>JASDDO010000010.1:166877396-167477396 GCA_030015575.1 Agapanthus africanus
CCTCCTTTGTATATTTTGATCCAAAATCATAAATACAAGGTAATAGTAAAAGGCATCCCCAAGCGAGAGCTAGCTCTTTGCCAAACGGCGGATCACAACCACGCAAGGCAGTAAAGATAGTATACGACACCCAACGACGAAGTTCACAACAAAAGATAAAGAAATAAGCAAGACATCAAAACCTCAAGTAGCGGAAAACCCCTCGTTCTAAGTCTCGTAACCACAAGTCTTACTAAGTCTCATTACTTATATAAATATTAACTTTGATTGATGGAGTTAACTAGATACAATATGAATAATAAGTACAAAAGTCTGTACGATACAAATGTCCCACCAACCAAGTAAATCACCCAAAAGTAGCTATATGCCAGCGATGCCGCTACGGATCCATGCGGTCAACCTGCAAGAACTGTGGCACAACGGGGGTGAGTTGCCAACTCGTGAGTAGAAAAAACATCTACAAGTAGAAATCGAATAAACAACGACTCCTAGGTCAACTATATTATGAAGGTAATACTATGATATCTAGGGTGACCGGGTCGTATAGGTGCCAACACTAATGTCAATGTCAAACAGCATGTGGATATCATCCAACAAATCATCAGTGTATGTATGCATGTGGATCCCGTCCACGTGTCAACCAATGACATAACAACATCATGCATGTAAACATCATAAAAGAAGATGCATGAAAGCATGAGGATATAAATCAACATGTGTCCCTCCCGACATATCAAAATCATAGAACCTGAGTGCCCATCATCGACACTCGAAACATCATGAAACCCGTGTCCAGCATCGACACGTAAATCCTCATATCTTTCGGGCTCCGTCAGTCCGGATCAGCCCATATTATTTCACGACTCCGGTCGGTATCCTCCGGATAACCTCTAGGTCCAACCAATAACTAGTAGGTACTAGCCACCCTGCCAGGCGCATCATCTACTCCACGAAAAACAATTCTCGCCCCGGGGAACCATATCGGGTCCACCATGAACCCGCAAACGGATCATCCGCCTCCTCGAATCGGGTTTCATATATCACACATCTTAGAACCGAGAAAACGCATGGTGGACGCACTGAAATATCATATCAAGAGAAACCGGGTTTTTAAAACAATACATAGTCTCCTTTGAAATACCCATGGTTCTCAAATCCAGAAATCTTATGAAAACAGAATATCTCAATGCGTATAATCGTAAAAAATGATGTATGCGACATATAACATAAATGTAAGCATATCCGTATATCATGCAACATGGAACAGCGATGTGTACATAACGAGGGAAAACCACTCTTTTAAATGAATCTAGTTTTAAAATATATCCCTCGGTTCCTAAATTCTCTAAGGTCCAATGTAACATCGTATAAAGGTGCATATGCAACTATAGCAAGTAAGTCCTGCAAGGAGTCATATCATGATGCAGCAAATCCTACTGTGTAGTGACATAGCAATTATCGATGATGAAGTGTGTGAGCCGGCAAATCTGTGTACAGGTAACATATGCATCATCGATAATGGTGTAAGTGTACTAGCACAGGTATATTCAATGCAATGAGAATAACATGAATGCAACATAAGGTAAATCATATGCAAATGGTGACAGGCATACGTATCTAGTATGACCGAGTCGGTGAATATATCAGTCGGCATCCAGCCTCACAACAACCGGCATCCTGCCTCACACCTCACGTACGGTATAAACCATCGTACGACAATCCTCTAGCCAAGGGTATGAATCAATCCTCAAGTCAAACTCATCACGTACGGAAAATCATCGTACGGTGGCATTAAACCAATAGGGATCCTATCAACCTATATGACAATGAGGGGTACGGACCTAACGTCACGTACGACATATCACTCACGATTAACCACAATATATATATATATATATATATATGTGTGTGTCCCAGGTCACATCCATAACAATCTCATTAGAAGGGGACCGGTAAGGTATCAATCATCTCAATCGACTCACATCCGTATACCAACATATCATTGGATCACATATCAAATCGTATTCTCTTTTCATCGCATTTTATATCTCGCAATAAGTAAATTTATATTTGCAATCTACACTATACATCAAAGGTCATGATATTCTAAACTCATACTGATTCTAGGGTAATTACATAGCTATAAGTCGTGATTCACAATTCGCTTTTTCCTATCCCTAAAGCTTCCAAACTCATATCCCAAAATATATTCAATCATCACTAACTATCTTCTAGTTTATAATATGTTTTCTCTAACTATCATTTAATTCTAACCCTAGTTTTCTATTAAAGGTTTCCTTAACCATAAACTATGAATCGGTTTCCATCAAAAACTTATGGGGGTGCTATACGCCATCCACCCGACTTCCCCCGTGGATATAGATCCACTCACCTTGATCCTTCCTTGCCGAAGTCGAGGTGCCACGCTCATCCTCGTCATCTCGAAGTCCATGTGGGGGTACCTACAACCAATACACCATTGCAATGCATATTAAAATCAAGGCGAAAAACCAAAACGGCACACGTTTCGCTCATAGGTTAAAACCTATAGCCTTGCATGCAAAACACAACCAATAGCTCTAGCCGTTGACGTTCAAACGCCATACGACGGATTTAATATATCAAATAACAAAACTCAAGTTAAAACGAAGTCGCAAAACAATGCATCAACTTAAGAAAACAACTCCAGATTTTACCCTAGGTGAAATTAGCCAATTTTGCATATGGGAAGGGTCTAGTTTACTGGAAATGGAGACATGAAACAAACAAGAACCCAAAAGCACCAGGTATGGCTGCAATTTGAGGCCAGAAGGATATTATTTGCGGCCATGGTAGGAGGTTAGGGGCTCGGGTCTTTAGGGTATGCTCTATATCACATGCACATCTCCCTGTGTTTGCTAAATAATTTTCTAGGTCTCCGGGTGTTAGCAGATATCCAAAAACCATCACAAACTCCACAATTTCCCGTATCGTCAGAATTTCAAAGTTCGTATTTAGGGTTAATTCTCAGGTTTTGGGTCCAATATGATATCACTAAAGGGTGTTTAAGGTCACTACGAAGCTCAATTACGCTTTTGGAATCAATTCAAACCCTAATCCTTAACTTGGAATTTCCAAACCTCTCTAAACATCGCCTAATCACTTCTAAATTAGCATGGGTGCTAAGGAAATTGAAATACTATGTTAATGGTGAAGAGATTACCTCATTTGGCAACTCAAGAAAATTCTTGAGTTGCCCCAAGTGTCCAAAATCCCTTGCTTTCTTGGTCCAAAGTGTTTGTAGGGAGTTTGTGCACAATTTTAATGAAGTGGGGATGATGTTTTGAAGAGTATTTGGGTGTGTTTTGAGGTGATTTGAGGAGGGGGAAGGAGGAGGGCTGCCATGAGAGGAGAAGAGGGAGGAATGATGAGGAAATAATGAAGGGGAGAATGAGCCATAACCATGTTTAACCCCTCACCCTCTCTCTCATGCCCATACCCTTTATTCTATTCTTTTCCTTTTCCTTTTCTTTTCTCTTCTCTTTATCTTTTGTTTTCTTCTCTTTTTCTAAAACAAAACCATGAAATAAAAGGAAAAAGCCATGACAAAATGCAACAAGTGCTAAAATGTGATATGGTGCACGTCATGTGCACAATTCAAGCTTAATGCGCGATTAGAGGTTTTAATCGCGATTAGCATTAAAAGTGAATATAATTAATCATAAAATTTGTAATTTGCATAAATCACAAAAAGTACCCTCGTTTTAGAAATTCTTACAATTTTCCAAATAATTTCCGATTTATCGGTATTTAATTTTACCGCATAATTAAAATATTCATAATATTTAATATTTAATTATAAAAACTCCCAAAAATAATATTTGATTTTTCTGAAATGTTTCAATCTTCCCCTCTTAAAGAAATTCGATCCCCGAATTTAAATTTAAACCCCCAAAAAATAAAACATTTCAACAATCAGCTCAAATCAATAGGGCTCCGACATCACAGAAGATACTGAATAACACAGCGCGTCAAGTGCGTATAAAAACGAGTATAAAACTGAAAAACCGAACTCCGTCAAGCGTCACGCAAATTATTGGATTTGCACGGATATCCTCGGAGTTATAATGGAGATACAGTTCTCGAAAACCACTACTGAAATCCAACGTACACTAGCCAAAATACTATAATATATATATAGTACGCATCCCTGGAAAAATCCTTTAAACTGAATAAAACACATGCAAAATCCTTTCTGAATCACCGTGTGATGTGTAACTCAGGGCACAAGTGACGGAAGCTCATTTGTAAAGTAATAAATATATGCTTATATTGGTTTTGCTAAACATACGTTCCGCCCTTTTGAAATATCCCAAAAGGTTTTCCTTGTAAACATTCGTGTCACTCACGGACACATAGGAAATAGCTAGACTATAACTCCTTTATGAAAACCTCTGGTTAAACGTTTAATGCATGCAAAATACTCAGGTACTGTCCTCAGATTAGTCATGTTCGGTTACTACATAATATAGTACCCATCATGAATACAAAGTGCCTCAAAGCAAAATCAGCCTCAAAAGGCGTATCCAAAAATCACATGCGTCTGGTGCGCACGGGAATGAAATCTAAATACAAGTGCTACGAACGTGCACAAAAGAAAAACTAAGTTCAACGGGTGTGCACGAAAGCATCTGTCCAGTGCAACGGGTGTGCACGAAAGCATCTGTCCAGTGCAATGGGTGTGCACGAAAGCAACATTTAGTGCATCTATAGTGCACGAAAATCACAAATCGAGTGCATCCGGTGTGCACAAAATCACATCTCATATCATGCGCCTAACATGTGTTGGAGATAGTGCCCTCAAAGTCAATTATTGGATCGCAGGTACGTGATTGCAATGATTGAGGTAGGACCTTTACCGATATGACAGTCTTACTCGAGATGATGGTATGCTATCAGGTTTGTCTTTATCAACGTATACATGCTTTAGTTCACTATTGCATGATGATATAGCCCATAGGATTCTTGCATGACTACCAGCAGTATGATGGCGATCATATACGTGGGAGCTGGGGGTCTGTAAGCACATTCTTAAAAGTGTCCCTAGTCATGGGAGTTTCGAGATAGGGCATCGATACTCCAGAGTAGACTAGTGTATATAGTCGAGACCCCAACAAGGGGCAGTGGCCGGTCTCACAAGCCACTGGTGTCAGTTAGATCACCTAAGAAGTATACAGGTACTCATTAGAATATGAGTACACTGGACAGGACTCGCCGGGAACATGCTAGTTGGTATTATACATATCGTCATATAGCAGTTCCCTGGTGACATGTGTACAGGTTAGTTTATCGACCTGAGATCGTCATTTGTCTCGTGTGAGTTCCCACAGTGCTTAGATTACTACCCTACCACGCTCAAAGGAGTTGTGCAAATAGGTTTTAGTTGGGTACAGTCTCGAGCCACATGGAGGAAGTGTGCGGATCGTCGGTGATTCGTCTCTCCCAGTATTGGGGGTTGATGTCGCGCAGTGCAAGGGTGGCCATCACTAGAAATCCTCGGCCGAGGTAGTGGAGAATTACTGATTTGGATCAGTAGTTTCTCAGGTGGTGATGGGCTTCATGCCGACACGATTTATCGCGTTATTAGGGGTCTGACTTTATCCACCCCGTAGACTCGATATGCGATACTCTTTAGACGAACGGACCGGACTGTATGTATATTGTCACTGTCAGGATCAGTAGGGTTTATGGATGAGTTCGCTCGTCAGCTTCCCTTCCAATCAATACATAGGCAAACCTTTACGTACAGCTTGTGCCTCTGACGTGCTAGAGGTTATACCCAGTGCCAGTGTGTTGATGAGTCATTAGAGTCCCCTACAGACACTTTCCCAAGTTCGGGCGAAACGTTGTAGAGGCCATATGGGTTTATGGCAAGGTTCAGAAAATGCACGTGCGTTTTCGCACGTGTCGTTTTTCAGGAAGATAATACTGGTCGGCTTTGGTTTAAGCCGGATCCGAGTATTATGCTGTGTAGATATAATATCTTTGTCTCGGTTGCATTTGTATTCGGTCGTAATACAAATGCGGGTATGTTTATACTGATACGGGGTTATCCTGAAATTCGTTTCAGGATCACTTTTGGAAGTTTCCAGTTTCTAGTTTTCTATCAGCCGTATTTAACATTCGGTTGAATGTGGATTTATCTTTTCTTCTTTGGTGAGTCATGGGGATGAGTCATGCTTCTAGAAGGTTCTAGAAGTGATGACAAGGATAGTGACTCATTCATTAGCATTAATTATATGATGACTAGGTTTAGATGAGTCATTCATTACATTAATGCATTTTGTTTGTGCTAAGATATTTTCTTCTTGATATGCTTTGCTTAAGGTCACCCCCTTGCTCCTACACTCACCCCCTCCTCTATTTAGTGGCCGTCCACCTCTTGGAGATGAGATGGTTGTTCATTTGGAAAAAGATTAGGGTTTTGGCTTCATGGAAATTTCATATATTCATTTCACATTTCCACCCGATCCAAAAGGCAACTTCATTAACCGTTCGTCCATAGCTTTGGACGTAACGAGACAAAGTGTTATACTCATTCTCTACATCAATCTCAGTCATCTCTTTTGGCAAACTTGATAATCGAGCTGCCTCGGTTCAGAGGCGGGGGCCCGTTTAAAGATCCGTCGACGTGGTGCCACCTGGACGAGAAGACTGGAGATTCAGGAGATCGAAGCAGCCGCAACAAAGCGTGGGATGATGGTTGAAGACCGAAGGACTCGGATCGTTCGGTATAACATTTCTATCCACTTTGTAGTTTGTTAGTTTAGCTTTAATGGCAGATCTGGGTTATAGTACGCGATAGCGCCAGTTGTAAAAAGTTTTTGTTCCGCATTTGGCGTCTGTTAGACGGCAGGGGCACTACCGTGGACTTACAGTGGTATCAGAGCCTCACCATTAAGCTATACTAACTTGTGCTAACGCGTTTAAAATATCGATCGAACAGATTTTCAAAAACCGCAAATTCCATGTTCTGAGTTTCTGTCGATTTTAAACAGTGTCTAAAAATAATTTTACATATCACAGAAATTCAAGCAGGCTTTTTTAAGAATAATGGAGAAAAACGATACACTGAATCGTCCGTACGACAGCGGAACCGCGGTCAAAGCCTAGCTTTGACCGGCGTTTCAGTTGGTCAATTTTCTACAGTGGATTCTTCTTTGGAAATTGTGGTTTCTGGTACTGTTCTTTTGAGCCCAGATTTTGTTACTGTACAGCAGATGTACGTGGGGCCCACTTCGGGAAATTTAGTCGATCAAAATTTTAAACTTGTTAGTATGCAGTATTTACATTATATCTCCGACCGGGAATGTCATTTGATCGGTAAACCGCGTCTGATTGCTATAGTTCATTTAGACGGGTTTGCGAACGTGACATACGCGTTGATGTTCTGTGTTGTGCTGTGATATTGCGGATATGTCTTGGTGGATAGCAGGGTGCAATGATAGTGCTGTTTGGATTTATTTGTACTTTTGATATTGCGGGATGAGCGTCCAACATGTGGACTGCTGTCACTGCCTGTTTGTATAATATTCTTTTGGAGCATGACCGGGTTGAGGTCGATGTACCCGTTGTACATATTTTATTTTTCTGTACTAGGTTTACCCCGCGACGGGGTGCACGGATAGCAGGGTTCTGGAGGGCAACGGGTCCGTATCTCATGGCTTTGAGAGGCAAAGGGACCTCACTCTAGAATTGGCAGACTGTTTGCCGCACTCGTAGGGGGTACAGGTTGGCCCAAGGAGGGGTGCTCAAGTTACCGGATTCTGCGAAGTGCCGGGTGTTCCATTCACTATGCTGTGGGGACTACCTCGTTTCAGGTTTTTGCGGGTAACTTGCCGCACCCGTAGGGGTCTAGGTTTCATTGCACAGGCTATCCACATAACCAGGGGAACGTCAGGTTTTAGCAGCGGCTCTGTGAAACCCGGGAATCCCAGATTATCTGTATTGTTCTGTGATGCTTATTACTTTTCTGTAATGTTGCATATTATCACGCCTAGAGCGATTATTGTATATTGGTATATAGACTATTAGATGTTGTATATGTTTTACACCCGCGCTAGTCCAGTCTCCGCTCTGTCGTTAGTTAAGTAACCTGACGGGTGATGACGGGACCCAGTGGCGAATGCGGATGGCATATACGTACATTATATTTTCGTTCTTTTCTGGTCTGATTGACTGATAGGACTCTGTTGATTCTGATCAATGCAAAGTAAAGCAAACCTATATTTGATGTTGTTGGAACAAATTTTAAAAGGTGTTATTACAAAGATGTTTCCTTTTGTTTTGCATAGCGATATTCAGTTAGAATATCCTGCACCTCATTCGACGAGGCAAGGGCAGATATCCCTTTACCGGGATTGACCCCTTGGGCAGAAGTTTACGTCAGGGTAGTAACTTTACTATAGTCGATTACAAGTTGCTTTGAATCGAGGTATTCAGTTGGAATATCCTGCACCTCATTCCACGAGGAAAGATCCGAGATCCCTTCACCGGGAGTGACCTCTTTAGCAAAGGTTTTTCGCCACTATATTTTTATAAAAACCTATTAGGTTCCTTCAACGAGATCAAGTTCATTACGTTAAAGGTTTTTTCGCCAAAAACCAGCCGTAGCCCTCCGTCATTTCTTTTGGGTATTCAGTAGTATTCAAGCTATGTATTTGGACCTAACGCCAAGGCATAGTGTTTGGTAGCTGCTGGGTATTTGATTGTTGCATAGATAGACGTGTTGGTTTGGGACAGTCATTCTGCCATTTTGACCTAACGCCAAAGGCATGTGCGGGTGGGTCCAAATTAACCTGGATAATGACGGATAGAACTTGACATGTGACTTATAATATGTTGACCTAACGCCAAGGTCATAAGAGCATGGGGAAAAAAATCACATCGGGAGTTTCAAACATCCAGGAAACTTGCCAGGCATGCGCATACCTTCTGGAGTGTGATAACTTGAGTGGCTTCCATCAAGTTATCATGCGATGATAGTTGGATCCCGATTCTCACTGATGAGTTGGTTTACTCTTCGGGTGATCCCGACTAATTCTTCTTTCAGGTTTGGAGGAGAATTTGATATTACTGTGGGAGGTTTCCTGATTAGATAAAGTGATAACCATTCTGATCTAGGTTAGAGTGCATGCAGAGTGTTTCTTTTCTCTCTCTCTTTGGCAGCGACCTTTGACCGACCCTAAACTATGACTCAGTGACCAAGTTGACCGAACATTCTTAAAATACTGGCTTTTGGATTGTCTAAGTTGCATAAGCCATTGCCGCTCCTTCTTTTACCCTTTGTATTTCTCAGAACACCCCGTATTACTACGGACATCCACTTCCATTGGATAGATCCATCATATGGTTATATACGAACTCGAAGGGACTTCTTCAAGGATGGATCCAGGTTCAGGAGAAATAGAATTAGTTTATTCAGTTATCTTTTATTATCACCTTCTCTCAGGTTGCGAGGGCTCCTTAGTTTAGGAGAGTACACCTATTACGCTTATTGGATAGTCTTCTTCCAAAGCATAGGCAGGTGCCGAAAGGTAGGGAATGAAGAAAACCAATTAGCCTAAGTAAGGTGTGCAGAAGGTAATAACTAAAGACAAAATAAAGGGATTAGAAAGAGGGAAAAATAAATTGCGACTATTATCATTCACGACCAAACCGCGTACTTCATCGCCACTCCTATTTCACCTTTAATGGAATAAGGTATTATTCAGTTGTCTTCTATCATCACCTTCTCTCAAGATACAAGTACTCCTAGGTTGAGGAGGGTACACCTATTATGCTTACTGGATAGTTTTCTTCCAAACCATAGGCTGGTGCCGAACAGTAGGGAAGGAAGAAAACCACTTAGCCTAAAGGGGTGTACAGAAGGAAATGAATAAAGACAAATAAAGGGATTTGGAGAGGTGGCAAAGAGATATACGGTTATAGTCAAGAATTGGATTATGCAAGAGGCATTATTATGAATACCAGAATACCCCTACGAAACATTTTCATGTTTCAATTTCACTGTGAATTGTTAAATTGTAAACTGATTTCTCGATTAGATACTTACTCCAGGGTATGTATTTACCATGTTTCATTCTCATATCTGTATGGTTTTACAGATGATAAGTGGGAGTAAGTTATTGGGAATAAGGTGATCATCCTCAATATATCGGAATTCGTTGTAATTTGTGATATTTGAGAAAATCGCCTGGGTACAGTTTTCAACCTACGATGCACAGGTTTTGAGTTATTCAAACTCAGTGGACTTATACAGAGTATTGTATGTTGTCCAGTGTCCGTCAGGACAAAGGGGTAGGTCCTCGTACTATGTTCTGTTTACTTGTGACTTCTCTAGTTTTTAGACAAGTGTTTCGTAGAAATACAATGTCTAAGTTTTGAGAAGTTGTGGGTATAAGAATAAAGTAGAGAACCAAGTATCACAAGTATCGGGATTCTTCAAAGAGATCGAAGATATAGATTCTTGTGATTGGTATTCAGTTGATAGTAACTATTTTGAGAAACTCGTTTCTCTTTCAGGTTACTCATAATTGGATGGATTCCTAAGTTGAGTAATGCTGAGTAGCCATTTTCCATTAAGTTGATATGCACTGGAGACAGCTGCATGATTTGAATCTGGCTCCAATTAAATTAGTGCCTCTATTTCTATATTGTATATAGAATGGTTCATATCTTAACGATGTTAAGATACCGGGAGTTGTCCAGCTTATGCTTAAAACCAGACACTGGATAACTCAAGACACGTTTCTATAATGGCAGTTTGTGGGTTGACCCTGGCTTTGACGAGGGTTGACATTTCTACCATCTGAAAGATCAATAGTGATATTGTTCTTGACTCGCCACAGTTTTATTAAAATGGATTTTTTCAGAAAACACTAGTGGGAGTCTGGTAGAACTGGAAGTGATTCCAGAACCGCAAACGATTACGGAAAATTTAATAGGACCTACATATTCAATCAGGTTTTGACATTCTAATAGCCACTCCTCAGACATAGTGGGTAACCTCAGACACCCGAGAGGTACTCCGGTAGCCTCAAGAACGGTGACAGGGAGGTTCTTGTTTACCCAGACTTGACACTACTGTTGTTCCAGACTATGAGACCCGGCAGGAGGATATTTATAGCGTCGTTCTAAACTAGCTTTAGAAGTGTACGTATATAATATTCTGCCAAAGAGTTGTCGTAATCAGTGGGAGCAGCGGAAGCATGGTGGACAAGTAGCTTATGTCTATTTATAGGCTTGAGCAGATATAGCGGAGATAAGATCATCTATTTTTGATGTGACAGTCATGAGTTTGACTTCATCAGAATAGGGGATGGATCTGGTGAGATGGTAGTAGGGTGTGATGTCCTGATATTTGGATGACATACACAGATTAGTAAGTAAAATTCCTATACTACGATCGGTTGTACTGTGGTAGTCACACAGTTGTTTCTCCACAAAGGATAAGGATATAATATCTGACATTCTGATTATTAGATCTATGGTTTTAGATCTAAATTTGGGTAGTTTTCCAATATGGGTACTTTGACAATATTCTAATAGTATTTTAGAATAGATGACTTCTGGCATGGTGGTGTACCTGCAGGTGATGGAGTCACCCTCTCTAAAGGTGTCTTAGAGACTAAAGGAGAGAGGGATGTGCATGATTGGCAGATCACTTGATTAGGCAATTGAGTCAATCATTAGATGTCAAGTACCACACCAAATGTTGTTTTTGCACTAGATGCGATAAGATTATATTAATCCAATCCTGGAGAAACATATGGAAGCAGTTTTAGAACATAAGTGTATGTTCTAAGGATTTGATGACGGCAGCCTCCTTCGGGAGACGGTTATCATTCCAGGCTTCCAAGGTGACATGGGTGATAGAGTGATTGTCAGAGTTATAGTTTTCCCTCTGACGAGGGACAGTATTATGGACTGGTGGTCCAAGAGGATACTGTGGGAGGCATGGTGCTGGATACTGATTAGGTTCAGTTATCAATAAAGTCTAAGAAGCCTGGATTTGTAGTTCATTTATGAACTAGGTCCCATCAGATATTCAGACATATTCTAAGACAGGTATTACTCGATTCGGGAGATGGTTTTCTCCGCGAACTTGAGATTAAGAGAGACATAGAAAGAAACATCAGGGCGGATCCACTCACTGATGCTATTTCTCGAACACAAGAGTTTTACAAAATAGCTTTGCGAAACTGATTAGTAAAAGAGTTGGGTGTTCGGTATCACACGAGCTGTGAGTATGCGACATCGTAATAATTAGCCTTAAGTGCAAGTGGGAGATTGTTGGAGATAGTGCCCTCAAAGTCAATTATTGGATCGTAGGTACGTGATTGCAATGATCGAGGCATGACCTATACCGATATGACAGTCTTACTCGAAATGATAGTATGCTATCAGGTTTGTCTTTATCAACGTATACATGCTTTAGTTCACTATTGCATGATGATAGAGCCTATAGGATTCTTGCTTGACTACCAGCAGTATGATGGCGATCATATACGTGGGAGTTGGGGTCTGTAAGCATATCCTTAAAAGTGTCCCTAGTCGTGGGAGTTTCGAGACAGGGCATCGATACTCTAGAGTAGACTAGTGTATACAGTCGAGACCCCGACGAGGGGCGGTGGCCGGTCTCACAAGCCACTGGTGTCAGTTAAATCACCTTAGATGTATACATGTGCTCATTAGGATATGAGTACACCGGACAGGACTCGCCGGGAACATGCTAGTTGGTATTACACATATCGTCAGATAGTAGTTCCCTGGTGACATGTGTACAGGTTAGTTTATCGACTTGAGATCGTCATTTATCTCATGTGAGTTCCCACTGTGCTTAGATTACTACCCTACCAAGCTCAAAGGAGTTGTGCAAACAGGTTTTAGTTGGGTACAGTCCCGAGCCACATGGAGGCAGTGAGCGGATCGTCGGGGATTCGTCTCTCCCGGTATTGGGGGTTGATGTCGCGCAGTACACGGGTGGCCATCACTAGAAATCCTCGGCCGAGGTAGTGGAGAATTACTGATTTGGATCAGTAGTTTCTCAGGTGGTGATGGGCTTCATGCCGACACGATTTATCGCGTTATTAGAGGTCTGACTTTATCCACCCCCCTAAACTCGATATGCGATACTCTTTAGACGAACGGACCGGACTGTATGTATATTTTCACTGTGAGGATCAGTAGGGTTTATGGATGAGTTCGCTCGTCAGCTTCCCTTCCAATCAATACATAGGCAAACCTTTACGTACAGCTTGTGCCTCTGACGTGCTAGAGGTTATACCCAGTGCTAGTGTGTTGATGAGTCATTAGAGTCCCCCACAGACACTTTCCCAAGTTTGGGCGAAATGTTGTAGAGGCCATATGGGTTTATGGCAAGGTTTGGAAAATGCACGTGCGTTTTCGCACGTGTCGTTTTTCGGGCAGATAATACTGGTCGGCATTGGTTTAAGCCGGATCCGAGTATTATGCTGTGTAGATATAATATCTTTGTCTCAGTTGCATTTGTATTCGATCGTAATACAAATGCGGGTATGTTTATACTGATACGGGGTTATCCTGAAATTCGTTTCAGGATCACTTTTGGAAGTTGCCAGTTTCCAGTTTTCTATCAGCCGTATTTAACATTCGGTTGAATACGGATTTATCTTTTCTTCTTGGGTGAGTCATGGGGATGAGTCATGCTTTTAGAAGGTTCTAGAAGTGATGACAAGGATAGTGACTCATTCATTAGCATTAATTATATGATGACTAGGTTTAGATGAGTCATTCATTACATTATTGCATTTTGTTTGTGCTAAGATATTTTCTTCTTGATATGCTTTGCTTAAGGTCTCTCCCTTGCTCCTACAGTCACTCCCTCCTCTATTTAGCGGCCGGCCACCTCTCGGAGATGAGATGGTTGTTCATTTGGAAAAAGATTAGGGTTTTGGCTTCTTGGAAATTTCATACATTCATTTCACATTTCCACCCGATCCAAAAGGCAACTTTATTAACCGTTCGTCCATAGCTTTGGACGTAACGAGACAAAGTGTTCTACTTATTCTCTACATCAATCTCGGTCATCTCTTTTAGCAAACTTGATGATCGAGTTGCCTCGGTTCAGAGGCGGGAGCCCGTTTAAATATCTGTCGACGTGGTGCCACCTGGACGAGAAGACTAGAGATACAGGAGATCGGAGCAGCCGCAACAAAGAGTGGGATGATGGTTGAAGACCAAAGGACTCGGATCGTTCGGTATTACATTTCTCCCCACTTTGTAGTTTGTTAGTTTAGCTTTAATGGCAGATCCGGGTTATAGTACGCGATAGGGCCAGTTGTAAAAAGTTTTTGTTCTGCATTTGGCGTCTGTTAGACGGCCGGGGCGCTACCGTGGACTTACAGCATGCGCGAAAATCCAATTCATGTGCATCCATCATGCACGAAAAAAATCTAAATCAAGTGCATCATCATGCACGAGTAAAATCTCACTCAAGTGCATCCGATGCACACAAAATCCAAAATCAAGCGTCTAATATGCGGAAAATTCAATCCAAGCGTGTCGGTTCCGTAAAAGCACATAGTGCGGTAGCCTGCACGAAAACGAACGGCAAGTGCCCATGCGCACGAAAACACAAATCTGGTAAAACGAATGCCCAAAGTTACAAATCGGCGCAACCAATGTACGAAATATAAATCTAGTGCAATCAACGCACGAAATAATCACCTGGTGTAACAAACACATGAAATGCAAATCAAGTGCACTCAGTGCACGAAAAACTCATCATTAACTCAAATGCGTATAAAAGCCACGTCGAGTGTACCCAGGTGTATATAATCATAACTGTGTGCAACTGCATGCACAAAACACGTATCAATGCACTGCAAGCATATATGAGCTATACCGAGTGCAAAAATCAAATCGAGTGCATACCACATGCACAAAATCAAATCAACCGTATGAAATCCACGAAATCATAACCACGTGCTACCAAGGCATAAAACTGATATCAAGTGCAATAAGTATGCACAAATCATAAAACAACACAACGGTGTATGAAAACATATCTCAAGTGCAATAACTATGCACAAAATATAAATACCCACTAGTTGCAGCCATGGTGCACGAAAACGATATCATGAAACTCAATCATCAAAACTCAAATCCAAGCGATATAGGCATGATTCTCGGATCACAAACGCAAATCGCAATAAATGACATCGAGGTACACCTCCTACAATGTCGAAAAATGTTGGTGTGCCCCAGAACAGGCAGAGCAAGAACATCCGCCTGCCTCCTGCTCACGGTCTGGCGTCCTCTGTCTCTGGTCTTCATTTTCACTGTGGATTACCAATCTCACAATCCATCTGCTCGTCGGCTCGGTCAAGTGTGCCAACGGAAACGATTCCGCTCTGGCACTTCTCTGGTCACCTCTCGGCCAATTATCACGACCACTCTTAACGCAGCATGTCACTGGCGTCGGCCTCTGGCCCTCTGAGTACACGTGACACATCTGATCCTCGGTGCAAATCTCATCGCAGTAGTGTCCTGGAAGGAACCTGTTTAGGGTCTCTTCCGATCTCGCCTATGCCGAACTGTATGGAGGCTGGTACTCTCGCATAATCTTTACTCGTTTTCTGGACATCTGCGTCCTCAGCACAACATTTTCCGCGGGAACTGGCCGCATCCCAACGCCTCTGTAGACATATCCGATCTTTAATCTCAACGGGGAGTAACAACCGTTCGTCAGCATCTGGCACGAACCTCTGGTCCCACTCGTCTGCATCATCGTCCACTTTGACGTCACGTCATGCTATCTGCGTACTGCAATGTTCTCGGGAACTCATCCCAACCATCGGAGGAATACTCTCTACTCGTCCATTCTCGATCAACTCACCACGCATCTGGGTAAGGTCCTCTATCCGAAACTGGTCAGCTTACTGGTCTCTTATCACATGGTATCCGGACGACGTGAAACTTTTCGATCGAGTCATCGAAGTCCCATAATTTCCGGAAAGCTCAACACCTGAGCACAGTCTAAAAATACCTGGTACATACCACAGTACCTCTGGACCAGCCGTAGAAGGGCAAACCCAAGCCTCACTAATGACACCGCTAAACTGCCGCAAACCCTAAGGTTCAAAAGCGATTCCATGGTCATCATGTCGAGTTAGGATTTCATTCTTCAAGAGGGTCCACAGAATCACTTACATGTTCCTCCGAATACTTTAAACTTGGAAAATGGGTTTTCTGACATTCGTTCGAACCTTTTAACTTTGCCTAGGAGACATGTGAATACCCTTCGTCCGCACGCTAAACAATGCCTCAATCCTCCCAGAAAGGCGATACTTCAACGGTCATCTCTGAATCGGTGTCCTCTGGATCTGAGTAAGACTCTCCACACTGGAAATCTTCAACTCAATTGGCCTGCGTCGGCGCATCAATCTGACGAATCACCTTCGTCTCTCAACTCAAGGTGGACTAGTTATCATCTGCCGCATCTCTGCCTGAAGCTCCATCGATCTCGGCTCGTAAGTTTTGGAAGCGACATCACATCAATCTCAGCAACAGCTGGGTCATCTGTCCACACGGTAGACGACTTCACAATCTCTGAGGCAGGCTGTACATCAGCAGTTCTCTCACAACAGGCAGACTCTATCAATGGCCCGATCATCCGGTGCAAAACTAAACACTCGCCTCAACAAGAGGTCACAAAAAAACACTACTTCAAGACGTTCCCATGTCACCCGAAAACACAATAGTCAGTCCTCGTCCACGACGAGCTCGCCCTTACCGCAACACTAGCAGCAGCTCAATCTACGCTCAAACATGGTGACCGGAACCTTAATCGAGCATCGATGAAAACAGATCAAGGGCATGAAAGGAAACGACAGATCCAGAATGGATACATGATCATAAGGAGAAACAGCATCAATGAAAGTATGATCATGGAATTGAACAGAATCAAGGATCTCAAAAGGATGTATAATCATGGTTACGAAGAGAATCACAGATCTCAAAATATGTACATCCTAAGGTTTCTTAAGTGGAGTATCATATCGTAAATATGCCGCGGAACATACGTACGGTACATCACTCTACCCAAGCTACCTACTCTATCAATCAGGGTCAGCCTATGAAACGAAAGTTCGGGTCTAATACCCCCCTCCGTTGAAGTCTAAGTTCCGTAAGGTCAAGCCATGGTTCTGAAATATACATACGCCCTAAACTCCGCATAGTCAAACATAGACTCGAACCAAGGTTAAACCTAGCGCTCTGATACCAACATTGTCATGACCCGAAATAATAGCTCGTGACCGGCACTTAAATCACGCAACGTCTAAAGGCGTAACGTAATTCAAGTAAGCCGAAACCCAGAAAATATAAACCTTTTTGAAAATAAAAGATGTGAAGTTTTGAAATAAAGGTACAATGAAATCGATGTTTTCATAAATGCATAAGTAAGAAACATGACAATGCAAGTGGAATTTATTAGTTTGAAAACATGTTTGTCTTTTAAAAATTTGGGCAGCACCTCATTTGTCTATTTTGATCCAAAACCACAAATACAAAGCAATAATAAAAAGCGTCCCCAAGCGGGAGCTAGCTCTTCGCCAAACGGCGGATCACAACCACGCAAGACAGTAAAGATAGTATACGACGCCCAACGGCGAAGTTCACCACAAAAGATAAAGAAATAAGCAAGACATCAAAACCAGAAGTAGCGGAAAACCCCTCGCTCTAAGTCTCGCAACCACAAGTCTCACTAAGTCTCATTACTTATAAAAATACAAACTTTGATTGATGGAGTTAACTAGATACAATATGAATAATAAGTACAAGAGTGGGTACAATACAAATGTCCCACCTACCAAGCAAATCACCCAAAAGTAGCTATGTACTAGCGATGCCGCTACGGATCCATGCGGTCAACCTGCAAGAACTATGGCGCAACGGGGGTGACTTGCCAACTCGTGAGGAGAAAAATATCTACAAGTAGAAATCGAATAAACAATGACTCCTAGGTCAACTATATCATGAAGGTAATACTATGATATCTAGGGTGACCGGGTCGTATATGTGCCAACACTAATGTCAATGTCAAACAGCATATGGAAATCATCCAACAAATCATCAGTGTATGAATGCATGTGGATCCCGTTCACGTGTCAACCAATGACACAACAACATCATGCATGTAAATATCATAAAAGAAGATGCATGAAAGTATGAGGATATAAATCAACATGTGACCCTCCCGACATATCAAAATCATGGAACCTGAGTGCCCAGCATCGATACTCGAAACATCATGAAACCCGTGTCCAGCATCGACACGTAAATCCTCATATCTCTCGGGCTCCGTCAATCCGCATCGGCCCATATCATCTCACGACTCCAGTGAGTATCCTCCAGATAACCGCCAGGTCCAACCAATCACCGGTAGGTACTAGCCACCCTGCCAGGCTCATCGTCTACTCCACGAAAAACATTTCTCGCCCCGGGGAATCATACCGGGTCCACCATGAACCCGCAAATGGACCATCCGCCTCCTCAAATCGGGTTTCACATATCACATGTCTCAGAACCGAGAAAAGGCATGGTGGACACAATGAAATATCATATCAAGAGAAACCGAGTTTTTAAAACAATACATACTTTCATTTGAAATATCCACGGTTCTCAAATCCAGAAATCTCATGAAAACAGTATATCTCAATGTGTATAATCGTAAAGCATGATGTATGCAACATATAACAAAAATGTAAGCATATCTGTATATCATGCAACATGGAACAGTGATGTGTACATAACGAGGGAAAACCTCTCTTTTAAATGAATCCAGTTTTAAAATATATCCCGCGGTTCCCAAATTCTCCAAGGTCCAATGCAACATCGTATAAAGGTGCATATGCAACTATAGCACGTATGTCCTGCTAGGAGTCATATCATGATGCAGCAAATCCTACTGTGTAGTGACATGGCAATTATCGATGATGAAGTGTGTGAGCCGGAAAATCTGTGTATGTGTAACATATGCATCATCGATAATGGTGTTAGTGTACTAGCACAGGTATATTCAATGCAATGAGAATAACATGAATGCGGCAGAAGGTAAATCATATGCAAATACTGACAGGTATACGTATCTAGTATGACCGAGTCGGTGAATCTATCAGTCGGCATCCAGCCTCACAACAACCGGCATCCAGCCTCACACATCACGTATGGTATAAACCATCGTACGGAATCCACTAGCCAAGAGTATGAATCAATCCTCAATTCAAACTCATCACGTACGGAAAATCATCGTACGGCAGCATTAAACTAATAGGGATCCTATCAACCTATATGTCAATGAGGGATACGGACCTAACATCACATACGACATATCACTCACGATTCACCACAATATACATATCTATATACCTATGTCCCAGGTCACATCCATAACAATCTCATATCAGGGGACCGGCAAGGTATCGATCATCTCAATCGACTACATCCGTATACCAACAAATCATCGGATCACATATCAAATCGTATTCTCTTTTCATCGCATTTTATATCTCGCAATAAGTCAATTTATATATGCAATCTACACTATACATCAAAGGTCATGATATTCTAAACTCATACTGATTCTAGGGTAATTTCATAGCTATAAGTCGTGATTCACAATTCGCTTTTTCCTATCCCTAAAGCTTCCAACTCATATCCCAAAATATATTCAATCATCACAAACTATCTTCTAGTTTATAATATGTTTTCTCTAACTATCATTTAATTCAAACCCTAGTTTTCTATTAAAGGTTTTCTTAACCATAAACTATGAATCGGTTTCCATCAAAAACTTGCGGGGTGCTATACGCCATCCACCCGACTTCCCCCGTGGATATAGATCAACTCACCTTGATCCTTGCTTGCCGAAGTCGAGGCGCCACACTCATCCTCGTCATCTCGAAGTCCACGTGGGGATACTTACAACCAATACACCATCGCAATGCATATTAAAATCAAGGCGAAAAACCAAAACGACACACGTTTCGCTCATAGGTAAAAACATATAGCCTTGTATGCAAAACACAACCAATAGCCTTAGCCGCTGATGTTCAAACGCCACACGACGGATTTCAAATATCAAATACCAAAATTCAAGTTAAAACGAAGTCGCAAAACAATGCAGCAACTCAAGAAAACAACTCCAGATTTTACCCTAGGTGATATGGGAAGGGTCTAGTTTACAGGAAATGGTGACATGAAACAAACAAGTGTTAGTTATATGTATGCCCTAGAGGCCATTACTGTACATATGATGTATATTGTAATGGAAGCTTGGACATATATAGGGAGGACTTTCTTGCTCGACATGATAGTATGCTATCTGGTTGTAATTTATCTTAACATGTACTCTGATTGTCTCTATATTACATGTTGATAAATCCCTTAGGATATGTACTCGACTACTGGGACTATGATGAGATCATACTAGTGGGGCCACGGTAGTCGACGAGTACATCCTATAACTGTTCCTAGTCGAGGGTGTATCGAGACAGGGCATCGATACACTAGAGTAGACTAGAGTATACGCATCTTGACCCATATGATGGGCGATGGATGATCCTATATCCATCGGTGTTTTACATCAAGGATGGTGTACGGGTGCTCAGTAGAGACTGGGTACACTGGACGGACTCGCCGAGAACTCCCAGATGGAATTATACCTCACGTTAGATGGCAGTTCTCCGGTGACACTGGTACAGAGTAGTCTATTGATCCGAGATCGTCATAGAGTCTTATGTGATTCCCACTGTGCTTTGATTTCCATCATACCACGTCCAAGAGGGCGTGCAAAAAGGTATCTTTTGGGTACAGTCCCGAATCACATGGAGGCAATGAGCGATAGGAGGGGATTCGTCTCTCCCGGTATAGGGAGTCGATGTTGTGCTGTGTTCTATTGGCTATAACCGGAAATCCCTGGCCAGGGTTGCTGAGATCTACTGATAAGTGTTATCAGTAGTTTCTCGAACTATTAAAGACCTCATATCGACATGACTTATCGAGCTACTGGGTCTGACGTTTACCATCCCTAGGCGAGATATGCTACCAATCAAACGACGAGACCGGACTGTGCGGGAATGTTACTGTTTGGATTCACAGGAGAATGTACAGGCTTGCTTGTTGATCTTCTGAGCCCTCAATACCTGGGTGGCTGTTACGTTTAGCTAACCGTTTGCAGCTTGTGGGTGTTTGATATGATCAGCACCTACTGCCGGCGTATTGACGATTCTTTAGAGTCCTACACAGAGGTTTTTTGACTCAGGAAAAACGGAGTAGGGGCACGTATGTGATATGTGCGGGACCGAGGATAATGCGATATGAGATACCGTATTCTATTCTCGTGATATTTGATATCAGCCGGGTCATCGGATCAAGTGTTGATTCGATGAATTGGTACGGATAAATATTAGTCGGTTATATGCGATATAGCCGGATTGTCGGATCAAGTGTTGATTCGATAATTTAATGTATAATAATATATATGATATATTAAATTACATTAACTAATATTAGCTCACTAAAAGATTCTTTTTCTCACTCGGGTAATACATTGATATATATGCGATATATGTTAAATGTATTATTTTATTTTGTTACGGTAAATATTATATATGTGATATATAATATTGTAACATGATATGATAACTAATGCAACATGTTTAGTGGAGTTTAAACATGATTAGGGTTTGGATTAGGGTTAAGACTTCTAGTTGATTCTAGAAGCTTTTCTTTTGTCATGATAAGGATATTTGTGTTGATATTTATCTATGACTCATACTTAACCCAACCCAAACCCTAGCCCTTGGTTAATTCTCTATAATGGTTTAGTCAACCATGGTTGCATTATTCATCATATTAATCCTTTCATTATTCATCACAAAAGAAATGGATCACTATTCTTCTTCTTCCTCCTCCTTTTGCAAAGCTTTCTTGCTTTTTATTTGTGATGGAAAATGAGTGAGAAATAGAAAACAAATGAGAGAAAAAATCATACTTCATCATCCTCATCTTCCCTTGCCATTTAGATGAGGGTGTTCACTTCATATTATGAGTGTTAGCTTGTGTTAACGAAAGTTTAAGGTAGATCATCTTTGTATCGAAGATCGGAAGCAAGACTGCATCTTTCTCTTCGTGGAACTTCTCGAGAGTCCGGAACACGATGATCGCAGCGAAGGGACCTCAACACGGAGCTTAAGAAGTGAAGGACCGGATCTACAAAGGTTGTAATCCCTCTCACTTAGTGTTAAAGTGTTTAACATGTTTGTTTTCACCTAAACTCTAGTTTAAAGATCCGTATTCGGGTTGTTCGGCACGGCTAAATTTTTAATCGGGCATGGTCGATGCCTCGTAGACCCTTGTGCGCGTGCATAGCAACCCTACAGTGGTATCAGAGATACTAGGCATTGGATGTCGACCTATAGGGTGTTCTCACTATGTGACAGTGTGGCGAAGCATAGGCTCTTACCCCCAGGGTGTCCCGAGACCGGAAGGTATTCCGACGGGTTGTAGTCCTCGCGAGGGGGCATGCGTAAAAAGTAGCGGCTGAGGGACCCGTTGGTGCCACGGCGACCCTATTGGATGGGGTGGCTGCCTAACCTACAGTGGTATCAGAGCTAAGCTAGAGCTTTAGGCGAAGTCTAGACGAAATTTAAAGTCCGATCGAACCCGAAAACCCCGACACGAACCCTTCTATGTACATGTTTCAAAAATGTGGTTTTTTCTGAATTAAAAATGCTCAGAAAAACAAGCAGGAAAAACTAGGAATTACTGTGAAGTACGGTCCTCTAATTCAATACTGTGACCGCGGAACCGCGGCCAAACCAAGGGTTTGGCGGCGGTTCCGTGGCCGAAATTTGGACTTAGTCCCTGAAATTTCATGTAATTATTCTTAGGTCCTTTCTTGTTAATTTTTTCTGGGAATATTTTAATTACACTCAAATGTTGAGTTTTTTAGGGTTGTATTGGGGAATCGGTGATTCGATCAGATAATTTAACTTTGTTTAGTTTTGTCCGGATAATTTTTAGAAACTGTTAAAAAGTTCGAACGGATATCAATAACTCACTTTTTCCCCTGTCGGAAAATTTTTCAAAAGTTTGATTTTTTCTTGAGTTTAAGAACGTTCTAAGTCGTGCAAGTAACGCGGTGGACCCTCTAGAAGACAACAAACCTTAACTCGATTATGTGACCGTCTTGAACTGCCTTTTGAACCTGAGGGTTTGGGGCAGTACGGCATGCCACATGTGAGGCGTTGGCTTGACCCTTCTACGGCTGGACCATTGGTACTGTGGCATGTGATGGATGTTTTTAAACTGATTTCAAGTGTTGAGATATATTGGGGAAATCTTGGGTGTTTGATTATTCGATCGGAAAGTTTAACATTGTCTATTTATCTGCAATGTGATACAATATTTGGAATCCACTTGTTGTTATGAGATAACTAATTTGAATGTTATAAATCTAGCAGTTTAGTCTCAAATGATCGGTTGCCATGGAATTTTGATGTGATCAAAAGTCCGTCGCAATCACGTAGCGTACGCGGATATTCGCCGGGTAAACTTAATAGACAGCTACGCCCCATAGCCCCGACCAAGTGACTGTAGGAGAACCCCGTCGCCAAAAGCATCCGTTCGGGTGCTTGCGGCAGCGGTGTTCCGCCTTAGTTCACTTTGTCGACGGCATCCGGGGGTGAGGCCGTCTACTAAAGTTTGCGACGAGCATTCGATCAGGATGTCGGGAATCTTGTTGAATTGCCCGACTTGATATTGAAAAGAGTTTTCGATAATGAGACTAAAATGCGGGGTTTATAATTGTTAGGCATGAGATGTCTAAGGAATTCATTTGGTTAGGCATGCGATGACTAAGGAGGTTGCGGATTCCAACTGTTGTAGTTACACTTTCTTTTCTGTGACCGTAAGCATAGTATGTGGTGTATCGCCGGCTTCGTTGCTATACATCAACGACAATCGGGATACGCATACTTGCTTATGTTGATGATATGAGATATTATGTGTTGCTGTGATATGTTATATTGGATCGTCGTGTTCTGAATAGCCCGGGGTTTTATGTGAGATGAGAGTTTTTTCTTTTTCATTCATGTAAAATTCATTTGTATGTAATATTCTTTTATTGGGGCACTTCCAGGTTCCAGAAGATGTCACCGTTGTATATTATTTACTTTTCTGCATTAGGTAGACCCAAGGCGGGGAGCAAAAGTAACCGGGTTCTAGGGTCCAGTGGGAGACCATCTCAAGGAGTCGAGACCGGGTCTCCTAACACTAGAATTGGCAGTGTTGCTTGCCGCTCTCGTAGGGGTCTAGGGATGTGGGTTTGGCTATTCATCGCGACCGTGGAATCCGTGTTTTATACAGTCTCGTATTAAAACACGGACGTCCTAGTATATCTAATATTTCATATATGTTTCTTCTGCTACAATGTTCTGTGATGAGATCATATTACTGCCGGAGATGAATGTTTATATTATATATATGAGATATATGTTATATTGCAGATTTCGTTTCAAATGTGATGCTTACGAAGCATAATAAAATGGGACTTCATTAATGAGATTAATGAAACTAAAAGAATCCTAAGATGTTGTAGAAACTTGTTTAAAAAATGGTAGCTCTAGTTCTTGCTTTGCATAGCGGTGTTCCTTGTAGAACATCCAGCACCTTATTCGATAAGGAAAGAGCAGAAATCCCTTCACCGGGAGTGACCTCTTTAGTGAAACTAGCAGATGCTACAAACTCGATTTGTCTTTTGATTGCTTCTATAGTTCTTGCTTTGCACTGCGGTATTTGTGAAATATCCTGCACCTTATTCGATGAGGAAAGAGCCGAAGATCACTTCACCGGGAGTGACCTCTTTAGAAAAACTAGAAAAGCCTAAAAACACTCCATTTAAAATCACTCGATTCTACGACGATATCAAGTTCATTACGCAAAAGGTTTTCTTAAAAACCTGTCGTAGCCCTCCGTCATTTTAAGAAGTAGAGTACTTAGTATCCGTGCTGTGTTTGTTGACCTTAGTTAAGGCACAGTGTACGGTAGCTAAGTGATGTCTTCCTATATAGCATATGATGCGATTAGTTAGGACGGTCATATGACTTTGTTGACCTTAGTTAAGGGTCATGTGGGTGGGTCTATTTAATCAAGAAATGACGGGTAGAACTTGACTAGTACTTATGATTTGTTGACCATAGTTAAGGTCATAAGTCACTAGGGGTAAAATATTATTGGGAATTTCAAGTGTTGAAATTTGCAATGAGATTGCATACTTTCTATGAGATAGTTGGATCCCGATACCCGCTGCGAGTAAGAGTTACTCCTGGGAGAGTTTTACACATTACAATTAGCCGATCAAGTAGGTGTCTATAAAGGTGTTAACGGGGTTATGCCTTTGGGAAAATGAGGTTTACTTTAATTAGGTTCGTGCGAAAGCATGGGGGACATCCCTCAAAGTACCGACACTGGCCTGGCTGAAAGATTGGCAAACTTGTAGCGTGTAATTAATCCCGGCTGGTCTTTCCTTTTAGGGTTTGAAGAAAGATTTGACAAAAACAGTGGGAGAAATCCTGATTAGATATATTAAATAACCAATCTAATCTTGCAAGAGCATACGCTGAGTGTTTTCTTCTCTCTCTCTCCTGGTAGCGACCATATCACGCCTTATTCAAGATAATAAAACGGATGAATTTACCGAACCCGCTTGTTATACTGAGCTGGGAAACGTTGGTTCCGCTCCAACTTATAATTGTTATAAGACAGAGCAGGAAATTGGGGAATACCAGATTTCCCGTGCCGCCCAAACGAAGAAAGTGCATGTTGATGCATCATCTTCGGGTGTGTTCATTACAGAGAACTGTTTCTCAGTATCCTTTACGTCCTGGGTATGTGATACCGGATCAAGATCCCGCATATGTAATCTGTTACATGGGCTACAGATAGGTAGAGAACTGAGAACGGGTGATAAGTTTCATGAGACAGAAAACGGTGCAAGTGTTGCAGCCAAGTCTGTTGGTCACTATCACCCTGTATTACCTGAATACAATGATTCTGAACGAATGTTATTAGATACCGAACCTGATATACAACATCATTTCAGTTTCTTTATTAGTAAAGAAGTGATATAATTTTATACTGTTGGATAATGTTTTGAACATTTCCTATATCAAGAGTTGATCGGTTCAGGCACGTTATCTAAAAGCATTGCCGTTCTAAATCATACTACAGTTCTTAGTGTACAGAACACACACATGAGAGGAAGAGTTCAGAAATGAACGAATCCTTCTTGAGGCATTGTAGACTAGGTCATATCAATGCGACCCGACTAGCTAAGTTACATTTAGATGCATATTTAAATCTGTTTGAATTTACATCTTGTGAAACTTGCCGGTCATGTCACAAAGATAAGATGACCATAGCTCTGTTTATTGGAAACAGAGAAAGAGTTAGTGAACTTTTGGGATTGATACATACTGATGTTTGAAAGTCCCCTGTCTATATATTCCAGGACCAGTTCTTTGTACTTCATTCCATTCTCTGATATTCTTTCAAGATTCAGACATATGTTCCTATTGAAACACAAGTCCGAACCTTTTGAGATATTCACAGAATATGAGTTAGAAGTAGAGAACCAAAAATACGGGTAAAAGTATTATGTCCTTTGATGTGATCAAGGAGGAGCATACTTGGGCATGGAATTCCTGGACTATTCTAAAAAAGAATGAGATTCTCTCTCAGCATTACTTCTCCGTATACACCACAGCACGTCGGTGTATCGGGGCGGAGCAATAGCACCCTATGTGATATGGTGTGCAGTATGATGAGTACTACTGAGTTTCCTATTTCCTTTAGGGAGTTATGCACTTGTGAAGTTGCATACCTATTGAATAGGGTTCAAATCAAATAAGTTGCCTACCACTTCATATGTGATATGGAAAGGGAAGTGTTAGTTATGTATATGCCGTAGAGGCCATTGTTGTACATATGATGTATATTATAATGGATGCTTGGATATATATAGAGATGACTTTTTTGCTCGTCATGATAGTATGCTATTTGGTTTCACTTTATCTTAACATGTTGACTTGTATTGGTTTACTGTTTTACTCTCACATGTTGATAAAGCCCTTAGGATCTGTACTCGACTACTAGGACTATGATGAGATCATACTAGTGGGGCCGCGGTAGTCGATGAGTACATCCTATAACTGTTCCTAGTCGAGGGTATATCGAGACAGGGCATCGATACACCAGAGTAGACTAGCGTATACGCATCTTGACCCATATGATGGGCGATGGATGATCCCATATCCATCGGTGTTAGACATCAGAGATGGTGTACGGGTGCTCAGTGGAGACTGGGTACACTGGACGGACTCGCCGAGAACTCCCAGATGGTGATATACCACACGTCAGATGGCAGTTCTCCGGTGACACTGGTACAGGGTAGTCTGAAGACCCGAGATCGTCATAGAGTCTTGTGTGATTCCCACTGTGCTTTGATTTCCACCTTACCACGTCCAAGAGGGCGTGCAAAACGGTGGCTTTTGGGTACAATCCCGAATCACATGGAGGCAATGAGCGATAGGAGGGGATTCGTCTCTCCCGGTATAGGGAGTTGATGTTGTGCTGTGTTCGATTGGCTATAACTGGAAGTCCCTGGCCAGGGCTGATATAGAGATTTACTGGTAAGTGTTACTAGTAGTTTCTCGACCCGTTATGAGCCATACATCGACACGACTTATCGGTTACTGGGGTCTGACGTTAACCACCCCTAGACTTGATATGCGACATATCAGACGAACAGACCGGACTGTACGGGAGTGTTACTGATTGGATTCACAGGAGAACGCACAGGATAGCTTGTAGATCTTCTGATCGCTCAATACCTGGGTGGCTGTTACGTTTAGCTGACCGCTTGCAGTTTGTGGGTGTTTGATATGATCATCACCCGCTACCGGCGTTTTGACGATTCTTCAGAGTCCTACACAGAGGTTTCTTGGCTCAGGCGAAACGGAGTAGAGGCACATATGTGATATGTGCAGGACCGAGAATAATGCGATATGGGATACCGTATTATATTCTCGCGATATTTAGATATGAACCAGGTCATCGGATCAAGTGTTGATTCGATGAATCGATACATGATATATTAGTCGGTAATATTCGATATAGCCGGATCGTCGGATCAAGTGTTGATTCGATGATTTAATGTATAATAATATATATGATATATTGTATTACATTATCTAATATTGGCTCGCTTTATTATTTCATTTTCTCACTGGATGATACATTGATATATATGCGATATATGTTAATTGTATTATTTTCTTTTGTTGCAAATATATAATATATATGTGATATATATTATTGTGACATGATATGATTAATTGTTAAACATGTTTAAGGATGATTAATTGAGGTTAGGGTTTGATTAGGGTTAGTTGCTTCATGCACCTTCTAGAAGCATTTTATTTTGTCATGGTTAAGATATTTTGTGATGACACATTTCTAAACCTAACCAAACCCTAACTCTAGTTGTTTCTCTACACATTCTTATCCATTCATCCTTGACCATGGTTTATATATCAATCATATACATTTCTTTCTATTCATCACAAAAGGATTAATTTTATTATTATTTTCCATTATCATCTTCTTCTCTGTTGAAGAAAGCTTACTAGATTTTCTTTATGTGATGAAATAATATGAGAAAATGATTTAAAAAGAAAGCAAAAATACTACTCTCTCATCCTCATCTCATCTAGCCCATGAGATTAGTGTGTTCATCTCTTTAGAGTGAGATAGCTTGAGTCTTTGCAACTTCGAGGTAGATCATCGGAGATTTAGAATACTTCGAGCTAGCATGGATCGTTCGAGTCGTGGAGCCTCTCATGAGTCCGGGAGATCGTGGATCGCGGCAAAGAGACTTCTACTCGGAGCTTGTGAAGTGAAGGAGCGGACTACAAAGGTTGTAATCCCGCACACTTAGATAAAAGTTATCATCTTACATGTTTAAACCTAATAATCTAGCAAAGATCCCGGCTTTGGGTTGTTCGGCACGTCTAAATTTTAATCCGGGCATGTTTGATGCCTTATGAACCTTCACAAGAGTGCTTAGGAACCCTACAGTGGTATCAGAGCCTAGCTAGAGCATTAGGCGATGTGTGTACGAAGTTAAAACTCCGATCGAACCCGAAACGACAAAACTAGACCCCTCTCTGGAAATTTTTCAAAATTTGGGATTTTTCTGAATTAAAAATATGCAAAAAAATCAGCAGGGAATTCTAAGAATTACCATAAAACCCGAGCCCCCAATTCGACCAAACGGCGGCGGAACCGCGGTGCAAGAATGCTTGCGCGGCGGTTCCGCGGCGGATTCATCGATTGGCGACACGTGGCTTTTATGGTAATATCCGTAGGTGCTTGTTGATGCTTCTGGATATTTTTAAAAGTGATTCCGGTGTTGTTTAAATCTGGGGTTTATTTTGTAATCGAAGATTCGATCGGAATATTTAAATTCATATTTCTTTCCGGATATTTAGAAACTGTTAAACTAGTTGAACGGATATCATTAACCCACTTTATCCCGGCACGGAAAACTTTCAAGCGTTGAATTTTTACTGGGTTTAAATCTTTCGGAAAAATTATACAAGTTAAGCGGTGGACCCTCTAGAAGACAACAAACCTTAACTCGATTATGTGACCGTCTTGAACTGCATTTTGAACCTTCGGGTTTGGGGCAGTACGGCGTGCCACATGTGAGGCGTTGGCTTGACCCTTCTACGGATGGATCACTGGTACTGTGACATATTCTGAGATTATTTGAACTCCGCTCAAGAGTTGAGCACTTTGGGAAATTTTGGGTATTTGATTATCTGTTCGGAAAGTTTAATACTGTCTATTTATCTGGAATATGATACAATATGTGGAATTCATAGAGTTAGGCATGAAATGCGAAGTATGTGATATTTCGGATTTACGATGTCTAAAGTGATTGTGGATTCCAAATATTGTAGTTTTACACTTTCTTTTCTGTGACCGTAAGTGTAATATGTGATATCGCCGGTTTCGTTGCTATATGTCAACGACAATTGGGATGCGCATATTTACTTACGTTGATGATATGAGATATTATGTGTTGCTGTGATATGTTATATTGGATCGTCGCGTTCTGAATAGCCGGGGGTTTTATGTGAGATGAGGGTTTTTATTTTCATTCATGTAAAATTCATTTGTAATGTAATATTCTTTTATTTGGGGCACTTCCAGGTTGCGGTTGCTGTCACCAGTGTATATTATTTACTTTTCCGCATTAGGTAGACCCAAGGAGGGGAGCACAAGTAACCGGGTTCTAGGGTCCAGTGGGAGACCATCTCGAGGAGTCGAGACCGGGTCTCCTAACCCTAGAATTGGCAGTGTTACCTGCCGCTCTCGTAGGGGTCTTGGGATGTGGGTTTGGCTATTCGTCGCGACCGTGGAATCCGTGTTTTATACAGGCTCGTATTAAAAACACGGACGTCCTAGTATATCTAATATTTCATATATGTTCTTCTGCTTCAATGTTCTGTGATGAGATCATATTACTGCCTGAGACGAATGCTTATACTATATATATATGCTGATATATAAATATTACTGCTTTCGTTTCTTCTGTGATGCTTAGGAAGCATAAGCTGATGGGATTTTTATTAATGAGATTAATAAAAGAAAAGAAACCTAAAGATGTTGTAGAATCAAAACTTTATAAAAAGGGTAGCTACAGTTTTGTTTTGCACAGTGATATATATGATATGTCCTGCACCTTATTCGATGAGGAAAGGACCGAGATCCCTTCACCGGGAGTGACTCCTTTAGCAAAACTAGCAGATGCTACAAAATGCGGTTTGTCTTTTGAATGCTTTTAGTGTTTTGCTTTGCACAGCGGTATATATGATATATCCTGCACCTTATTCGATGAGGAAAGGGCCGACGATCCCTTCACCAGGAGTGACCCCTTTAGCGAAACTAAGAAAAGCCTCAAAAACACTCCTTTTTCAAAAACTACTCGATTCTACGACGATATCAAGTTCATTTCGCAATAGGTTTTCTGAAAAACCTGTCGTAGCTCTCCGTCATTTCAGATAAATCCTACTTAGTACTCGTGCTGTGTTTGTTGACCTTGTCAAGGCACAGTGTACGGTAGCTAATTAGTGTTTATCTGCTAAAACATGAGATGTGATTGGATTAGGGTATTCGTACGGCCTTGTTGACCTTGTCAAGGGTCATGCGGATGGGTTTAATTCAATCAGGAAATGACGGGTTGAACTTGACTTGCGATTTATGGTTTGTTGACCTTGTCAATGTCATAGATCGCTAGGGGCAAAATATTATCGGGAATTTCAAGTGTTGAAATTTGCAATGAGATTGCATACCTTCTATGAGATAGTTGGATCCCAATACCCACTGCGAGTAAGTGTTACTCCTGGGAGAGTTTTACACAGGACAATTAGTCATTCAAGTAGGTGTCTAGAAAAGTGTTAACGGGGTTACGCCTCTGGGAAAATGAGGTTTACTTTAATTAGGTCCGTGCGAAAGCATGGGGAACCTCCCTCAAAGTACCGACACTGATCTGGCTGAAAGATTGACGAAATTGTAGGGTGTAATTAATCCCGGCTAATCTTACCTTTTAGGGTTTTAAGGTAGATTTGATAAAAACAGTGGGAGACATCCTGATTAGATAAGATAATAACCAATCTAATCTTGCAAGAGCATACGGTAAAGTGTTTTTCTTCTCTCTCTCTCCAGGTAGCGACCATGTCAGGCCATAATCAAGATAATAATATGGATGTATTGACTGAACCCAATTATTGTATTGAGCTAGGGAATGTTGGACCCGTTCTTTCTTATAAGAGATATAAGACTGAACAGGAAACAGGAGAATATCTGGATTCTCACGCCGCCCAAAAGAACATGCATGTTGATGCATCTTCTTCGGGTGTGTTAGTTATTGAGAACTGTTTCTCAGTTCACCCTATGTCCTGGGTATTAGATACCGGATCAGGATCCCACATATGTAAACAGTTACATGGGCTACGTAAAGGTAGAGAACTGGGAAAAGGTGCTCATTCCGTTCAAGTAGGGAACGGTGCAAATGTTGCAGCCAAAGCAGTTGGCGAATATCACCTTGTATTACCAAGTCGTAATACACTGATTCTAAATGAGTGCTATTATATACCGAACATGATGTGCAACATTATATCAGTTTCTTTATTAAGTAAAGAAGGATATAATTTTGTAGTAAAGGATAATGTTATGAACATATTCCTAGATCAAAAGTTGATTGCATCAGGCTCGTTACATAATGGCATATTCATTCTGAATCAGAATACAGTCCTCAATATACAAAACACACACAAGAGGAAGAGTTCAGATATGAACGAATCCTACTTGTGGCATTATAGACTTGGTCATATCAATGCGACACGACTGGCTAAGTTACATAAGGATGGTTATTTGAATCCGTTCGAATTATCATCTTATGATACTTGCCATTCATGTCTCAAAGGAAAAATGACCAAAGCTCCGTTTAGTGGACACGGAGAAAGAGTTACTGACTCTTAGGACTAATACATAGTGATGTTTGTGGTCCCATGTCTACGCATGCCAGGAACAGTTCTTCCTACTTCATTACATTCACTGACGATCTCTCTAGATACGGACATGTGTTTCTGATGAAACACAAGTCTGAAGCTTTTGAGAAATTCAGAGAATATAAGCACGAAGTAGAGAACCAAACGGGCAAAAGTATTAAGATTTTTCGATCTGATCGAGGAGGTGAATACTTAAGCGGTGAATACTTAAGATTATCTGATCGGTGAGTTCCTAGATTATCTAAAAGAGAATGGGATTCTCTCTCAGCTTACTCCTCCTTATACACCACAGCACAACGGTGTATCAGAGCGGAGGAATCGCACCCTATTAGATATGGTGCGCTCTATGATGAGTACAGCTGAGTTACCTATTTCCTTCTGGGGGTATGCGCTTGAGACAGTAGCATACCTATTGAATCAAGTTCCAACTAAATCTGTACCTACCACACCATATGAGATATGGAGTGGGAAGAGACCGTATCTTAAACGAGTTAAGATATGGGGTTGTCCGGCCTATGTAAAAAGGCAAAATCCGGACAAACTCGAGGCACGGTCAGTTCTTTGCAAGTTTGTAGGATATCCGAAGAATTCTTATGGATATTTTTTCTATCACGGTGAGGAGTAAAAAGTGTTTGTTGCTCAACATGCCACCTTTTTAGAAAAGGAATTTCTTGCAAAAGAGATTAGTGGCTCTGAGGTAGAACTGGAAGAAGTTCCAGCAACACAAACTGCAACTGAAGATTTAGTGGAACCAGAGGATTCAGTAGTACCCGACGAACCCCAGCCTCTCCGCCGATCTAGTAGGGTTTCTTGTCCACCTGAGGGATACTACGGTTTTCTCATTGATGGTGGAAGCGAGGATTGCATCATGGATGATGATGACCCGACTAGTTTCGAGCAGGCCATCACGAGTGGTGACTCTGTAAAATGGCTGGATGCAATGCGATCTGAGATGGAATCCATGTACACCAATAAAGTATGGATTTTGGAAAATGCTCCTGAAGGGGTAAAACCCATTGGGAGCAAGTGGATTTTTAAAAAGAAATTTGGTGTAGATGGAAAAGTTGAGACTTTCAAAGCTAGACTTGTAGCAAAGGGTTTTCGTCAACGACCAGGTGTGGATTATGACGAAACCTTTTCTCCAGTGGCTATGCTTAAGTCCATCCGGATCTTACTTGCCATTGCTGCATACCATGACTACGAAATCCGGCAAATGGATGTTAAGACCGCCTTTCTAAACGGTGATTTAGAAGAGAGCGTGTACATGACTCAGCCAGAGGGCTTCGTAGATAGTGGGAGCAGCGGAAAGGTGTGCAAGCTGCTTAAAACCATTTATGGGTTAAAGCAAGCATCGCGGAGTTGGAACATCTGTTTTGATGTTCTAGTCAAAGAGTTTGACTTCATCAAAAATATAGATGAACCTTGTATCTATAAGAAGGTAGCAGAGGGTAAGGTAGTCTTCCTCGTATTGTACGTGGATGATATACTCTTGATAGGAAATGATATTCCTATGCTGCAATCAGTCAAGCTCTTCTTATCACAGAGATTCTCAATGAAAGATCTAGGTGATACCTCCTGCGTATTGGGAATCATGATCTATAGAGATAGATCTAAACGGATACTGGGATTGTCCCAATCCAGGTACATTGACACCATACTAAAGAGGTTTAGTATGGAAGAATCCAAGCGTGGGAACCAACCCACGATCTCTGGACTCACTCTCTCCAAAGAGATGTCTCCCAAGACTGATTTGGAGAGAGCTCGCATGAAAGGGATACCCTATGCTTCGGCAGTAGGCTCTATCATGTATGCGATGCTATGTACCAGACCCGATGTAGCATACTCACTAAGTGTAGTGAGTCGGTATCAAGCAGATCCTGGAGAGAGTCATTGGACAGCTGTGAAGAACATTCTCAAGTACTTGCGAAGGACTAAGGAGATGTTCTTGGTGTATGGTAATGGAGAACTCTGGGTGGAGTCCTTTACCGATTCCAGCTTCCAAAGTGATAAGGACGACTCTAAGTCGCATTCGGGTTTTGCCTTTACCCTCAATGGAGGGGCGGTATGTTGGAAGAGTTCCAAACAGGATACCGTTGCAGACTCGACGATGGAGGCTGAATACATCGTTGCCAACGATGCTGCCAAAGAGGCTGTCTGGATCAAGAAGTTCATTAGTGAACTTGGTGTGGTTCCATCCATTGAGCATCCTATACCTCTGTATTGCGATAACAATGGAGCTGTGGCGTTAGCCAAGGAACCAAGGTCCCATCAAAATTCCAGACATATTCTGAGGCGGTATCACCTGATCAGTGAGATAGTTGATCGCCGGGAGATCGAGGTCAGGAGAGTAGATACGAAGGACAACACTACGGATCCATTCACGAAGGCTATTCCCCAGATACAGTTTGAGAGATTATTTGGGATGCTAGGTATGCGATACTACAGCAGTTGGCCTTAGTGCAAGTGGGAGATTGTTAGTTATGTATATGCCCTAGAGGCCATTGTTGTACATATGATGTATATTATAATGGATGCTTGGATATATATAGAGATGACTTTCTTGCTCGTCATGATAGTATGCTATTTGGTTTCACTTTATCTTAACATGTTGACTTGTATTGGTTTACTGTTTTACTCTCACATGTTGATAAAGACCTTAGGATCTGTACTCGACTACTAGGACTATGATGAGATCATACTAGTGGGGCCGCGGTAGTCGATGAGTACATCCTATAACTGTTCCTAGTCGAGGGTATATCGAGACAAGGCATCGATACACCAGAGTAGACTAGCGTATACGCATCTTGACCCATATGTTGGGCGATGGATGATCCCATATCCATCGGTGTTAGACATCAGAGATGGTGTACGGGTGCTCAGTGGAGACTGGGTACACTGGACGGACTCGCCGAGAACTCCCAGATGGTGATATACCACACGTCAGATGGCAGTTCTCCGGTGACACTGGTACAGGGTAGTCTGAAGACCCGAGATCGTCATAGAGTCTTGTGTGATTCCCACTGTGCTTTGATTTCCACCTTACCACGTCCAAGAGGGCGTGCAAAACGGTGGCTTTTGGGTACAGTCCCGAATCACATGGAGGCAATGAGCGATAGGAGGGGATTCGTCTCTCCCGGTATAGAGAGTTGATGTTGTGCTGTGTTCGATTGGCTATAACTGGAAGTCCCTGGCCAGGGCTGATATAGAGATTTACTGGTAAGTGTTACTAGTAGTTTCTCGACCAGTTAGGAGCCATACATCGACACGACTTATCGGTTACTGGGGTCTGACGTTAACCACCCCTAGACTTGATATGCGACATATCAGACGAACAGACCGGACTGTACGGGAGTGTTACTGATTGGATTCACAGGAGAACGCACAGGCTAGCTTTTTGATCTTCTGATCGCTCAATACCTAGGTGGCTGTTACGTTTAGCTGACTGCTTGCAGCTTGTGGGTGTTTGATATGATCATCACCCGCTACCGGCGTATTGACGATTCTTTAGAGTCCTACACAGAGGTTTCTTGGCTCAGGCGAAACGGAGTAGAGGCACATATGTGATATGTGCAGGACCGAGAATAATGCGATATGGGATACCGTATTATATTCTCGCGATATTTAGATATGAACCAGGTCATCGGATCAAGTGTTGATTCGATGAATCGGTACATGATATATTAGTCGGTAATATTCGATACAGCCGGATCGTCGGATCAAGTGTTGATTCGATGATTTAATGTATAATAATATATATGATATATTGTATTACATTATCTAATATTGGCTCGCTTTATTATTTCATTTTCTCACTGGATGATAAATTGATATATATGCGATATATGTTAATTGTATTATTTTCTTTTGTTGCAAATATATAATATATATATATGTGATATATATTATTGTGACATGATATGATTAATTGTTAAACATGTTTAAGGATGATTAATTGAGGTTAGGGTTTGATTAGGGTTAGTTGCTTCATGCACCTTCTAGAAGCATTTTATTTTGTCATGGTTAAGATATTTTGTGATGACACATTTCTAAACCTAACCAAACCCTAACTCTAGTTGTTTCTCTACACATTCTTATCCATTCATCCTTGACCATGGTTTATATATCAATCATATACATTTCTTTCTATTCATCACAAAAGGATTAATCTTATTACCATTTTCCATTATCATCTTCTTCTCTCTTGAAGAAAGATTACTAGATTTTCTTTATGTGATGAAATAATATGAGAAAATGATTTAAAAAGAAAGCAAAAATACTAATCTCTCATCCTCATCTCATCTAGCCCATGAGATTAGTGTGTTCATCTCTTCAGAGTGAGATAGCTTGAGTATTTGCAACTTCGTATTAGATCATCGGAGATTTGGAATACTTCAAGCTAGCATGGATCGTTCGAGTCGTGGAGCCTCTCATGAGTCCGGGAGATCGTGGATCGCGGCAAAGGGACTTCTACTCGGAGCTTGTGAAGCGAAGGAGCGGACTACAAAGGATGTAATCCCTCACACTTAGATAAAAGTTATCATCTTGCATGTTTAAACCTAATAATCTAGCAAAGATCCCGGCTTTGGGTTGTTCGGCACGTCTAAATTTTAATCCGGGCATGTTTGATGCCTTATGAACCTTCACAAGAGTGCCTTGGAACCCTACAGTGGTATCAGAGCCTAGCTAGAGCATTAGGCGATGTGTTTACGAAGTTAAAACTCCGATCGAACCCGAAATGGCAAAACTAGACCCCTCTCTGGAATTTTTTCAAAATTTGGGATTTTTCTGAATTAAAAATATGCAAAAAAATAAGCAGGGAATTCTAAGAATTACCATAAAACCCGAGCCCCCAATTAGACCAAACGGCGGCGGAACCGCGGTGCAAGAATGCTTGCGCGGCGGTTCCGAGGCGGATTCATCGATTGGCGACACGTGGCTTTTATGGTAATATCCGTAGGTGCTTGTTGATGCTTCTGGATATTTTTAAAAGTGATTCCAGTATTGTTTAAATCTGGGGTTTATTTTGTAATCGAAGATTCGATCGGAATATTTAAATTCGTATTTCTTTCCGGATATTTAGAAACTGTTAAACTAGTTGAACGGATATCATTAACCCACTTTATCCCGGCACGGAAAACTTTCAAGCGTTGAATTTTTACTGGGTTTAAATCTTTCTGAAAAATTGTACAAGTTAAGCGGTGGACCCTCTAGAAGACAACAAACCTTAACTCAATTATGTGACCGTCTTGAACTGCCTTTTGAACCTTCGGGTTTGGGGCAGTACGACGTGCCACATGTGAGGCGTTGGCTTGACCCTTCTACGGCTGGATCACTGGTACTGTGACATATTCTGAGATTATTTGAACTCCGCTCAAGAGTTGAGCACTTTGGGAAATTTTGGGTATTTGATTATCTGTTCGGAAAGTTTAATACTGTCTATTTATCTGGAATGTGATACAATATGTGGAATTCATAGAGTTAGGCATGAAATGCGAAGTATGTGATATTTCGGATTTACGATGTCTAAAGTGATTGTGGATTCCAAATATTGTAGTTTTATACTTTCTTTTCTGTGACCGTAAGTGTAATATGGGATATCGCCGGTTTCGTTGCTATATGTCAACGACAATTGGGACTCGGATCACTCGGATCATGCGGGAGATCGGGACGACGACGAGAAGACCGAAGGACTCGGATCACTCGGTATATTTCTCAACCCCCTCTCTAGATAGCTAGGACTAGATTAATGGCCCGATCCGGGTTTATAGTGCGCGGTGGTGCCGGTTTGAAAAGTTAATGAAAAGCATCGCTTCCGCATTCCGGCGTCGGATTGACGGCCGGGGCGCCGCCGTGCACTTACAGTTGTATCAAAGCCTCGCCATTAACCTAGTCTAGCTTGGTCTAATGTGTTTACACTTCCGATCGAACAAATGTTCCAAAACCGCGTTTTTCAAAACATCATGTAACACCTGAGTCGGTGTTTAGTAGTAATTAAGTGTTAATGTGGGGTTTTTGGCATAAAGTTTACCAAAAACGGGTTTCTTATAGACTATCTGGTTTTGTGGTTATTTTTGTGGAATGTTATCTCGACCACACACCAGCAAATTACAGCTGATTTTAGCCAGCCAGAATGAGCACCATCAGCTCCCATCATTTCCACAGCACGATTAGCTGCTTAAATTCAGCTGAGGATACTCTACGACGTCTACTAAACTATCACATCAGCACCACAACACCTTATTCATCACCTGTCACATTTCACATCAGCCAAAGCATCCAATCAGCCACCATTTTCAAACTTCAGCATCCAATCAGCCTCAAATTTGTGTGCAAATTCAGCCTTGAGGTCAGCTATGGCTGCTGCCATTGCCACCTAACACCATGGAAATTCAGCTGAGGCTATCCCATCATTGCATCAGCCCCCCTACCACTCTACAAAAGCACCAAGTCACATCAGCCCCAAGTTTTCAAACTCCATCAGCCATTTTCAATAGCAACAGCTGTTACATCAGCTCCAAACTCTTGACATAAACCCTCCCCCATAATCACGCAACCCTTCCCACAATCATACTACCATCCCTGCTGCTGCTACTACTTCAAACAGCAACAAAAACAGCAATAAAACCATCAGCTAGCAGCCCCAGCAACCCATTTTCTTGCATCAGCCCATTTTTCAAAACACCATCAGCATCAGCCCTTGCTGCACCAGCATCAGCCCCTATACCATACACCACACCACACCATACCACATCATACACCACATCACCTCATACCATACACCACACAACTCCACACAACACCAGCAACAACACCATACAATACCAACAACAACAGCAACAGCATGCAACATCAACAGCAACAGCATGCAACGGCAACCCATTTTCTGCATCAGCACCAGCTCCGTTCCAGCCACGTTTGATGCACCTACCCTCTTCTTCTCTTCCTTCTCCCTTGTTGCAAGGTTCCTAGAGGGTATATCTCCTAAACTTTTAGGATATTACTTAGATTAGATGCTTGTTTAGCTAGTTGTTGCGACAAATAGGATTTTCGTGCTAGAATTGTGCCATGATGCTATATTTAGCGATTTTAGCGTGTTTATGGCATTATGAACTCTCCTTAGTGTTAACTAACCTGTTGAAGCCTAGTGGTATCATTAAAATTGGATGGTTAGCCTAATTTGCTAAAATTTCGATAAACTAGCTTAATCGGTGTCCATATCATGCCTAGAAGTGATATTGGGAGTTTTACGGAGATTTTGAGAAAAGTGAGAGTTACGTTAGTTATAATAAACTTCTTAGGTCCTAGTTAGGCCAGCCAACCAGAGAAATCCCTCAGATTTCTCGTAGAAACCCGATTTACCCGACTTGGCGTATTTTAGCAGATTTAGTGATTTTTAGCCTTTTTGAAATCTGCTGTTGACCCGATCACTTCAGAAAAATTCTAGAGAAGAATTCAGCATGGTGAGAGGAGTAGGAACACACACCCAAAGCACGAGGACCCAACTCCCCAACTTGGCCGCTTTTTTCTTCATTCTGGCCGCAAATTGCGGCCAGAGTAGGGGGTAGGATGTTGGTTTTAGGGATGTGGGTTTGGTCTTGGTAGTTAGGGTTTTTGGTATCTCTAACTTTTCAAGTTTGGCCCTGAGGCAAAATCAGGAACTAGTTACGTGTTTTCGATGTTTTAAGACTCGTGCGATACGCGCGTGATACGCGTGGTTCTGTGGCGCGCTGCGCGACACAGCGTGTCAGTTCTGATTCAGGTAGGTTTGTGCGCGTCGCGTCGCGTCGCATCGCGTCGTGTGCACACGCGTTTGGTTTCACGCACGCGTATCCCTTTTGTCGATATATTGCGTTTTGCATGACTTTTCCTTATATGGTGACTCTTGTAAATTCTAGGTTCGCCGGCAGGAACTTCAAGCGCAGCTGAAAAGGGAAAACAGGTGGTCGGACACACTTAGCACAGGACCACTGGTGAGTAGATTTAACATCTACGGGGGACAATCGTTTGGATGGCGCAAGTCGCCCGATAGATTTAGTAGACTTGGTATTACTGGAGACATTGAAGTAAAAATGAGAAAACTTGCATGATAATTGCTGTAGTCAGTACCTATATGATGTTCCATATACTCAGATTCATTATAGGACACATGCACCCTTACCAGGTTTTATATGTTGCACAAGCACTATTCATGTGGACACACACACCCTGGTAATTGCCATGTCACGACACTAAATAACTTTAAATCTGGAAAATGTTAACTGCCTAGAAATGTGAAATTGAAATAAGTATTTAAATTGATACCATAAGTATTCATAACCATCGGCATATGCATTTATGATAATTTTGTGAGATTTATGATATTTCTGGATTTCGGGGGAAAGCCGCAAGATTTCCAACTGATATTTGTTAAATATAAAAACTGCGGTATTCTAGTGATGTAAAGTGTCGTCCACCATGAGTTTGCTGTGGTTTTGAGACCCGTTTCGAGGAGGTGGATGAACCGTCTCGGGTACATGGTGGCCCGGTATGGTACCTCGGGGCAAGAAGATCGCAGATGATGGCGTTGAGCCTGGCAGGGGACGGATTACCTACCGGTGATTTCATTTGGCACGGCGGATATCCAGAGGATACCGACTGTGGCTGCTGGATTGAGATATGGATTTTGATATGGATCAGCCGGATGGCTGAGGCCAGAGATACTGGACATGGATATATGATATTTGGTCAGTTTTGAGGTGTCGTTGCTAGACACGGATTTTACTGTTTTTCCTGGATATTATTATCGATGTTTAAAAAGGGGAAGTTTCAAAACAAAGTAAGAATAATTCTCATACATACTTGGTTGTATTTTCATGTGGCATACATACCTGTTACCACCTCCATGTGACATATATACTTGCTAGTATACTGTTGATGCATACACACCTGCTGGTACATATAGCTATACCTGTTTTAGGGATGTCAGGATACTTGTGTGCATGCATACGATAGCCTTAGTAAATGTTATCTATTACTCACGAGCTGGCAACTCACCCCCGTTGTGCCACAGCTTCTCTGCAGGTCCATTCCGTCAGCACTGTAGCGGCGGATACCTTTGCTTCATTTGTACTTCTTGCCTGGACTAGAGGCTTTTTTTTTGCTCATAGGTGGGTTATTATCAGTTTGTACCACCTTATATATGTTCATTGTATCTAGAGTACTCCATCTACAGCTCTACTGTCACTACCATATCTACGACTACTGTTGTTGCTACTACTGTTGCCATTACTGCTACTATTATTTCAGTTGTACCTGTTTTATTTCGGATGACTGTATATTGACCTAGATGTGAGGTTGTGAGACTTGAGGATTTATTTATGATGTATCTGGGTCGAGCTCACTTGAGTCGACATCTTATTCCTCATGCACTGATTTCTTTTATATTTTGCTGGGAATTTGGAATAAGGGCAAATTGATTAGGTAATGAGGTAAAAGCTTAAATTAATTGGTTTTCCTTCATTCTAAAAATCTTAATTGGGTTTTGTATTCTGGGCTTCGGCTTACTTATTTTACGGACGCCTTGAGATGTTTCGTAACTTAAGTGCCGGTCGCGTTCCGTACTTTTCGGGTCGTGACAAAGTTGGTATCAGAGCGATAGGTTTCACCTTTCTGAGTGTAGGATGACCCTTAGTAGATGGAGTAAGTGACTTAAGCAGGGTAGCGTAGCGTACGTATTTCCGCGGCATACTTGCGTTGCGATACTCCGCCTAAGTGACTTTAGGATATACTTGTTTGAAATTCCTTCTTCAATTCCGTGTATCCTACGATCTTATTCATGTTCCTGTACCAGCTACTATGCCGCCAAAAACTACCAGAGCACAGAGGGCTGCCGCCCGAGACGAGATTCGAGCTGGCTCATCCGAGACTAGGACTGAGCAGGGTAGTATGCCTACACCACAGGAACAAACCGATCTGCCTTTCCCAGGCCGTATGGATAGACTCGAGACTGGTATGGAGGAGTTGCGACAGATGATGGGGAGTATGCAGGAGTTACGTGAGATGGTAGGATCCTTCGTTGCGGCCAGTCATGCACCGAGGCCGGAGGACGTACCCACTGCATCCCAGACTACTGTAATACCTGCTCCTACTAATACCACCGTGACCATTCCGGTTTCGCTTCAGGAGTTCATGAGGCTGAGACCTCCAGTTTTTACGGGTACCGATGTAGCGGAGGACCCGCAGACGTTCCTTGACAGCTTGGCCAGGATCTGCCGTTCACTGAGATGTTCCGATGATCGCTGGGTAGAGCTTGCGAGTTTCCGACTAGAGGGTCTCGCACAGATTTGGTGGGAGTCAGTTCTGAGAGGTCGAGCTGCAGGTCTATCGCCCATGACCTGGACCGAGTTAACAGCAGTTTTTCTTGCCCGTTTCCTTCCGGAGAGCGTTCGCGACGTCAGAGCTCGTAATTTCGAGGCCTTGGTCAAGACACCAGGGATGACGGTGTCTGAGTATGATGTTCAGTTTACACAGTTGTCCCGATATGCTCCGTATCTGGTGGATACCGAAGAGAAGAGAGTGAAGAGGTTTATACAGGGACTGGATGCCCAGTTATATCTTGCCATTGGCGCCCAGCATTTCGATACCTATTCGGCAGCTATGAATACAGTTTTTGTTGTATTATGTACATTTGATATTGCGGGACGACCGTCCGACATGTGGACTGCCGTCACTGCCTGTTGTATATTATTCTTTTGGGGCACGACCGGGTCGATGTCGATGTACCCGTTGTATGTATATTTTATTTTCTGTACTAGGATTACCCCAAGGTGGGGTGCACGGATAGCCGGGTTCTAGAGGGCAATGAGCCCGCATCTCATGACATTGAGACGGAGGGGGCTTTACTCTAGAATTGACGGGCTGTTCGCCGCACTCGTAGGGGGTACAGGTTGACCCAGGAGGGGTTCCCAAGTTACCAGATTCCGTGAAGTGCTGGGTGGTCCATTCACGTTGCTGAAGGGGCTGACTCGCTTCAGGTTTTGGCGGGTAACTTGCCGCGCCCGTAGGGGTCTAGGGTTTTCATTGCACAGGCTATCCACACGACCAGTGGAACGTCGGGTTTCAGTAGCGGCTCTGTGAAACCCGGGGATCCCAGATATCTGTATTGTTCTGTGATGCTCATTACATTTCTGTGATGTTGCATTTTATCACGCCTTGAGAGAAATATTATATATTGATATATATACTAGTAGATGTTGTATATGTTTTGCATCCACACTAGTCCAGTCCCCGCTCTGTCGTTAGTTAACTAACCTAACGGGTAATGACGGGACCCAGTGGCGAATGCGGATGGCATATACATACATCATTATATTTCGTTCTTTGTGGTAGGATCAATTGATGGGACTGCGTTGATTCAGATTAATGCAAGTTAAAAACAAACCTATTCTGATGTTGTTGGAACACTTTTCAAAAAGCTGTTATTGCAAGGACGTTCACTTTTGTTTTGCACAGTGGTATTCAGTTGGAATATCCTGCTCCTCAGTCGACGAGGCAAGAGCCGAGATCCCTTCACCGGGAGTGACCCCTTGGACAGAAGTTTGCGTTAGGGCAATAACTTCACTATAGCCGTTTACTTTTGCTTTGCATCGTGGTATTCAGTTGGAATATCCTGCACCTCATTCTACGGGGAAAGAGCCGAGATCCCATCACCGGGATTGACCTCTTTAGCAAAGGTTTTCGTCACTATATTTTTAAAAGCTATCCGGTTCCTTCAACGATATCAAGTTCATTACGTTAAAGGTTTTCGCCAGAAACCATTCGTAGCCCTCCGTCGTTTCAGACGGGTAGCACGTAGTATTCATGCTATGTTTGTTGGCCTTCGTCAAGGCATAGTGTATGGTAGCTGCTTGTTACCTTTCTGCTGCATAGGTAGATGCGTTGGTTTGGGACAGTCGTATAGCCTTGTTAGCCTTCGTCAAGGGCTTGTACGGGTGGGTTCAAATTAACCTGGACAATGACGGGTAGAACTTGACGTGTGACTTATGATTTGTTGGCCTTCGTCAAAGTCATAAGAGCATGGGATAAAAATCACATCGGGAGTTTCTAAAGAAACTGAAACTTTCCAGATATGCGCATACCTTCTGGAGTGTGATAATGTGAGAGGATTCCGTCACGCTATCATGCGATGATAGTTGGATCCCGATTCCCACTGATGAGTTGGTTTACTCCTCGGGTGATCCCGACTTATTCTTCTTTCAGGTTTGGAGGAGAATTTGACGGTACAGTGGGAGGTTTCCAGATTAGATAAATTGGTAACCATTCTGATCTAGGTTAGAGTGCATGCTGAGTGTTTATTTTCTCTCTCTCTTTTGACAGCGACCATTGACCCGACGCTAACACTATGACTCAGTGACCAAGTTGACCGAACCTTCTTAAACACTGGCTTTTGGATTGTCAGAGTTGCAAACCTCATTGCCACTCCTACTTTTACCCTTTTCTCCAGGACACCCCGTATTACTACGAACGTCCACTTCCATTGGACAAAACCATCGTATGGTTATATACGAACTCGAAGGAATTTATTCGAGGATGGTTTCCGGTTCTGGAGGAAACGTATAGGACTATTCAGTTGTCTTTTACTTTTACCTTGTCTCAGGTTGCGAGTACTCCTTGGTTTAGGAGATAGTACACCTATTACGCAAATTGGATAGTCTTCTTCCAAACCTTAGGCTGGTGCCGACCGGTAGGCAAAGAAGAAAACCAGTTAGCCTAAACGGTGTACAGAAGGTATTGAGTTAAGACAAAGAAAGGGATTAGTAAGAGGGCAAAGTAAATTGCGACTGATATTCACGACCAAACCAAGTATTTCTTCGCCAATCCTTAAATCACCATTGTATTTCTCCAGAACACTCTGTATCACTACGAAGATCCACAGTTTATTGGATACTCCATCATATGGTTATATACGAACTCGAAAGGAACTTGTTCCTGTTCGGGGATGGATTCTGGTTCAGGAGAAATATGAATAAGGTTTATTCGGTTGTCTTTTATCTTCACCTTCTCTCGCATTGCGAGTGCTCCTAGGATTAGGACAGTACACCCATTATGCTTATTGGATAGTTTTCATCCAAACCATAGGCTGGTGCCGAAAGGTAGGGAAGGAAGAAAACCATTTGGCCTAAAGGGGTGTGCAGAAGGTAATGACTAAAGACATATAAAGGGATTTGGAGAGGTGGCAAAGAATTATACAGTTACAGTCGTGAATCTAGATAATGGAAGAGGCATTACTAGGAATACCCGGATACCCCAACGAAACATTTCAATATTTCAGTTTCACTGTGTAATGTTAAAAGAAAACTGATTTCCCAATTAGTCCTTACTCCAGGGTATGTATTTACCAGGTATGATTCTCATATCTGTATGGTTTTACAGATGATGAGTGGGAGTAAGTTATTGGGAATTGGATGATCATCCTCATTATATCGGGATTCGTTGTAATCAGGTGATATTTGAGGAAGTCACCTGGGTTGTTTGCCGGACGGCAAATATTTGGTTTTGAATATCCGCTGTAATTCACCAATTTCAAATTGATATATCTGTACGTCGATTTTTATAGAGTAAGATATACCTTTTTAAAATTATGTCTGTAACATTTACCTATATCAACGGATGGTTAGGTAAGGAGCATTGAACAGCGGTGTAATTCTTCATAACCAAAGGTACAGTTTTCAACCTACGACACACAGGGATTGAGTTATCAGACTCAAGGGACTTATACAGAGTATTGTATGTTGTCCAGTGTCCATTAGGACAGAGGGGTTGGTCCTCGTACTATATTCGGTTTACTTATGACTTCTCTAGTTTTTAGACAGGTGTTTCGTGCAAACACAGGGTCCGAATTTTGAGAAGTTATAGGAATATGAATAAAGTAGAGGACCAGGTATTGCGAGTATCAGGATTCTTCAATGTGATCGAAGATGTAGATACTTGTGTGTGGTATTCAGTTGATAGTAATGATTTAAGAGAACTTGCTTCTCTTTCGGGTTACTCATAATTGGAAGCATTCCTAAGTTGAGTAACGCTGATCGGCTTCCTTCCATTTAGTTAACATGCACTGGAGATAGCTGCATGATTTGAATCTGGTTCAATTAAATCAGTGCCTCTGGTTCTATATTGGATATAGAACAGTTCATATCTTAACAATGTTAAGGTACGAGGAGTTGTCCGGCTTATGCTTAAAACCAGACTCTGGATAACTCAAGGCACGTTTTCTGTAATGGATGTTTGTGGGTTGACCCAGGCTATGACGAGGGTTGACTTTCTACCATCTGGAAGATCAATAGTGATATTGTTCTAGACTCGCCACAGTTTTAATAAAAATCGATTTTTTATTTAGAAAACAGTAGTGGGAGTTTGGTAGAACTGGAAGTGATTCCAGAACCGCAAACGATTACTGAAGATTTGATAGGAACCTAAAGATTCAATCTGGTTTGACATTGCATTGGCCACTCCGCAAATACGGTGGGTAACTTCAGGCACCCGAGAGGTACTCCGGTAGCCTCAAGGACGGTGACAGGGAAGTTCTTGTTTACCCAGACTTGCCATTGCTGTTGTTCCAGACTGTGTGACCCGGCAGGAGGATGAGTATAGCGTCGTTCTGAACTGGTTTTAGAAGTGTACGTCTATATGACTCTGCCAGAGGGTTATCGTAGTCAGTGGGAGCAGCGGAAGCATTGGTGGACAGGCGGCTTATGTCTATTTATAGACTAAAGCAGATATAACGGAGATAGATCATCTATTTCTGATGTGACAGTCATAGGTTTGACTTCATCAGAATAGGGGATGGATTTGTTAAGAAGGTAGTAGGGTGTGATGTCCTGGTATTTGGATGACATACACAGAGTAGGAAGTGATATTCTTATACTACAATCGGTTATACTTTGGTCGTCACACAGTGGTTTCTCCACATTGGGCTTGGACATTATATCAGACATACTGGTTACTAGATCTATGGTTTTAGATCTAGATTTGCGTGGTTTCCCAATTAAGGGTACTTAGACAGCATTCTAAGAGTATTTAGAATGGACGACTCCTAGCACGGTAGTGTACCTGCAGGTGAAGGAGTCACCCTCTCTAAAGGTGTCTTACAGACTAAAGGGGAGAGGGATGTGCATGATTGGCAGATCACTTGCTCAGGCAATTGAGTCAATCATGATATGTCAAGTGCCACACGAGACGTTGTTCATGAAATAGATGCAATAAGTTGACATTGATCCTATCCTAGAGAAACAGTCGGAAGCAGTTTTAGAACATAAGTGGATGTTCTAGGGATATGATAACGACAGCCTCATTCGGGAGACAGTTATCATTCCAGGCTTCCAAGGTGACCTGGACGACAAGGAGGTTGTCAGAGTTATAGTTTTCCCTCTGACGAGGGGCGGTATTATGGACAGGTGGTCCAGGAGGATACTTAGGGAGGCATGGCGCAGGATACTGATTAAGTTCAGTTGACGATACAGTCTAAGAAGTTTGGATTTGGAGTTCATTTATGAGCTAGGTCCCATCAGACATCCAGACATATTCTAAGACAGGTATTGCTCATTTCGGGAGATGGCTTTCTCCGCGAACATGAGATATAGAGAGACATAGAAGGAAACAACCAGGCGGATCCACTCACTGAGGCTATTCCTCGAACGCAATAGTTTCGCAAGCGAGCTTTGTGAGACTGACAAGTAGAGGAGTTGGGTGTTCGGTATCACACGGGCTGTGAGTATGCGACATCGCAATAATTAGACTCGAGTGCAAGTGGGAGATTGTTGGAGATAGTGCCCTCAGAGTCAATTATTGGATCACAGGCACGTGATTGCAATGATTGAGGGAGGACCTATTCCGGTAGGACAGTCTTACTCAAGATGATAGTATGCTATCTGGTTTATCTTTATCGTCGTGTACTGCTTTAGGTGACCAGACAGGTCACTATTGCACGTTGATAGAGCCCCTAAGATTCTTGCTTAACTTCCAGCAGTATGAGGGCGATCATATAGGTGAGAGCTGGTATTCTATAAGCACATCCTTAAAAGTTTCACCTAAGATGTATACAGGTGCTCATTGGGTTATGAGTACACCGGACAGGACTCGCCGGGAACATGCTAGTTGGTCTTATACCTGACGTCAGATAGCAGTTCCCTGGTGACATGTGTACCGGTTAGTTCATCGACCTGTGGATCGTCATTTGTCTCGTGTGAGTTCCCACTGTACTTTGATTACTACCCTACCACGCTCAAAGGAGATGTGCAAACAGGTTTTAGTTGGGTACAGTCCCGAGCCACATGGAGGCAGTGAGCGGATCTGCAGGGGTTCGTCTCTCCCGGTATTGCGGGAGAGGTCGCGCTGTGTTTAGAAGAGCCATTACACGAAGTCCTTGGCCAAGGCAGGAGATTTACCGGTAGGTATTCCAGTAGTATCTCAGGGTGTTCTGGGCTACACTCCGACACGACTTGTACCGCTTTTGGGGGTCTGTCTTTTACCAACCCCCTAGGCCCACCATGCGATGCTCATCGACGAACGGACCGGACTGTACGGATATTGTCATTGACAGGCTCAGTAGGGTGTCAGGATGAGTTCGCTCATCGACGTCCCTTTTGGTCAATAGCTGGTAGCCCGTCACGTATGGCTAATACCTCTGACATGCTAGTGGTTAAATCCACAGCCATAGTATTGACGAGTCTTTAGAGTCCCCCACATTCAGTTGCTCAAGTTTTCGGGCAAAACGTTGTAGAGTCCGTATAGAGATATAGCAGGGTTCGAACAGATACGTGCGGTATTGCACGGATCGTGATCGTACGGTTTTTACTAGCCGGCTTTGGCTTAAGCCGGATCCTAGTATTAGACAGTGTAGATTTTGTCCCATTGCATTTGTATTCGGTCGGAATACAGATGCTGGTGTGTATACACAGTATCGAGGTTTTCCTGTAATTTATTACGGGATCAGTTTTTTGGAGTTGCCAGTTTGTTTTCCTTTTCGGCCATATTTCATTTGTATCTTTCATTGGCCGAAAAATGGTGGAGGATGGCTTATTTGCATTTGTGCAAATAAGCATTTGTGGAGGGTGTTATTTGCATCTTGTTGTATCATGATAATTCCTCCACCTTTTGACTTCTTCTTTTCATCATGGTTGTTGATGATTAGGTTGTTGATCATTGCTTGATTTTAGAGTAATGATGGTGGTTGGTTGATTGTGGTTTTGAGTATGTGATCATTTCTTTTGATGATAACATTTTGATCTCTCTTTTGCATTATTATTGTGAGATCCTCCCTCATTCTCATTCTCTCCACACACTCTCTCCCTCATCTTGTCATGGCCGGCCACATGAAGGGGAGGGCTGTCCCAATTTTTGGGAAGGAAAAATTGATTTTTTTGGCTTGCTAAAAACCCCTTTGCTCATCTCTAAAAGTTGATATGTCATATCCTCCACCAAAGGCAACTTCAAATAACCCCAAAATGAGACATGAGTTCTACACGTATTCTACAGCAAATCTTGGGCACGTCGACTCGCCAGCTTCGTGCCCGAGTTGCCTCGGTCAAGAGGTGGGAGCCCGTAAAAGAAGCCGGTGACGTGGTGCCCTTCCGGCGAGGAGGTGAAGACCGGAGATTCCGCGGGAGATCGGGACAGCGACGAGAAGACCGGAGGACTCGGATCACTCGGTATATTTCTCAACCCCCTCTCTAGATAGCTAGGACTACATTAATGGCCCGATCCGGGTATATAGTGCGCGGTGGTGCCGGTTTGAAAAGTTAAAGAAAAGCATCACTTCCGCATTACGGCGTCGGATTGACGGCCGGAGCGCCGCCGTGCACTTATAGCTTGGACATATATAGGTAGGACTTTCTTGCTCGACATGATAGTATGCTATCTGGTTGTACTTTATCTTAACATGTACTCTGATTGTCTCTATGTTACATGTTGATAAAGCCCTTAGGATATGTACTCGACTACTGGGACTATGATGAGATCATACTAGTGGGGCCACGGTAGTCAACGAGTACATCCTATAACTTTTCCTAGTCGAGGTTGTATCGAGACAGGGCATCGATACACCAGAGTAGACTAGCGTATACGCATCTTGACCCATATGATGGGCGATGGATGATCCCATATCCATCGGTGTTTGACATCAAGGATGGTGTACGGGTGCTCAGTAGAGACTGGGTACACTGGACGTACTCGTCGAGAACTCCCAGATGATATTATACCTCACGTCAGATGGCAGTTCTCCGGTGACACTGGTACAGAGTAGTCTGTTGAACCGAGATCGTCATCGAGTCTTGTGTGATTCCCACTGTGCTTTGATTTCCATCATACCACGTCCAAGAGGGCATGCAAAAAGGTGGCTTTAGGGTACAGTCCTGAATCATATAGAGGCAATGAGCGATAGAAGGGGATTCGTCTCTCCCGGTATAGGGAGTTGATATTGTGCTGTGTTCGATTTGCTATAACCGGAAATCCTTGACCAGGGTTGCTGAGATCTACTGGTAAGTGTTATCAGTAGTTTCTCGAACTGTTATAGACCTCATATCGACACGACTTATCGAGCTACTGGGGTCTTACGTTTACCACCCCTAGGCGAGATATGCGACATATCAGACGACGAGACCGAACTGTACGGGATTGTTACTGTTTGGATTCACTGGAGAATGTACAAGCTTGCTTGTTGATTTTCTGAGCGCTCAATACCTGGGTAGCTGTTACGTTTAGCTGACCGCTTGCAGCTTGTGGGTGTTTGATATGATCAGCACCTACTGCCGGCGTATTGACGATTCTTTAGAGTCCTACACAGAGGTTTCTTGACTCAGGAAAAATGGAGTACGGGCACGTATGTGATATGTGTGGGACCGAGGATAATGCGATATGAGATACCGTATTCTATTCTCGCGATATTTGATATCAGCCGGGTCATCGGATCAGGTGTTGATTCGATGAATCGGTACGGATAAATATTAGTCGGTTATATGCGATATAGCCGGATTGTCGGATCAAGTGTTGATTCGATAATTTAATGTATAATAATATATATGATATATTAAATTACATTAACTAATATTAGCTCACTAAAAGATTCTTTTTCTCACTCGGGTAATACATTGATATATATGCGATATATGTTAAATGTATTATTTTATTTTGTTACGATAAATATTATATATGTGATATATAATATTGTAACAAGATATGATAACTAATTCAACATGTTTAGTGGAGTTTAAACATGATTAGGGTTTGGATTAGGGTTAAGACTTCTAGTTGATTCTAGAAGCTTTTCTTTTGTCATGATAAAGATATTTGTGTTGATATTTATCTATGACACATACTTAACCCAACCCAAACCCTAGCCCTTGGTTAATTCTCTACATTGGTTTAGTCAACCATGGTTGCATTATTCATCATATTAATCTTTTCATTATTCATCACAAAAGAAATGGATCACTATTCTACTTCTTCCTCCTCCTTTTGCAAAGCTTTCTTCCTTTTTATTTGTGATGGAAAATGAGTGAGAAATAGAAAACAAATGAGAGAAAAAATCCTACTTCATCATCCTCATCTTCCCTTGCCATTTAGATGAGGGTGTTCACGTCATATTATGAGTGTTAGCTTGTGTTAACGAAACTTCAAGGTAGATCATCTTTGTATCGAAGATCGGAACAAAGACTGCATCTTTCTCTTCGTGGAACTTCTCGAGAGTCCGAAACACGATGATCGCAGCGAAGGGACCTCAACACGGAGCTTAAGAAGTGAAGGACCGGATCTACAAAGGTTGTAATCCCTCTCACTTAGTGTTAAAGTGTTTAACATGTTTGTTCTCACCTAAACTCTAGTTTAAAGATCCGTATTCGGGTTGTTCGGCACGGCTAAATTTTTAATCGGGCATGGTCGATGCCTCGTAGACCCTTGTGCGCGTGCATAGCAACCCTACAACAAGAACCCAAAAGCACCAGGTCTGGCCGTAATTTGCGGCAAGATGGATATTATTTGCGGCCATGGTAGGAGGTTAGGGGCTCGGGTCTGTAGGGTATGCTCTATATCACCTGCACATCTCCCTGTGTTTGTTAAATAATTTTCTAGGTCTCTAGGTGTTAGTAGATATCCAAAGACCATCACAAACTCCACAATTTCCCGTATCGTCAGAATTTCAAAGTTCGTATTTGGGGTTAATTCTCAGGTTTTGGATCCAATATGATATCACTAAAGGGGGTTTATGGTCACTACGAAGCTCAATTACGCTTTTGGAATCAATTCAAACCCTAATCCCTAATTTGGAATTTCCAAACCTCTCTAAACATCGCCTAATCACTTCTAAACTAGCATGGGTGCTAAGGAAATTGAAATACTATGTTAACAGTGAAGAGATTACCTCATTTGGCAACTCAAGAAAATTCTTGAGTTGCCCCAAGTGTCCAAAATCCTTGCTTTCTTGGTCCAAAGTGTATGTAGGGAGTTTGTGCACATTTTTAATGAAGTGGGGATGATGTTTTGAAGAGTATTTGGGTGTGTTTTGAGGTGATTTGAGGAGGGGGAAGGAGGAGGGCTTCCATGAGAGGAGAAGAGGGAAGAATGATGAGGAAATAATGAAGGGGAAGAATGAGCCATAACCATGTTTGACCCCTCACCCTCTCACTCATGCCCATACCCTTTATTCTATTCTTTTCCTTTTCTTTTCTATTCTCTTTATCTTTTGTTTTCTTTTCTTTTTCTAAAACAAAACCATGAAATAAAAGGAAAAAGCCATGACAAAATGTAACAAGTGCTAAAATGTGACATGGTGCATGTCATGTGCATAATTCAAGCTTAATGCGCGATTAGAGGTTTTAATCGCGATTAGCATTAAAAGTGAATATAATTAATCATAAAATTTTTAATTTGCATAAATCACATAAAGTACCCTCGTTTTAGAAATTCTTACAATTTTCCAAATATTTTCCGATTTATCGGTATTCAATTATACCGCATAATTAAAATATTCATAATATTTAATATTTAATTATAAAAACTCCCAAAAATAATATTTGATTTTTCTGAAATATTACAATCTTCCCCCCTTAAAGAAATTCGATCCCCGAATTTAAATTTAAACCCCCAAAAAATAAAACATTTCAGCAATCGGCTCAAATCAACGGGGCTCCGACATCACAGAAGATACCGAATAACACAGCGCGTCAAGTGCGTATGAAAACGAGTATAAAACTCAAAAACCGAACTCCGTCAAGCGTCACGCAAATCATCGGATTTGCACGCATATTCTCGGAGTTACAATGGAGATACAGATCTCGAAAATCACTACTGAAATCCAACGTACACTAGCCAAAATACTATAATATATATATAGTACGCATCCCTGGAAAAATCCTTTAAACTGAATAAAACACATGCAAAATCCTTTCTGAATCGCCGTGTGACATGTAACTCACGGCATAAGTGACGGAAGCTCATTTGTAAAGTAATAAATATATGCTCATATTGGTTTTGCTAAACATACGTTCCGCCCTTTTGAAATATCCAAAAGGTTTTCCTTGTAAACATTCGTGTCGCTCACGGACACGTAGGAAATAGCGAGACTATATCTCCTTTATGAAAACCTCTGGTTAAATGTTTAATGCATGCAAAATACTCAGGTACTGTCCTCAGATTAGTCATGTTCGGTTACTACATAATATAGTACCCATCATGAAAACAAAGTGCCTCAAAGCAAAATCAGCCTCAAAAGGCGTATCCAAAAATCACGTGCGTCTGGTGCGCACGGGAATCAAATCTAAATACAAATGCTACGAACGTGCACAAAAGAAAAACTAAGTGCAACGGGTGTGCACGAAAGCATCTGTTCAGTGCAACGGGTGTGCACGAAAGCATCTGTCCTGTGCAATGGGTGTGCACGAAAGCAACATTTAGTGCATCTATAGTGCACGAAAATCACAAATCGAGTGCATCCGGTATGCACAAAATCACATCTCATATCATGCGCCTAACATGCGCGGAAATCTAATTCAAGTGCATCCATCATGCACGAAAAAAATTTAAATCAAGTGCATCCATCATGCACGAGTAAAATCTCACTCAAGTGCATCCGATGCACACAAAATCCAAAATGAAGCGTCTAATATGCGCAAAATTCAATCCAAGCGTGTCGGTTCCGTAAAAGCACATAGTGCGGTAACCTGCATGAAAATGAACGGCAAGTGCCTATGCGCACGAAAACACAAATCTGGTAAAACGAATGACCAAAGGCACAAATCGGCGCAACCAATGTACGAAATATAAATCTAGTGCAATCAACGCATGAAATAACCACCTGGTGTAACATACGCATGAAATGCAAATTTAGTGCACTCAGTGCACGAAAAAAAAATACAGTGCACGAAAAACTCATCATTAACTCAAATGCGTATAAAAGCCATGCCGAGTGTACCCAGGTGTATATAATCATAACCGTGTGCAACTGCATGCACAAAACACGTATCAATGCACTGCAAGCATATATGAGCTATACCGAGTGCAAAAATCAAATCGAGTGCATACCACATGCACAAAATCAAATCAACCGTATGAAATCCTCGAAATCATAACCACGTGCTACCAAGGCATAAAACTGATACCAAGTGCAATAAGTATGCACAAATCATAAACCAACACAACGGTGTATGAAAACATATCTCAAGTGCAATAACTATGCACAAAATATAAATACCCAGTAGTTGCAGCCATGGTGCACAAAAACGATATCATGAAACTCAATCAACAAAACTCAAATCCAAGCGATATAAGCATGATTCTCGGATCACAAACGCAAATCGCAATAGATGACATCGAGGTACACCTCCTACAATATCGAAAAATGTCGGTGTGCCCCAGAACTGGCAGAGCAAGAACATCCGCCTGCCTCCAGCTCACGGTCTAGCGTCCTCTGTCTCTGGTCTTCATTTTCACTGTGGATTACCAATCTCACAATCCATCGGCTCGTCGGCTCGGTCAAGTGTGCCAACGAAAACGATTCCGCTCTGGCACTTCTCTGGTCACCTCTCGGCCAATTATCATGACCACTCGTAACGCAGCACGTCACTGGCGTCGGCCTCTGGCCCTCTGAGTACACGTGACACATTTGATCCTCGGTGCAAATCTCATCGCAGCAGTGTCCTGGAAGGAACCCGCTCAGGGTCTTTCCGATCTCGCCTATGCCGAACTGTACGTAGGCTGGTACTCTCGCATAATCTTTTCTCATTTTCTGGACATCTACGTCCTCAGCACAACATTTTCCTCGGGAACTGGCCACATCCCAACGCCTCTGTAGACATATCCGATCTCTAATCTCAACGGGGAGTAACAACCGTTCGTCAGCATCTCGCACGAACCTCTGGTCCCACTCGTCTGTATCATCGTCCACTTTGACGTCAGTCATGCTATCTGCGTACTGCAATGTTCTCGGGAACTCGTCCCAACCATCGGAGGAATACACTCTACTCGTCCATTCTCGATCAAGTCACCATGCATCTGGGTAAGGTCCTCTATCCGAAACTGGTCAGCTTACTTGTCTCTTATCACATGGTATCCGGACGGCGTGAAACTTTTCGATCGAGTCATCGAAGTCCCATAATTTCCCGAAAGCTCAACACCTGAGCACAGTCTAAAAATACCTGGTACATACCACAGTACCTCTGGACCAGCCGTAGAAGGGAAAACCCAAGCCTCACTGATGGCACCGCTAAACTGCCGCAAACCCTAAGGTTCAAAAGCAATTCCATGGTCATCATGTCGAGTTAGGGTTTCATTCTTCAAGAGGGTCCACAGAATCGCTTGCATGTTCCTCCGAATACTTTAAACTTGGAAAATGGGTTTTCTGACATTCGTTCGAACTTTTTAACTTCGCCTAGGCGACATGAGAAAACCCTTCATTCGCACGCTAAACAATGCCTCAATCCTCCCGGAAAGGCGATACTTCAACGGTCATCTCTGAATCGGTGTCCTCTGGATCTGAGTAAGACTCTCCACACTGGAAATCTTCAACTCAACTGGCCTGCGTCGGCGCATCAATCTGACGAATCACCTTCGTCTCTCAACTCAAGGTGGACTAGTTATCATCTGCCCCATCTCTGCCTGAAGCTCCAGCGATCTCAGCTCGTAAGTTCTGGAAGCAACATCACATCAATCTCAGCAACAGCTGGGTCATCTGTCCACACGGTAGACGACATCAAAATCTCTGAGGCAGGATGTACATCAGCAGTCCTCTCACAACAGGCAGTCTCTATCAATGGCCCGATCATCCGGTGCAAAACCAAACACTCGCCTAAACAAGAGGTCACAACACAACACTACTTCGAGACGTTCCCATGTCACCCGAAAACACAATAGTCAGTCCTCGTCCACGATGAGCTCGCCCTTACTGCAATACTAGCAGCAGCTCAATCTACGCTCAAACATGGTGACCGGAACCTTAATCGAGCATCGATGAAAATAGATCAAGGGCATGAAAGGAAACGACAGATCCAGAATGGATACATGATCATAAGGAGAAATAACATCAATGAAAGTATGATCATGGAAATGAACAGAATCAAGGATCTCAAAAGGATGTATAATCATGGTTACGAAGAGAATCACGGATCTCAAAATATGTACATCCTAAGGTTTCTTAAGTGGAGTATCGTATCGTAAATATGCCGCGGAACATACGTACGGTACGTCACTCTACCCAAGCTACCTACTCCATCAATCAGGGTCAGCCTATGAAATGAAAGTTCGGGTCTAATACCCCACCCGTTGAAGTCTAAGTTCCGTAAGGTCAAGCCTTGGTTCTGAAATATACATACGCCCTAAACTCCGCATAGTCAAACATAGAATCGATCCAAGGTTAAACCTAGCGCTCTGATACCAACATTGTCACGACCCGAAATAATAGCTCGTGACCGGCACTTAAATCACGCAACGTCTAAAGGGGTAACGTAATTCAAGTAAGCCGAAACCCAGAAAATCTATACCTTTTTGAAAATAAAAGATGTGAAGTTTTGAAATAAAGGTACAATGAAATTGATGTTTTCATAAATGCATAAGTAAGAAACATGACAATGCAAGTGGAATTTATTAGTTTAAAAACATGTTTGTCTTTTAAAAATTTGGGCAGCACCTCATTTGTATATTTTGATCCAAAACCACAAATACAAGGCAATAATAAAAAGCGTCCCCAAGTGGGAGCTAGCTCTTCGCCAAACGGAGGATCACAACCACGCAAGACAGTAAAGATAGTATACGACGCCCAACGGCGAAGTTCACCACAAAAGATAAAGAAATAAGCAAGACATCAAAACCACAAGTAGCGGAAAACCCATCGCTCTAAGTCTCGCAACCACAAGTCTCACTAAGTCTCATTACTTATACAAATACTAACTTTGATTGATGGAGTTAACTAGATAGAATATGAATAATAAGTACAAGAGTGGGTACAATACAAATGTCCCACCTACCAAGCAAATCACCCAAAAGTAGCTATGTGCTAGCGATACCGCTACGGATCCATGCGGTCAACCTGCAAGAACTGTGGCACAACGGGGGTGAGTTATCAACTCGTGAGTAGAAAAACATCTACAAGTAGAAATCGAATAAACCATGACTCCTAGGTCAACTATATCATGAAGGTAATACTATGATATCTAGGTTGACCGGGTCGTATATGTGCCAACACTAATGTCAATATCAAACAGCATGTGGATATCATCCAACAAATCATCAGTGTATGAATGCATGTGGATCCCGTTCACGTGTCAACCAATGACACAACAACATCATGCATGTAAATATCATAAAAGAAGATGCATGAAAGTATGAGGATATAAATCAACATGTGACCCTCCCGACATATCAAAATCATGGAACCTGAGTGCCCAGCATCGATACTCGAAACATCATGAAACCCGTGTCCAGCATCGACATGTAAATCCTCATATCTCTCGGGCTCCGTCAATCCGAATCGGCCCATATCATCTCACGACTCCAGTGAGTATCCTCCAGATAACCGCCAGGTCCAACCAATCACCGGTAGGTACTAGCCACCCTGCCAGGCTCATCGTCTACTCCACGAAAAACATTTCTCGCCCCGGGGAATCATACCGGGTCCACCATGAACCCGCAAATAGACCATCCGCCTCCTCGAATCGGGTTTCACATATCACATGTCTCAGAACCGAGAAAAGGCATGGTGGACACAATGAAATATCATACTAGGAGAAACCGAGTTTTTAAAACAATACATACTTTCATTTGAAATATCCACGGTTCTCAAATCCAGAAATCTCATGAAAACAGCATATCTCAATGTGTATAATCGTAAAGCATGATGTATGCGACATATAACAGAATTGTAAGCATATCCATATATCATGCAACATGGAACAATGATGTGTACATAACGAGGGAAAACCTCTCTTTTAAATGAATCCGGTTTTAAAATATATCCCGCGGTTCCGAAATTCTCCAAGGTCCAATACAACATCGTTGTAACACCTTAGGATGTGTTAGTGACTAATTGTATTTAAATAAAGGGTTTTTAATGAAAAGTTTACCAAATTGTGTTTCAAATATTTTTCCTAATTTAATAAATATTTTTCAAAAATTTTCCAAGGATTGCACACACATGTGCATTTAAACTAGGGGTTTTAAAATGAGTTATTACCATAATGAGTGACCATGGTGGGTTAATCTTGAGGATTAAGTCTTTTGGGTTTTTAATTAAGTTTAATTAGTTAAGTAATAGTTTCTTTTATTTGAAATTGTTAAGGGTGTTGACTTGGTGAGAGAGAGAGAGAGAGAGTGCATCATGGCTCAAGCCATGCTTGCAATTAATGAAGAGAGAGAGTGGAGGGGTTGACATTGGGGTGTGATTTGTTTTCCTCTTATTTCTTTTGCTCTTCTCTCAAACCTCACTCTCACGCACACACCCACTTACCTCTCAGCTGAAGCAAGCACATCAGCAGCAACGAAGCAAGAAGCATAGCAGCAGCCAGCAACACAGCAGCACACAGCAGCAGAAATCAGCAGCAGCAACAGTGAATCAGCAGCAGCAGTGTGCAGCAACAGCTGCAGCTTCGACTGCAGCCTCCTTCCCTTCACTTCTTCTTCTTCCTTCAGCTCCCTAGGGTCGAGTGTGAGGTATATTTCCTTAACTTACTCCCTAGTTTGCTTGGTTAGAGTAGTTTTGCTTCAGTTAGTGGTTTTTGATGCAATTTAATGCGATATGAGGTGTTTAGTGTGAACCTTGGCCAAGTGATGTGTGTTTTGGTTTCAGTAGGTTGATAGAGTGTTGTTAAGGCCATATTAACCTAGCTTTACCCCGATTGCACTAAAATACCACCAGATCTCTTTTTAAGCAGATTCGTCGTTTTAAAGCAAAATTTGAGTTTCTGGGAACTGCTATCGACCCGATGAGTTCAGATTAAATTGGAGAAGACTGCAGTGTAGTGGCTAGGTGCTGATAACCCAGGTAGAACCCGACCCCCTTTCTTCATGTTGAGGCCGCCGAAATGTTCGATCTGGCCGCAATTTGTGGCCAGATGGGTAGGGTTTGGGTTGGGATTTGGTCCTATAGGTGTCTGCTAATGCGTGTAGTGTTATGATATATATATTTTTGTAAGTTAAGTTCTGCATAAAAATCTGGGGCTTATTACCTATTTCTCGTATTTTCTAAACCTTCGTGACACGCGTGATACGTGTGTTAATTTGGGGTTTCTGCGTATCGCGACGCGTCAGGGTAGTTTCAGGCGCGTGATCACACGTTTTAGCGTATCGCGCACACGTGCGATTGGTTTGAGACACGGGTTTCTAGTTGGACCATAATACCATGTTTTTGTGAAATTAAGCTTATGTGTGATTTACGTTATGTGATTCTAGGTTCGCAGGCGAGTGAGACGGACGCTACGAAGAAGGACAAGCAAGTCATCGGCTACACTTAGCGCGAGACTTCGGTGAGTAGATTTAACATCTACGCGGATATCGCCCGCATGGCGTTATGCGTTAGGGCTGATAGGACCTTATCATTATATATTGCATTCACCTCATGGACTGTCTTTGCATATTGCATTCCCTGCTGTATGTATGCTCAGAATTGATAGAACACTGCACCATTACTAACGGTTCATGTTGCACGAGCACAGATCTACATGCTACACACACCGTTAGTAATTGCCATGACACACTCACTGTAGAACTGCCATGATTATATTGTTGTAGTTCATTTCATATATGATTCGATATGACTTTCATGGGAATTGGGAGCCGCATGATATCTTTAAAAACGGAAACTAATTTTAAAGGCGGTTTTCCCTTATACCTATATCATGGATTGATGTACATGGCACATCGCCTTGGATTTACTTCTTGGTGTTGGATTTTCATATGATTTCTGGTTTTGAGGACCGTGGGATTTTTAAAGAAAATATGCACTATTTGAAAACCCGGTTCCTCGTGATATGATATTTTAGTGCGTCCACCACGCGTTTTCTCGGTGCTGAGACGTGTGCTTGAAACCCGATTCGAGAAGATGGATGATCCGTTTGCGGGTTCGTGGTGGGCCCGGTATGGTACCCCGGGGCGAGAACGGTTTCGCTGTGCAGTAGACGGTGAGCCCGGCGGAGGGACCACTACCTACCGGTGATTGGTTGGACCTGGCAGTTGTCCGGAGGGTACTGACCAGAGTCGAGAGATGGATGCGGGATGATCTGTTCTGCCGGGGCCGAAGGCCGATACCGCAGACGGAGCCCGTCGGCTGATCCGGACTGACGGAGCCCGATATATGAGGATTTGCGTGTCGATGCTGGACACGAGTATTTTATGATGTTTTGGGTGCCGATGTTGGGCACTCGTGATTTCTCAGAGGTTTACAGGATTTGAGGGCCGATGGGTGTGCCGGCGCCTGAGTTATTTGGGATTTGGGTGCAGTTGTGGGCACCGATTGTTTTCCACGTTGATATTCCGTGTAGATGTTGTTTATCCCATGCTCAGCATTGATTACCATATATCTCATCCTGTAGTTATTTTACCTGATAGAGCATCTGCATGATTATTGCACATACTGCTTATCACGCATGGATATTATCTGCTGGCATTTATTAGAGTGGCGCAGTACGTGCATGCTCGCGATTACCATTATATGTTATCTCTATTCACGAGTTGGCAACTCAACCCCGTTGTGCCACAGTATTTGCACGTTGCCCTCAGCATAGTAGCAGCAGGCTGTCTTTTGCATCTTTTGGCTACAGATACCACTACAGTTGCGGTGAGAGCTGTTTTGCATTTAGGTGGGTTGTGGTATTCTGAGTAATTTTATTGTATCCCTTTTGTATCTAGTACTCTCCATCTACCATTTATGTACTGGACTTAGATACTGTGTGAGGACAATGATGTATATTTTGTATTCTGGTGTCGAGCTCGTAGGAGCCGACTGTTTTTCTATGCAGTTTATATTCTGTGATGTCTACTTATTGTTTATTCTTCGCTACGGCGTCGTATATTACTCTTGTGATGTTGGTTTCCGCCGTTGGGCGTGATTGCTCCCGTTTGGGAATGTTTCATTTCATTACATTTCATTTCACTTATATCCTGTTTTGTACCCGGTCTCGGGGCTACTTTTACAAAGGAAATGCTGCCAAAATTTTTCAAATGATTAAGTAACTTTAAAAAGGAACTTATTGAATTATTTAAGGTTTTCTAAAATCTTTAACTAAATGTTTTCAACACTCACTATTTTTAAATGGTTTTGATTTCTGGGTTCGGCTTACTTAGTCGCGTTATGCCTGTAGACGTAGCGTGGTTAAGTGCCGGTCACGAGTCGAAATACTCGGGTCGTGACAAAGTTGGTATCAGAGCGTAGGTTTTACCTTCGGAGTGTAGGATGACCCTGGTATGATGGAGTAGGTAGCTGCAGCAGGGTAGCGTAGCGTGTGTATGTTCCGCGGCATACTCACGACACGGTACTCCGCCTAAGCGACCTTAGGACTTGTTGATTTAAATCCCTTCTTATATTCTTGTTATTCAAATCTTGTATTCTTATCGAATCCTAATTTTCTTTCAGCCATTATGCCGCCAAAGACTACGAGGGCGCAGAAAGCGGCCGCGAGGGCCGAGATTCGAGTTGACTCGTCCGAGACGAGGACTGATCCGGGTAGTACACCGGTTGTACCCGAGCAGGCTGTTCCTGCCGTGACAGATCAGATCGCCACGCTAGGGGCTGGTATGCAGGAGATGCGCCAGACGGTGGGATCTAGCATGCAGGAGATGCGCCAGACGGTGGGATCTAGCATGCAGGAGATGCGCCAGATGATAGGATCGCTAGTTGAGACGCTTCGAGCGCAGCGACCAGAGGTAGCTCCACCCGTTCCAGAGACCGCGATGGTACCTACCGCACAGCCAGTTGCCCCTGCAGCCACGGAGGTGATTACAGTATCGCTATCAGAGTTCATGAGGCTGAAGCCTCCGGTCTTCACAGGCACCGATACAGCCGAGGACCCACAGTCTTTCATCGACAGGATAGCCCGGATATGCCGTTCCCTCAGATGCGCAGATACGAGATGGGTTGAGTTCGCGAGCTTTCGCCTGGAAGGTCTTGCGCAGAAGTGGTGTGATTCAGTTGAGAAGGGCAGAGCAGCAGGTCTTCCTCCTATGACCTGGACAGAGTTTGTGACAGTATTTCTAGCCCGTTTCCTTCCCCAGAGTGTTAGGGATGCCCGAGCACGCAGATTTGAGTCCTTGCGCCAGACGCCAGGGATGACAGTGGCAGAGTATGACGTGCTGTTTACCGAGCTAGCAGTTTATGCCCCGTATTTAGTGGCTACCAAGGAGTTGCGAGTCAAGAGATTTATTCGAGGCTTGCTTACACCATTGTTCCTTGCGATCAGCATGCAGCACTACGAGACCTACGCGGCAGCTGTAGATGCAGCCTTATTGGTAGAGGAGCGCCTTGCTGAGACTTCGGCAGCCCCAGAGCCGATGAGAGTTCGTGCAGGTACATCGGTGCAGAGACAGCCTTTTCGACGCTGTGACAGACACCTAGCAGGTGGCAGAGATTCGAGGCGAGTCCTATTGTTCAGCTCTTATCCCCAGGAGGGTCAGCGACCATTATCGGGATGTTTCCGTTGCGGGAGTTCTTATCATCGTGTGCGAGATTGTCCCGAGACACACCGGAGGGAGGCGGCAGCACCGCATGTTACATTACCACCCTCACCACCCCAGAGGGCGTTGCCTGTTGTACCTACCGTTGCTCCACGCCAGACTCATACACAGCGAGGTTGTGGGCGTGGAGGAGTTGCTCAGAGAGGACGAGATGACCGAGGAAGACGGCAGTCAGTCGCAGGTGGTGGACAGGCGCGGGTTTTTTCTTTGACGCATCAGGACGCGCAGGCGTCTAATGCGGTGGTTTCAGGTATCCTTCCTGTTTGTACAGTTGATGCACACGTATTGTTCGATCCCGGATCCACGCACTCGTACGTATCTACACACTTCGTACCGAGTTTGGATAAAGAGTCCGGTTTGCATGATCAGCCGCTTGTTGTGACCACTCCTGTGGGAGAGTCGTTTGTTGCTAGGCACGTGTTCCGATCCTGTACCATCTGTATTGGCGAGAGGGAGTTGCCTGTCGACTTGATCCTTCTTGAGATGTTGGACTTCGACGTTCTTTTGGGCATGGATTGGTTAGCCACGTGCTATGCTTCTGTGGACTGCCGTGAGAAGACAGTTAGATTCTGTTTTCCCGGTGAGTCGGTGTTTGTCGTGTTGGGGGACCGTGGTGCCGCCCCTCACAGTGTGATTTCTTCTTTTCGCGCTGCACAGCTTTTGAGGAAGGGATGTCAGGGATTTCTCGCCTATGTTTGCGATGCTAGTGCTACACAGGTTCCATTGGATCAGGTTCCGGTTGTTAGCGAGTTCCCTGATGTGTTCCCTGACGAGCTTCCTGGGCTACCGCCCGAGCGCGACATTTCTTTCTGTATTGATTTGGTTCCTGGCACGGGGCCTGTTTCCATACCGCCTTATCGGATGGCCCCGACGGAACTTCGAGAGTTGAAGGGTCAATTGCAAGATTTGTTGGATAAGGGACTTATTCGACCCAGTGTTTCTCCTTGAGGTGCTCCAGTCCTGTTTGTCAAGAAGAAGGACGGCAGTTTGCGTCTGTGCATCGACTACCGCCAGCTGAACAGGGTGACAGTGCGGAACAGGTATCCTTTGCCGCGCTTCGACGATTTGTTCGACCAGCTTCAGGGGGCAGGGTACTTTTCGAGGATCGATTTACAATCGGGCTATCATCAGCTGTGGGTTTGACAGGAGGACATTCCCAGGACAGCTTTCCGTACGCGCTACGGCCACTATGAGTTTTTGGTGATGTCGTTCGGACTCACCAATGCGCCAGCAGCATTCATGGACTTGATGAACCGTATTTTCCGGCCATATTTGGATCTGTTCATTATAGTGTTCATTGACGATATCTTGGTGTATTCCCGGAGTAGTGAGGAGCACGAGCAGCACCTGCGGATTACACTGCAGACTTTGAGGGAGCCCCAGCTTTATGCGAAATTCTCCAAGTGTGCTTTTTGGCTGGACAACGTAGACTTCTTGGGGCATGTGATCTCACGAGACGGTATATGTGTAGACCCGAGGAAGATCGAGGCCGTTCAGCGTTGGCCCAGACCTACATTGGTTACGGAGATTCGCAGCTTTTTGGGGTTGGCCGGTTACTACAGGCGATTTCTACAGAACTTCTCCAGTATTGCTACCCCTTTGACCGAGTTGACCCGGAAGGGAGTCCCTTTCGATTGGACGGAGGAGTGCGAGCACAGTTTTCAGCAATTGCGGACTCGGCTGACGACGGGTTTGTGGTCTATTGTGATGCCTTTCGAGTAGGGCTAGGGTGCGTTTTGATGCAGCATGACAGGGTGATCACGTATTCTTCACGGCAATTGAAGAAACATGAAAAAAACTACCCCACTCATGACTTGGAGATGGCTGCAGTGGTCTTTGCACTTAAGATCTGGCGACATTACCTATACGGCGAGTTGTGCCAGATATTCACGGATCACAAGAGTCTAAAATATATATTTCAGCAGCGGGACCTGAACCTTAGACAGCGCCGATGGATGGAGTTAGTGAAGGATTATGACTGCGAGATCTTGTACCACCCGGGCAAGGCGAATATAGTGGCTGATGCGTTGAGCAGGAGGCCCGGGGGTAGTCTATCTTTTTTGAGTGCGGTTCGGGGACAGTCGTCGGCAGATTGGCAGATATTATGCGACAGCCGAGTACAGTTCGAGTTCACGCCGATTGGAGGACAGATCGTGCATGTTCGTGCACGCCCACAGTTACTTTGCCGCATACATGAGGCACAGCGCAGTGATGACCGATGTTCGGAGATCATGGCACAGATTGGACAGGGCAGATTTTCCGAGTTTGTGATCGATGATCAGGGGGTACTACGATTTGGAGTTAGACTGTGCGTACCAGATGCTGAGGGACTGCGGCGCGAGATTCTTGAGGAGGCAGATCGATCGGTGTACAGCGTCCATCCCGGTTCCACCAAGACGTATCATGATATGAGAGATGTTTATTGGTGTGACGGAATGAAGAGGGACATCACAGATTTCGTGTCGAGATGCCTGACTTGTCAGCAAGTCAAGGCTGAGCACCAGAGGCCCGCGGGAGAGCTACAGCCGTTACCCATTCCGGAGTGGAAATGGGAGCAGATTTCGATGGATTTCGTTGTGGGTCTACCCAGGACTAGTCGAGGGTATGACTCCATCTGGGTGATCGTGGATCGTTTGACGAAGGCGGCTCACTTCCTACCAGTGAAGACGACTTTCAGATTTACTTAGTATGCCCAGATCTACATCGACGAGATTGTGCGACTACACGGAGTCCCGACATGTATTGTGTCCGACAGAGGCACCTAGTTTACCAGCCGATTATGGCAGCGGCTTCAGGAGGCTTTGGGCACTCACTTGAGTTTCAGCACAGCGTTCCATCCGCAGACCGACAGACAGTCAGAGCGGACGATTCAGACTCTCGAGGACATGCTCAGAGCGTGTGTATTAGATTTCGGAGGTAGCTGGGATCATCACTTACCCTTGGAAGAGTTCTCCTACAATAACAGCTACCAGGAGACCATTCAGATGGCACCGTTTGAGGCTCTCTATGGGAGGAGATGAAGATCGCCCGCCTGTCACGACCCGAAAGTACGGAACATGACCGGCACTTAAACTACAAACGTCTCGAGACGTACGTAATCTAAGTAAACCGAAAACCCAGAAATCCAAACCAAGAAAAGTAGTAAAGTGCATGAAAAACCAACTTAAAGCAAGTAGTTTCAATAGCATAAGCCGAATTATGCGGTTTTTTAAAACATCAAAAATTTACTGAAAATTTCGGCAGAGTCTCCTTTGTAAATACTGGCCCCCAAACGGGATACAACATGAATAGTATACGAAATCAAGAAAAGGCATCCCCAAGCGGGAGCTAGCTCTTCGTCAATCGACGGTCACAACCACACAAGAAATAATATACAACGCCAACGGCGAGGATCAAAACTCAAAAGGAAACTCAAAACCACCAGAAATAAACGAGCGACTCTAAGGTCGAAAGAATAAACAACACTGGTCTTTATCTACATAAATACATGTTTGGTTGATGGAATTTACTTGATACAACGGAATAATATTATACAAGGTAATATGATGGGTACGATACAAGAGAAACCCACCTACTAGCAAGTCACCCGAATGAAACTGAGCCCGCAAAGCCGTAATGAAACCTGTATGGCAAACCTGTAAGAAACTGGGGCACAACGGGGGTGAGTTGCCAACTAGTGAATAGAAAAACATTTACGCACAGAAATCGCATAAATAACGCAACCTAGGTCAATGATCATAATATATCCTCAAATATATGTATAACAGGCAGCCTATAACAATGGCTAGGGTAATATCTAACCCGAGTGTAATCTCATGTGCCCATGTCAGTGCCTCAGGTAGCAATATATCATATGAATGAGGTATGAATGCATGAAGACAGAATACATGCAAATGAAGAAACTGTTTTCATAAATTAGTGAGATTTCCTTTGTATATTTTCAAAATGAGGTATCATAATGAAATCAGCAAAAAACAGTGCCTAACATCGGCACAAAACGTAATCCCAATATCTCGATATCTCGGTATCACAGTCTCTGTACCTCAATCATAATATCTAGGGCGCCGTCAGTCCAGACCGGCCCCTACCATCCATCTCAAGACCACGACGGTATCCTCCGGATATGCAATGCGTCGGGTAAAATCACCGGTAAGTAGTGCTCCCCTGCCAGGCTCACATCGTCATCATCACGCGCTTCTTGCCCAGGGGTACATTACCGGGTCCACCATGTACCCGAAACGGTTCATCCATCTCCTCGAATCGGGTCTCGAAATCCATCAGCAAACTCATGGTGGACGATTCATACATCATGGGAAAACCGAACTTTTTATTTTAAAAGAGAGAAAAGGTTTATTTATGTTTTTGCGGTTTTCCTCCAAATCCAGAAAATCTCATGGAAATCCGAATGCAAAATCTCAATAACACGTAAAATAGTGAATATATGCATGAGAATCCATGAATGTGGCATAACAATGAATAACAGTATGCATGAAGTAGCAGGTGATAACTACAATGTCTAAACTATTAGCTAACAGGATATGTCAAGCAATAATATTTTCTAAGTGTACGTGACATGGCAATTACCGATGAAGATGTGTGTGAGCCGGCAAATAAGTGTACGTGGGACATACGCATCATCGGTAATGGTGCTGGTGTCCTAACAGCATGATATCAATAATGGAGTATGAAACATAAAAATAAGCATGCGATGCGAAGCGGACCACAAAAATGAGCGGGAGCTGAAACTAGACGCAACTATAACTAATCTGCATTAATCTAATATAAGTTCTACAAATGGTGCCTTTTGAAATAACACGAATCATGGGGTTTTGAAAGTAGGGGCTACGGTGTTTTTATGAAAAGATACGTCTTTTGAAATATCCGTACGATCCCTTGGGCTGTCTTTTTAAAATACCTACGATTCGTTAGTTTTTGAAATAGGTAAGAATCGAATCTAATCTAACAACTAAACTAAACTAAAGGGCTAAGCTAACAAGCTGGACTACAGGTAAGGAAACCGCCAAACATTTGAGTCGATCCATATACATACCTGTATATATATATTTTAGTCAGTGATCTCGCCTCAATAATATCATATCCGATACCATATCTATAATCAGACATCCCAAGTCAAGAGTGTGGATCAATCATCAAAATATAGCTCGTACGTAAATCCGTCGTACGGCATCCCCAAATCTGGGTACGGGTCAATATCATATTCCTCACACTAATCCTCAGGTATCCTCTTTATTCAAGATCATCGTCTAGGGTACTGACCTATGTCTAGTACAATACTAATATCCTCAATGTACTCATGATCTGACTACTGATCGACAATCTCGTACAAACCGATATCGTCAGCACAATCATCATCAAGGGGTATACATCGCCCAATACGGCCTAGTATCCATATCCTAGTATATGATATCTTATATCACGATCACATGTCGACCACTTTATATATAACACTATTCATCTGTATCGTCGCCCCAAGATCCGCTATAATACCAGGACGTACCTCAAGTACGAATCCTGCCATATCACCGATATCACCATCTCAACACAAATCTCATCGACTCATCTCAATCCCAAGTATCATCCTCAAATCCGTATGTGAACACATAGTCCCATACCTATGTGGACACATAACTATATTTTCCGTATAAGCACAAAAGAAGGAAGAAAGTATGCAAGTATGGGTGGGTGGGTGTAAGTGTGGTGCGACCGCTACTCTAGGGTTTCGCGACACTCAATCATCCAAAAACACCAAATATCCATATTTATCATCAATAACTCAAACAATATATAAACAATATATATATATATGTGTGTATACGTATTCGTATATATCACCACGAACTGCGGGGGTGCTATACGCCATCCACCCGACTTCTCCCCGTAGATATAAATCTACTCACCTGGTCCTCGCTTGCCGGTGCCGATGCCGCCACGCGCTTGCTTGTCGCCTCGAAGTCCACATGGGGTACCTACATATCATAACGCACCGTATCGCATTAAAACTAAATTCGAAATCGAAACGGCATACGAAAATCAAATCGTCACGCGTATCATGCATAGGTCCAAACCTATCACCTACACATGCAAGAATAGTCAAACCAACCCTCGATGTCGATGTACAAATGTCAAACCATCGAGAAAAATCCAATCACACTCATTTGCACATTCACGAAAACTAATTTTAATATAAACTAGGTTAAAACTCACAAAAACCCCAATTTCACTTAAAAAGTCATTTTTCCGAAAATCTAGCAAGCACAATTCGCCGTTTTTGTACAAAACATGATGTTTAAATGAATGTAGCGGCCAATATACTTATTAAATATCTTAAATAAGTCATAGAAACAATTTCCGGAATTTAATCTCATTAAATTCCAAAAACCCTAATATTCTAGTTTACAAAATACCCTTTTTAACAATTTCATAGCCAAAAATGCACAAACTACAATTTAGGTTGGATTTCCATGCTCTAAAGCATAAACTACACTTAATAAAGTTAATAATACGATAAAAACCCTAACCATATTTTTAATCTTATATTTTGAATTAAATCAAAAAACCTAGTTTGCAACAAAAGCTTAATTTGGACATTTTTCAAGTAACAACTTGTAATTAACAACTAGATTAGTTTTCTACAAAACTAAATATGTTAATCCACATCACTAAACCATGCACAATCAAACACAACTCATTTCCACAACAAACCCTAACTTGAAATCTTTAATCATGCAATTAAACTCACATAAACCAATTTAACACTTAATTAAATTAGCTTTAAGAAATTAGTAACAAATTAATCAAAAATGTTTAGAATTATACCCAAAAACATTTGAAGATCCACAAGCATCCATGGCCCTCCAAAATGCTCTCTTTTCATAAGGATCCATGCTATACGTGCTATGCTAAAATGGGTAGGAGTCGGATTTGGGTTTTGGGATTTTTTTGATGGATTTTGGGGCAATTTTTGATGAAGTTTTGAAGAGAAAAGAGAAAGGGAAATGGCGGGGCTGCTGCTGCTGTAGGAGAGGGGAGTCGGCTGGAATGGGAGGGGGAGAGGAGAGAGAGGGAGGTAGAGAAAGTGGGGGAGAAAGTCAAGGTCAAACCAAAGTCAAAAGTCCACCTCATTTATCCATTTTCTTTTTCTTTTCTTTCATTTCTTTCCTTTGAAATTCAAGTGGGGAAAAAGATGGGGGCTGCTGAATTCAGCCAAGGGGAGAAGTGAATGGGGGTGTGTGAGTGTGGGTACGGGTGTGGGGTGATGAAAAATGATAAATACAATACCCCAAACATCCATTTACGCTAAAAAAAGCATTTTTTCTTCAATAATTTCTAAACCGTTTTGGCAAATAATTTCGTTCCAAAAACCACATGATAAAATTTTATTTAATGTTTTATGATGCAAAAAATTTGTTTCAACTCATTCCAATTTGTAATTTTCCCTAAATAAATGTATTAGTGACGGCTTAAAATAATAATAAAATAATATTTTTTTCAGAAAATTTAAAATTTCACCAGCGGCTCAATAAACACCAAATAATAGCAATTACATAGCTAGAATATGTATATTTAATTTTTATAACAAGATATTTGTATTTTGACTTTTTACAGAAAACCCCTTTATTTTACCGATTTTTTCGAAATTTCACCGAAACGATTTTCAAAACGTTACAATCTTCCTCCCTTAAAGAAATTCGGTCCCCGAATTTAAATTCAAACTCCCCCAAATACTAAAACATCTAAGAAAACCATCAAGTTGTCGGGGCTCCGAAATTGTAAATACATAAAACAAATCGTAGCGCAGCGCATGCGCTTGAAAAATGAGTATATAACTCAAATCAAAACTCCGTCAAGCATCCCGCAATCATCGGAGTCATGGAGAAGACATCAATGCCAAATCCAAATCAAAACCAATATGACATAACTCGAAACTATACATGTAAATATCGAATCTATATCTGTAAGTATCTGAAGGAAATGCATGCCAAATCTCTTTAAGTCGCTGTGCAACGCGTATAACACTGCACAGTGGCGGACGTCTATCATAAGAAAATAACTATATACATATATACCTTTGTTTGAAATGTACGTTCCGCCGTTTTGGAAACAATTTAGAAGGGTCTCCTTGTTTTAAACATTTCGTGTCATATCAGACACGTAGGTAAATACTGAGGCTATAGCTCGCTTTTTGGAAATACCTTCAATAACTATCAATGCATGCGAAAATATATTCAGGTACTGTCCTCTGACTAGTCCTGCTCAGTACGAAAACACATAGCAATATCATAAAAACGTACTGCTCTATACGAAATCATTCCCAAAATATGCACATGAATGCTACGTGCGTCTGGTGCGCACGGAAATCAAAATCCATGAATGTGCCATACATGCGCACAGAAACAACATCTAAGTGCATCGGGTGTGCATGAAACATCTGTCGTAGGCAACGTGTGTGCCTGACAGCAAAATCAGGCGCATCTGACATGCACGAAAAATCTCGATTTAGTGTATCTGGTGTGCACCAAAATCATATCTCAAAACATGCGCTCGACATGCGCGAAAATCCAAGGCCGGTGCATCTAACATGTATGAAATCATGAAATCCAATATCAAGCGCCGAACATGCGCAAAATCAAATCAGGTGCACAAGGTGCACGAAACAAATATCGAGTATCACAATCGAAATCGAAGTCCAGTGCCTCCAAGTGCACAAAAGGCGTATCACTGCACTGCAAGCATATATAAACTATACAGAGTGCAGGAACCAAATCGTGTGCGTGAATACGCACAAAATCAACTCAAATGTCTAAAACCGTAAAATCACAAACATGTGAAACCAAAGCACGAAAACGATATCAAGTGCAACGACTGTGGGAAAATCGTAAATCCTCAATCATCAAAATCAAATCATGCGAATAAATCACCCAAAACATCGAAATCTAGTATGGCGGAATAGTCCCGCTCAAGCACATCCTCCAAGAATCTCGGGCCAACTGTTATCGTCACTCATAGCATGTCTCGTCGATGATCCTGAACTCTGGCCTGCCGGTGTGCGTAACATGACCACTCCTGGGTCCTAGTCTTCTCGTAATTCATTCCAGAAAGGTCCTATCGAGATCTCTCCCAAATCTCGCCTCTGCCGAACTGTCCGAAAGTCATCGTCCCTTACTAGATCTATTCTCATTCCTGAACGGCTACATACTCATCGCGACTCCTTCTGGAAGGTATATCCAAGTACAATGCCTCGGCATGCGTACCGCATCTCTGATGTCGGCGGAGTGGAACGTCATCTCATCTAGATCTGGTATGAACCTCTTACTTCACTTTTCTCTAATGTCGTCTGCTTTGGACTCGCCTCGTCGCGGCTGCATGGATTGAGCTCCAACGACTATCCTTGTATCGGGAGTCTCCCAAGAAATGCATCTCACCACCTAGCATCCGAATTAAGTCGAGCCATCCGATCGAGTCGTCAAAACCTCATAATCCCCCAAGAGCTCGACATCTTGGGCACAGTTTAATAGTATCGAGTACATACCACAGCATCGGTGGTCCAGCCGTAGAAGGGCAAACCCAAGCCTCACTAATGGCGCCGTAGAACTGCCGCAAACCCTAAGGTTCAAAGGCTTTCATACGGTCATTAAGTCGAGTTAGGGTTTCATTCTTCTAGAGGGACCATAGAATTGCCTGCATGTCTTTCCGAATACTTTAAACTTGGAATAATAGGTTTCCGACATTCGATCGTCTCTGTCGACTCCCAACGTCTTCGCGTGAAGTCGTCTCTAGCTGGAGTCAATCTATCTGATGACCTTTGTCAGTGGCCCAATCCTCTGATACTGATCGGCACGTCCGAGAAATCTTATAAACGCGATCCGCCAAACGCTCGTGGCGCGGAAACACAGTAAAAAGACACATCTCCGCAATCGTGTGTTGCCGGAATTTCGCCCTGGTCTGTCCTCGTTCGTGACGAGCTCGTGCTGACCGCAACTCTAGCCGTAGCTCTTCCTGCCTGTAACCGTAGCAGCAAAACCAAACTGGTACCGATGAGGCTAGATCAGGAAGGAATATAATACTGAACAAGGAAATGTACATCCTAAGGCTTCATAAGTGGAGTGGCGTGTCGTAAATATGCCGCGGAACATACCAACAGTACGTCACTCTACTTTAGTCACCTATTCCATCAACCAAGGGTCATCCTACGCTCCGAAGGTTAAAACCTAACGCTCTGATACCAACTTTGTCACGACCCGAAAGTACGGAACATGACCGGCACTTAAACTACGAACGTCTCGAGGCGTACGTAATCTAAGTAAACAGAAAACCCAGAAATCCAAACCAAGAAAAGTAGTAGAGTGCAGGAAAAACCAACTTAAAGCAAGTAGTTTCAATAGCATAAGCCGAATTATGCGGTTTTTTAAAACATCAAAAATTTACTGAAAATTTCGGCAGAGTCTCCTTTGTAAATACTGGCCCCCAAACGGGATACAACATGAATAGTATACGAAATCATGAAAAGGCATCCCCAAGCGGGAGCTAGCTCTTCGTCAATCGACGGTCATAACCACACAAGCAATAATATACAACGCCAACGGCGAGGATCAAAACTCAAAAGGAAACTCAAAACCACCAGAAATAAACGAGCGACTCTAAGGTCGAAAGAATAAACAACACTGGTCTCTATCTCAATAAATACATGTTTGGTTGATGGAATTTACTAGATACAACGGAATAATATTATACAGGGTAATATGATGGGTACGATACAAGAAAAACCCACCTACTAGCAAGTCACCCGAATGAAACTGAGCCCGCAAAGCCGTAATAAAACCTGTACGGCAAACCTGCAAGAAACTGGGGCACAACGGGGGTGAGTTGCCAACTAGTGAATAGAAAAACATCTACGCACAGAAATCGCATAAATAACGCAACCTAGGTCAATGATCATAATATATCCTCAAATATATGTATAACATGCAGCCTATAACAATGGCTAGGGTAATATCTTGTTGGAGATAGTGCCCTCATAGTCAATTATTGGATCGCAGGTACGTGATTGCAATGATTGCGGAGGACCTATCCCGGTAGCACAGTCTTACTCGAGATGATAGTATGCTATCTGGTTTGCCTTTATCAGTCGTGTACATGTTCAGGTGACTGATTGCATGTTACACTTTGATAGAGCCCTTAGGATCTTGCTTTACTACCAACAGTATGATGGCGATCATATACGTGAGAGTTGGGCAGTTTATATGCATATCCTTAATTGTGGTCCCTAGTCGTGGGAGTTTCGAGACAGGGCATCGATACTCCGGAGTAGACTAGTGTGTACAGTCGAGACCCCGACGAGGGGCGGTGGCCGGTCTCACAAGCCACTGGTGTCAGTTGGATCACCTAAGATGTATACAGGTGCTCATTGGGTTATGAGTACACCGGACAGGACTCGCCGGGAATCTGCTAGTTAGTACTATACCTATCGTTAGATAGCAGTTCCCTGGTGACATGTGTACAGGTTAGTTCATCGACCTGAGGTCGTCATTTGTCTCGTGTGAGTTCCCACTGTGCTTTGATTTCTACCCTACCACGGCTCAAAGGAGTCGTGCAAACATGTAGTTTTTGGGTACAGTCCCGAGCCATATGGAGGCACGTGAGCGGATCGGCAGGGGATTCGTCTCTCCCGGTATTGGGGGCGAGGTCGTGCAGTGTCTTGGAGAGCCATTACACAAAGTCCATGGCCATGGCAGGAGATTTACTGAAGGTACTCCAGTAGTATCTCAGGGTGTAATTGGGCTTCACTCCGACATGACTTATACTGCTATTGGGGGTCTGGCGTTACTAGCCCCCTAGGCAGATATGCGATACTCATTGACGAACGGACCGGACTGTATATACATTGTCACTGTTAGGCTCAGTAGGGTTTTCCGGATGAGTGCGCTCATCGGCATCCCTTGAGGTCAGTCCATGGGCAGCCGTTACGCATTGCTAGTGCCGCTGACGGTTTGTGGTTAAACCCACTGCCCGGGTACTGACGAGTCATTAGAGTCCCCCACAGACAGTTTCCCAAGTTCGGGCGAAACGTTGTAGAGGCCGTATGGTTTTATGGCACGGTTCGGAAAATACACGTGCGTTTACGCACGTGTCAGTTTTCGGGCAGATGATACTGGTCGGCTTTGGTTTAAGCCGGATCCGAGTATCATATTGAGTAGGTATAATATCTTTGTCTCAGTTGCATTTGTATTCGGTCGTAATACAAATGCGGGTATATTTATACAGTTTCGGGGTTGTCCTGAAATTCGTTTCAGGATCACTTTTGGAAGTTGCCAGTTTCCAGTTTTCTATCAGCCGTCTTTTAACATTCGGTTAAAGACGGATTTATCTTTTCTTCAGATATGAGTGAGTCATCATTCTAGAAGCTTCTAGAAGTGATGATGAGGCTAGTGAGTCATTAGTGCATTAATGGTGTCATTAATGCAATGGTGACTAAGGGTTTAGATTCAATGTTTCCTAATGACTCATGGTTTTTCATTTAATGTATTCATACATTATATTTATCCTATGGTCACTCTCCCCTCTCCTACACTCACCTCCCTCCATCTATATGAGTGAGAAGCCTCCTCTCTCTCTAATTCACTCTCACTTGTTGATTTCATTTTTGAGAGAAAAGATTATGATAGGTTTTATCGGTGTATGGAATTTCACAGTCCATTTCATTCCATCACCCGATTCCTTCGGCAACTTCATTAACCGATCGTCCACGGATTTGGACGAAGTGAGACAAAGTCATCTACTCATTCTCTACATCAATCTTGGTCGTCTCTTTTAGCAAACTTGACGATCGAGTTGCCTCGAGTCAGAGGCGGGAGCCCGTTTAAAGAACCGATCATGTGGTGCCACCTCGACGAGGATATCGGAGATCGACGAGATCGGAGCAGCCGCAACGGAGCGTGGGATGATGGTTGAAGAACGAAGGACTCGGATCGTTCGGTATAACATTCCTACACTCTTTACAGTTTGTTAGTTTAGCAATAATGGCAGATCCGGGTTAAAGTATACGATAGCGCCAGTTAAAAGTTTTTGTTCCGAATTTTGGCGTCTGTAGACTGCCGGGGCGCTAGCGTAGACTTACAGTGGTATCAGAGCCTAACCATTTTGCTATACTAACTTGTGCTAACGTGTTCAAAACTTCGATCGAACCGAAAAACCAAAATTGCAAAATTTCAACCCGACAGTTTCTGTCGATTTTAAACAGTGTCAAAAATTAATTCTGCATATCTTAAAAATTCGTGCAGGGTTTTTTAAGCGTACGGACAAAATTTGGGCACGCAATCTTACCAGAGAGCCGCGGATTAGCGGCCAAACCCATGGTTTGGCCGCCCATCCGCGGCCGTTCTAGAAGATCAGTGAACCAAATTTTTCTGTGGGTTCCTGTTTGGATTTTGGGGTTTTTGGTTAATATAGTTTGGGCCCAGGTTTTATTACTGTTCTACAGATTTGCGTGGGGCCCACTTCTTGATATATGGTCGATCGAAATTTAAACATGTTAGTTAACAGTGCTTACATTATATCTCCGACCGGGAATGTCATTTGATCGGTAAACCGCGTCTGATTGCTATAGTTCTTTTAGACGGGTTTGCGAACGTGACATTCGCGTTGATGTTCTGTGTTGTGCTGTGATGTTGCGGATTTGTCGTGGTGGATAGCAGTGTGCAATGATAGTACAGTTTGTGTTTATTTATACATTTGATATTGCGGGGCGAGCGTCCAACTTGTGGACTGCCGTCACTGCCTGTTGTATAATATTCTTTTGGGGCACGACCAGGTTGCGGTCGATGTACCTATTGTACTATTTTTCATTACTGTACTAGGTTTTACCCCGCGACGGAGTGCACGGATAGCCGGGTTCGGGAAAGCAACGGGTCCGCATCTCATGGCTTTGAGAGGCAGAGGGACCCCACTTCAGAATTGGCAGACTATTCGCCGCACTCGTAGGGGGGTACAGGTTGACCCAAGGAGGGGTGCTCAATTTACCGGATTCCATGAAGTGCCGGGTGTTCCATTCACTATGCTGTGGGGGACTGCCTCGCTTCAGGTTTTGGCGGGTAACTTGCCGCACCCGTAGGGGTCTAGGTTTCATTGCACAGGCTATCCACACGACAGGGGAACGTCGAGTTTCAGCAGCGGCTCTGTGAAACTCGGGGATCCCAGATATCTGTATTGTTCTGTGATGCTTATTACTTTTCTGTAATGTTGCATATTATCACGCCTGGAGCGATTATGTATATTGGCTTATATACTATTAGATGTTGTATATGTTTTACACCCGCGCTAGTCCAGTCCCCGCTCTGTCGTTAGTTAAGTAACTTAACGGGTGATGACGGGACCCAGTGACGAATGCGGATGGCATATACGTACATTTTATTTTCGTTCTTTTATGGTGTGATCGATTGATGGGACTGCGTTGATTCTGATCAACGCAAAGTAAAAACAAACCCGTATACAGTTGTTGGAAAAATTTAAAAAGTGTTGTTACAAAGACGTTTCCTTTTGTTATGCATAGCGGTATTCAGTGGAATATCCTGCACCTCATTCGACGGGGCAAGGGCTGATATCCCTTCACCGGGACTGACCCCTTGGGCAGAAGTTTGCGTCAGAGTAATAACTTCACTATAGTCGATTACATGTTGCTTTGCATAGCGGTATTCAGAGGAATATCCTGCACCTCATTCCACGAGGAAAGAGCCGAGATCCCTTTACCGGGAGTGACCTCTTTAGCAAAAGGTTTTCGCCACTATATTTTAAAAAGCTATCAGGTTCCTTCAGCGATATCAAGTTCACTACGTTAAAGGTTTTTCGCCAAAAACCAACCGTAGCCCTCCGTCGTTTCTTATGGATGGTCAGTAGTATTCAAGCTATGTTTGTTGGCATACGTCAAGGCATAGTGTTTGGTAGCTGCTGGGTATTCATTTGTTGCATAGATAGATGAGTTGGTTTGAGACAGTCGTATTACCTTGTTGGCATACGTCAAGGGTATCTACGGGTGGGTTCAAATTAACAAGATAATGACGGGAAGAACTTGACATGTGACTTATGATTTGTTGGCATACGTCAAGGTCATAAGAGCATGGGGCAAGAAAATGATATCGGGAGTTTCTAAAGAAACTGAAACTTGCCAAGTATGCGCATACCTTCTGGAGTATGAATAACGTGGTTGCATTCCATCACGTTAACATGCGATGAGAGTTGGATCCCGATTCCCACTGATGAGTTGGTTTACTCTTCGGGTGATCCCGATTGATTCTTCTTTAGGTTTGGAGGAGAATTTGACAGGACAGTGGGAGGTTTCCGGATTAGATAAAGTTATGACCATTCTGATCTAGGTTAGAGTGCACGCAGAGTGTTTCTTTTCTCTCTCTCTCTTTGGCAGCGACCTTTGACCGACCCTAGACTATGACTCAGTGACCAGGTTGACCGAACCTTCTTAAAATACTGGCTTTTGGATTGTCTGAGTTGCATAAGTCATTGCCACTCCTTCTTTTACCCTTTGAATTTCTCAGAACACCCGTATTACTACGGATATCCACTTCCATTGGATAGATCCATCGTATGGTTATATACGAACTCGACGGGACTTCTTCGGGGATGGATCCAGGTTCAGGAGAAATAGAATTGGTTTATTCAGTTGTCTTTTATTATCACCTTCTCTCAGGTTGCGAGAGCTCCTTGGTTTAGGAGAGTACACCTATTACGCCTATTGGATAGTCTTATTCCAAACCATAGGCTGGTGCCGAAAGGTAGGGAATGAAGAAAACCAATTAGCCTAAGTAGGGTGTGCAGAAGGTAATATGTAAATACAAAATAAAGGGATTAGAAAGAGGGCAAAGTAAATTGCGACTGATATCATTCACGACCAAAACCGCGTACTTTATCGCCACTCCTATTTCACCTTTAAAAGAATAAGGTATTATTCAGTTGTCTTTTATTGTCACCTTCTCTCGAGATGCGAGTACTCCTTGGTTTAGGAGGGTACACCTATTATGCTTACTGGATAGTCTTCTTCCAAACCATAGGCTGGTGCCGAACGGTAGGGAAGGAAGAAAACCATTTAGCCTAACAATGGTGTACAGAAGGTAACGACTAAAGACAAATAAAGGGGATTTGGAGAGATGGCAATGAAATATACGGTTGAAGTCATGAATTGGATTATGGAAGAGGTATTACTATGAATACCAGGATACCCCTACAAAACATTTTCATGTTTCAGTGCATTGTTAAAGGAAAAACTGTTTTCCCGATTAGACACTTACTCCAAGGGTATGTATTTACCAGGTTTCATTCTCATATCTGTATGGTTTTACAGATGATGAGTGGGAGTAAGATATTGGGAATTAGGTGATTATCCTCATTATATCGGAATTCGTTGTAATTGGTGATATTTGAGAAAATCGCCAGGGTACAGTTTTCCACCTACAACGCACAAGTTTTGAGTTGTTTAACTCAGCGGACTTATACAGAGTATTGTATGTTGTCCAAGTGTCCTTCAGGACAAAGGGGTAGGTCCTCGTACTATGTTCTGTTTACTTATAATTTCTCTAATATTTAGACAAGTGTTTCGTAGAAATACAAGGTCTAAGTTTTGAGAAGTTGTGGGTATAAGAATAAAGTAGAGAACTAGGTGTCACAAGTATCGGGATTCTTCAAAGAGATCGAAGATGTAGATTCTTGTGATTGGTATTCAGATGATAGTGATGATTTTGAGAAACGTGTTTCTCTTTCAGGTTACTCATAATTGGATGGATTCCTAAGTTGAGTAATGCTGAATAGCCTTTTTCCATTAAGTTGATATGCACTGGAGACAGCTGCATGGATTGAATCTTCGTTCCAATTAAATAAGTGCCAAAGTTTCTGTATTGGATATAGAATAGTTCGTACCTTAAAAGAAACTAAGGTACGGGGAGTTGTCCAGCTTATGATTAAAACCAGACACTGGATAACTCAGGGCACGTTTCTGTAATGGCTGTTTGAGGGTTGACCCTGGTTATGATGAGGATTGATATTCTACCATTTACAAGATCAATAGTGATATTGTTCTTGACTCGCCACAGTTTTAGTAAAATGGATCTTTTTCAGAAAACAGTAGTGGGGGTATGGTAGAACTGGAAGTGATTCCAGAACCGCGAACGATTACGGAAAATTTAATAGGACCTATACATTCAATCAGGTTTGACATTCCATTATCCACTCCGCAGATATGGTAGGTAACCTCAGACACCCGAGAGGTACTTCGGTAGGCTCAGAGACGGTGACAGGGAGGTTCTTATCTACCCAGACTTGACACTACTGTTGTTCCAGGATATGAGACCCGGTAGGAGGGTAGTCGTAGTCAGTGGGAGCAGCAGAAACATAGTGGGCAAGATGCTTATATCTATTTATAGACTTGAGCAGTTATAGCGGAGATAGATCATCTAATTTTGATATGACAGTCATGGTTTTGACTTCAATCAGAATAGGGGATGGATCAGTTAAGAAGGTAGTAGGGTGTGATGTCATGGTATCTGGATGACATACGCAGAGGAGGAAGTAAAATTCCTATACTACGATCGGTTGTACTGTGATCGTCACACAGTTGTTTCTCCAGACAGGATATGGATATAATATTTGACATTCTGGTTTCTGAATCTATGGTTTTAGATCTGGATTTGGGTAGTTTCCCAATGTGGGTACTTTGACAGATATTCTAATGGTTTTTAGAATAGTTGACTCCTAACATGGTGGTGTACCTGCAGGTGATGGAGTCACCCTCTCTAAAGGTGTCGTATAGACTAAAGGGGAGAGGGATGTGCATGATTGGCAGATCACTTGCTTAGGCAATTGAGTCAATCATGAGATGTCAAGTACCACACCAAATGTTGGTTTTGCACTAGATGCAATAAGTTTGTATTAATCCAATCCTGGAGAAATATAAGGAAGCAGTTTTAGAACATAAGTACATGTTCTACGGATTTGATGACGGTAGCCTCCTTCGGGAGACGGTTATCATTCCAAGCTTCAAAGGTGACATGGATGACAGAGTGATTGTCAGAGTTTTAGTTTTCCCTCTGACGAGGGACAGTATTATGGACAGGTGGTTCCAGAGGATACTGTGGGTGGCATGGTGCCGGATACTGATTAGGTTCAGTGATCCATACAGTCTAAGAAGTTTGGATATGGAGTTCATTTATGAACTAAGGTCCCATCAGATATCCAGACATATTCTAAGACAGGTACTACTCAATTCGGGAGATGGCTTTCTCCGCGAACTTGAGATTAAGAGAGATACAGAAAGAAACTTCAAGGCGGATCCACTCACCGAGGCTATTTCTCGAACACAATAGTTTTACAAACGGGCTTTGTGGAACTGATTAGTAGAGGAGTTGGATGTTCGGTTTCACACGGGCTGTGAGTAGTCGACATCGCAATATTAGCCTTGAGTGCAAGTGGGAGATTGTTGGAGATAGTGCCCTCATAGTCAATTATTGGATCGCAGGTACGTGATTGCAATGATTGCGGAGGACCTATCCCGGTAGCACAGTCTTACTCGAGATGATAGTATGCTATCTGGTTTGCCTTTATCAGTCGTGTACATGTTCAGGTGACTGATTCCATGTTACACTTTGATAGAGCCCTTAGGATCTTACTTTACTACCAACAGTATGATGGCGATCATATACGTGAGAGTTGGGCAGTTTATATGCATATCCTTAATTGTGGTCCGTAGTCATGGGAGTTTCGAGACAGGGCATCGATACTCCAGAGTAGACTAGTGTGTACAGTCGAGACCCCGACGAGGGGCGGTGGCCGGTCTCACAAGCCACTGGTGTCAGTTGGATCACTTAAGATGTATACAGGTGCTCATTGGGTAATGAGTACACCGGACAGGACTCGCCGGGAATCTGCTAGTTAGTACTATACCTATCGTCAGATAGCAGTTCCCTGGTGACATGTGTACAGGTTAGTTCATCGACCTGAGGTCGTCATTTGTCTCGTGTGAGTTCCCACTGTCCTTTGATTTCTACCCTACCACGGCTCAAAGGAGTCGTGCAAACAGGTAGTTTTTGGGTACAGTCCCGAGCCATATGGAGGCACGTGAGCGGATCGGCAGGGGATTCGTCTCTCCCGGTATTGGGGGCGAGGTCGTGCAGTGTCTAGGAGAGCCATTACACAAAGTCCATGGCCATGGCAGGAGATTTACTGGAAGGTACTCCAGTAGTATCTCAGGGTGTAATTGGGCTTCACTCCGACACGACTTATACTGCTATTGGGGGTCTGGCGTTACTAGCCCCCTAGGCAGATATGCGATACTCATTGACGAACGGACCGGACTGTATATACATTGTCACTGTTAGGCTCAGTAGGGTTTTCCGGATGAGTGCGCTCATCGGCATCCCTTGAGGTCAGTCCATGGGCAGCCGTTACGCATTGCTAGTTCCGCTGACGGTTTGTGGTTAAACCCACTGCCAGGGTACTGACGAGTCATTAGAGTCCCCCACAGACAGTTTCCCAAGTTCGGGCGAAACGTTGTAGAGGCCGTATGGTTTTATGGCAGGGTTCGGAAAATGCACGTGCGTTTACGCACGTGTCAGTTTTCGGGCAGATGATACTGGTCGGCTTTGGTTTAAGCCAGATCCGAGTATCATATTGAGTAGGTATAATATCTTTGTCTCAGTTACATTTGTATTCGGTCGTAATACAAATGCGGGTATATTTATACAGTTTCGGGGTTGTCCTGAAATTCGTTTCAGGATCACTTTTGGAAGTTGCCAGTTTCCAGTTTTCTATCAGCCATCTTTTAACATTCGGTTAAAGACGGATTTATCTTTTCTTCAGATATGAGTGAGTCATCATTCTAGAAGCTTCTAGAAGTGATGATGAGGCTAGTGAGTCATTAGTGCATTAATGGTGTCATTAATGCAATGGTGACTAAGGGTTTAGATTCAATGTTTCCTAATGACTCATGGTTTTTCATTTAATGTATTCATACATTATATTTATCCTATGGTCACTCTCCCCTCTCCTACACTCACCTCCCTCCATCTATATGAGTGAGAAGCCTCCTCTCTCTCTAATTCACTCTCACTTGTTGATTTCATTTTTGAGAGAAAAGATTATGATAGGTTTTATCGGTGTATGGAATTTCACAGTCCATTTCATTCCATCACCCGATTCCTTCGGCAACTTCATTAACCGATCGTCCACGGATTTGGACGAAGTGAGACAAAGTCATCTACTCATTCTCTACATCAATCTTGGTCGTCTCTTTTAGCAAACTTGACGATCGAGTTGCCTCGAGTCAGAGGCGGGAGCCCGTTTAAAGAACCGATCATGTGGTGCCACCTCGACGAGGATATCGGAGATTGACGAGATCGGAGCAGCCGCAACGGAGCGTGGGATGATGGTTGAAGAACGAAGGACTCGGATCGTTCGGTATAACATTCCTACACTCTTTACAGTTTGTTAGTTTAGCAATAATGGCAGATCCGGGTTAAAGTATACGATAGCGCCAGTTAAAAGTTTTTGTTCCGCATTTTGGCGTCTGTAGACTGCCGGGGCGCTAGCGTAGACTTACATATCTAACCCGAGTGTAATCTCATATGCCCGTGTCAGTGCCTCAGGTAGCAATATATCATATGAATGAGGTATGAATGCATGAAGACAGAATACATGCAAATGAAGAAATTGTTTTCATAAATTAGTGAGATTTCCTTTGTATATTTTCAAAATGAGGTATCATAATAAAATCAGCATAAAACAGTGCCTAGTATCGGCACAAAACGTAATCCCAATATCTCGATATCTCGGTATCACGGTCTCTGTACCTAAATCATAATATCTAGGGCGCCGTCAGTCAAGATCGGCCCCTACCATCGATCTCAAGACCACGACGGTATCCTCCGGATATCCGACGCGTCGGGTAAAATCACCGGTAAGTAGTGCTCCCCTGCCAGGCTCACATCGTCATCATCACGCGCTTCTTGCCCCGGGGTACATTACCGGGTCCACCATGTACCCGAAACGGTTCATCCGTCTCCTCGAATCGGGTCTCGAAATCCATCAGCAAACTCATGGTGGACGACTCATACATCATGGGAAAACCGCACTTTTAATTTTAAAAGAGAGAAAAGGTTTATTTATGTTTTTGCGGTATTCCTCCAAATCCAGAAAATCTCACGGAAATCCGAATCCAAAATCTCAATAACACGTAAAATAGTGAATATATGCCTGAGAATCCATGAATGCGGCATAACAATGAATAACAGTATGCATGAAGTAGCAGGTAATAACTACAATGTCTAAACTATTAGCTAACAGGCTATGTCAAGAAATAATATTTTCTAAGTGTACGTGACATGGCAATTACCGATGAAGATGTGTGTGAGCCGGCAAATAAGTGTACGTGGGACATACACATCATCGGTAATGGTGCTGGTGTCCTAACAGCATGATATCAATAATGGAGTATGAAACATAAAAATAAGCATACGATGCGAAGCGGACCACAAAAATGAGCGGGAGCTGAAACTAGACGCAACTATAACTAATCAGCATTAATCTAATATAAGTCCTACAAATGGTGCCTTTTGAAATAACACGAATCATGGGGTGTTGAAAGTTGGGGCTACGGTGTTTTTATGAAAAGATACGTCTTTTGAAATATCCGTAGGATCCCTTGGGCTGTCTTTTTAAAATACCTACGATTCGTTAGTTTTTGAAATAGGTAAGAATCGAATCTAATCTAACAACTAAACTAAACTAAAGGGCTAAGCTAACAAGCTGGACTACAGGTAAGGAAACCGCCTAACATCTGAGTCGATCCATATACATACCTGTATATATATATTTTAGTCGGTGATCCCGCCTGAATAATATCATATCCGATACCATATCTATAATCAGACATCCCAAGTCAAGAGTGTGGATCAATCATCAAAATATAGCTCGTACGTAAATCCGTCGTACGACATCCCCAAATCTGGGTACGGGTCAATATCATAATCCTCACACTAATCCTCAGGTATCCTCTTTATTCAAGATCATCGTCTAGGGTACTGACCTATGTCTAGTACAATACTAATATCCTCAATGTACTCATGATCTGACTACTGATCGACAATCTCGTACAAACCGATATCGTCAGCACAATCATCATCAAGGGGTATACATCGCCCAATACGGCCTAGTATCCATATCCTATTATATGATATCTCATATCACGATCACATGTCGACCACTTTATATATAACACTATTCATCCGTATCGTCGCCCCAAGATCCGCTATAACACCAGGACGTACCTCAAGTACGAATCCTGCCATATCACCGATATCACCATCTCAACACAAATCTCATCGAATCATTTCAATCCCAAGTATCATCCTCAAATCCGTATGTGAACACATAGTCCCATACCTATGTGGACACATAACTATATTTTCCGTATAAGCACAAAAGAAGGAAGAAAGTATGCAAGTATGGGTGGGTGTGTGTAAGTGTGGTGCGACCGCTACTCTAGGGTTTCGCGACACTCAATCATCCAAAAACACCAAATATCCATATTTATCATCAATAACTCAAACAATATATAAACAATATATATATATGTGTGTATACGTATCCGTATACATCACCACGAACTGCGGGGGTGCTATACGCCATCCACCCGACTTCTCCCCGTAGATATAAATCTACTCACCTGGTCCTCGCTTGCCGGTGCCGACGCCGCCACGCGCTTGCTTGTCGCCTCGAAGTCCACATGGGGTACCTACATATCATAACGCACCGTATCGCATTAAAACTAAATTCGAAATCGAAACGGCATACGAAAATCAAATCGGCACGCGTATCACGCATAGGTCCAAACCTATCGCCTACGCATGCAAGAATAGTCAAACCAACCCTCGATGTCGATGTACAAACGTCAAACCATCGAGAAAAATCCAATCACACTCATTTGCACATTCACGAACACTAATTTTAATATAAACTAGGTTAAAACTCACAAAAACCCCAATTTCACTTAAAAAGTCATTTTTCCGAAAATCTAGCAAGCACAATTCGCCGTTTTTGTACAAAACATGATGTTTAAATGAATGTAGCTGCCAATATATTTATTAAATATCTTAAATAAGTCATAGAAACAATTTCCGGAATTTAATCTCATTAAATTCCAAAAACCCTAATATTCTAGTTTACAATATACCCTTTTTAACAATTTCATAGCCAAAAATGCACAAACTACAATTTAGGTTGGATTTCCATGCTCTAAAGCATAAACTACACTTAATAAAGTTAATAATATGATAAAAACCCTAACCATATTTTTAATCTCATATTTCGAATTAAATCAAAAAACCTAGTTTGCAACAAAAGCTTAATTTGGACATTTTTCAAGTAACAACTTGTAATTAACAACTAGATTAGTTTTCTACAAAACTAAATATGTTAATCCACATCACTAAACCATGCACAATCAAACACAACTCATTTCCCCAACAAACCCTAACTTGAAATCTTTAATCATGCAATTAAACTCACATAAACCAAATTAACACTTAATTAAATTAGCTTTAAGAAATTAGTAACAAATTAAGCAAAAATGTTTAGAATTATACCCAAAAACATTTGAAGATCCACAAGCATCCATGGCCCTCCAAAATGCTCTCTTTTCACAAGGATCCATGCTATACGGGCTAAGCTAAAATGGGTAGGAGTCGGATTTGGGTTTTGGGATTTTTTTGATGGATTTTGGGGCAATTTTTGATGAAGTTTTGAAGAGAAAAGAGAAGGGAAATGGGGGGGCTGCTGCTGCTGTAGGAGAGGGGAGTCGGCTGGAATGGGTGGGGGAGAGGAGAGAGAGGGAGGTAGAGAAAGTGGGGGAGAAAGTCAAGGTCAAACCAAAGTCAAAAGTCTACCTCATTTATCCATTTTCTTTTTCTTTTCTTTCAGTTCTTTCCTTTGAAATTCAAGTGGGGAAAAAGATGGGGGCTGCTGAATTCAGCCAAGGGGAGAAGTGACTGGGGGTGTGTGGGTGTGGGTACGGGTGTGGGGTGATGAAAAATGATAAATACAATACCCCAAACATCCATTTACGCTAAAAAAAGTGTTTTTTCTTCAATAATTTCTAAACCGTTTTGGCAAATAATTTCGTTCCAAAAACCACATGATAAAATTTTATTTAATGTTTTATGATGCACAAAATTTGTTTCAACTCATTCCAATTTGTAATTTTCCCTAATTAAATGTATTAGTGACGGCTTAAAATAATAATAAAATAATATTTTTTTCAGAAATTTTAAAATTTCATCAGCGGCTCATTAAACACCAAATAATAGCAATTACATAGCTAGAATATGTATATTTAATTTTTATAATAAGATATTTGTATTTTGACTTTTTACAGAAAACCCCTTTATTTTACCGATTTTTTCGAAATTTCACTGAAACGATTTTCAAAACGTTACAATCTTCCCCCCTTAAAGAAATTCGGTCCCCGAATTTAAATTCAAACTCCCCCAAATACTAAAACATCTAAGAAAACCATCAAGTTGTCGTGGCTCCGAAATTGTAAATACATAAAACAAATCGTAGCGCAGCGCATGCGCTTGAAAAATGAGTATATAACTCAAATCAAAACTCCGTCAAGCATCCCGCAATCATCGGAGTCATGGAGAAGACATCAATGCCAAATCCAAATCAAAACCAATATGACATAACTCGAAACTATACATGTAAATATCGAATCTATATCTGTAAGTATCTGAAGGAAATGCATGCCAAATCTCTTTAAGTCGCTGTGCAACGCGTATAACACTGCACAGTGGCGAACGTCTATCATAAGAAAATAACTATATACATATATACCTTTGTTTGAAATGTACGTTCCGCCGTTTTGGAAACAATTTAGAAGGGTCTCCTTGTTTTAAACATTTCGTGTCATATCAGACACGTAGGTAAATACTGAGGCTATATCTCGCTTTTTGGAAATCCCTTCAATAACTATCAATGCATGTGAAAATATATTCAGGTACCGTCCTCTGACTAGTCCTGCTCGGTACGAAAACACATAGCAATATCATAAAAACGTACTGCTCTATACGAAATCAATCCAAAAATATGCACATGAATTCTACGTGCGTCTGGTGCGCACGAAAATCAAAATCCATGAATGTGCCATACATGCTCACAGAAACAACATCTAAGTGCATCGGGTGTGCATGAAACATCTGTCGTAGGCAACGTGTGTGCCTGACAGCAAAATCAGGTGCATCTGACATGCACGAAAAATCTCGATTTAGTGTATCTGGTGTGCACCAAAATCATATCTCAAAACATGCGCTGGACATGCGAGAAATCCAAGGCCGGTGCATCTATCATGTATGAAATCATGAAATCCAATATCAAGCGCCGAACATGCGCAAAATCAAATCAGGTGCACAAGGTGCACGAAACAAATATCGAGTATCACAATCGAAATCGAAGTCCAGTGCCTCTAAGTGCACAAAAGGCGTATCACTGCACTGCAAGCATATATAAACTATACAGAGTGCAGGAAGCAAATCGTGTGCGTGCATACGCACAAAATCAACTCATATGTCTAAACCGTAAAATCACAAACATGTGAAACCAAAGCACGAAAACGATATCAAGTGCAACGACTGTGGGAAAATCGTAAATCCTCAATCATCAAAATCAAATCATGCGAATAAATCACCCAAAACATCGAAATCTAGTATGGCGGAATAGTCCCGCTCAAGCACATCCTCCAAGAATCTCGGGCCAACTGTCATCGTCACTCATAGCATGTCTCGTTGATGATCCTGAACTCTGGCCTGCCGGTGGGCGTAACATGACCACTCCTGGGTCCTAGTCTTCTCGTAATTCATTCCAGAAAGGTCCTATCGAGATCTCTCCCAAATCTCGCCTCTGCCGAACTGTCCGGAAGTCATCGTCCCTTACTAGATCTATTCTCGTTCCTGAACAGCTACATACTCATCACGACTCCTTCTGGAAGGTATATCCAAGTACAATGCCTCGGCATGCGTCCCGCATCTCTGATGTCGGCGGAGTGGAACGTCATCTCATCTAGATCTGGTATGAACCTCTTACTTCACTTTTCTCTAATGTCGTCTGCTTTGGACTCGCCTCGTCGCGGCTGCATGGACTGAGCTCCAACGGCTATCCTTGTATCGGGAGTCTCCCAAGAAATGCATCTCACCACCTAGCATCCGAATTAAGTCGAGCCATCCGATCGAGTCGTCAAAACCTCATAATCCCCTAAGAGCTCAACATCTTGGGCACAGTTTAATAGTATCGAGTACATACCACAGCATCGGTGGTCCAACCGTAGTAGGGCAAACCCAAGCCTCACCAATAGCGCCGTAGAACTGCCGGAAACCCTAAGGTTCAAAGGCTTTCATACGGTCATTAAGTCGAGTTAGGGTTTCATTATTCTAGAGGGACCATAGAATTGCCTGCATGTCTTTCCGAATACTTTAAACTTAGAATAATAGGTTTCCGACATTCGATCATCTCTGTCGACTCCCAACGTCTCCGCGTGAAGTCGTCTCTAGCTGGAGTCAATCTATCTGATGACCTCTGTCAGTGGCCCAATCCTCTGATACTGATCGGCACGTCCGAGAAATCTCATAAAGGCGATCCGCCAAACGCTCGTGTCGCGGAAACACAGTAAAAAGACACATCTCCGCAATCGTGTGTCGCCGGAATTTCGCCCTGGTCTGTCCTCGTTCGTGACGAGCTCGTGCTGACCGCAACTCTAGCCGTAGCTCTCCCTGCCTGTAACCGTAGCAGCAAAACCAAACTGGTACCGATGAGGCTAGATCAGGAAGGAATATAATACTGAACAAGGAAATGTACATCCTAAGGCTTCATAAGTGGAGTGGCGTGTCGTAAATATGCCGCGGAACATACCAACGGTACGTCACTCTACTTTAGTCACCTATTCCATCAACCAAGGGTCATCCTACGCTCCGAAGGTTAAAACCTAACGCTCTGATACCAACTTTGTCACGACCCGAAAGTACGGAACATGACCGGCACTTAAACTACGAACGTCTCGAGGCGTACGTAATCTAAGTAAACCGAAAACCCAGAAATCCAAACCAAGAAAAGTAGTAGAGTGCAGGAAAAACCAACTTAAAGCAAGTAGTTTCAATAGCATAAGCCGAATTATGCGGTTTTTTAAAACATCAAAAATTTACTGAAAATTTCGGCAGAGTCTCCTTTGTAAATACTGGCCCCCAAATGGGATACAACATGAATAGTATACGAAATCAAGAAAAGGCATCCCCAAGCGGGAGCTAGCTCTTCGTCAATCGACGGTCACAACCACACAAGCAATAATATACAACGCCAACGGCGAGGATCAAAACTCAAAAGGAAACTCAAAACCACCAGAAATAAACGAGCGACTCTAAGGTCGAAAGAATAAACAACACTGGTCTCTATCTCAATAAATACATGTTTGGTTGATGGAATTTACTAGATACAACGGAATAATATTATACAGGGTAATATGATGGGTACGATACAAGAAAAACCCACCTACTAGCAAGTCACCCGAATGAAACTGAGCCCGCAAAGCCGTAATGAAACCTGTACGGCAAACCTGCAAGAAACTGGGGCACAACGGGGGTGAGTTGCCAACTAGTGAATAGAAAAACATCTACGCACAGAAATCGCATAAATAACGCAACCTGGGTAAATGATCATAATATATCCTCAAATATATGTATAACAGGCAGCCTATAACAATGGCTAGGGTAATATCTAACCCGAGTGTAATCTCATGTGCCCGTGTCAGTGCCTCAGGTAGCAATATATCATATGAATGAGGTATGAATGCATGAAGACAGAATACAAGCAAATGAAGAAACTGTTTTCATAAATTAGTGAGATTTCCTTTGTATATTTTCAAAATGAGGTATCATAATGAAATCAGCATAAAACAGTGCCTAGCATCGGCACATAACGTAATCCCAATATCTCAATATCTCGGTATCACAGTCTCTGTACCTCAATCATAATATCTAGGGCGCCGTCAGTCAAGACCGGCCCCTACCATCCATCTCAAGACCACGACGGTATCCTCCGGATATCCGACGCGTCGGGTAAAATCACCGGTAAGTAGTGCTCCCCTGCCAGGCTCACATCGTCATCATCACGCGCTTCTTGCCCCGGGGTACATTACCGGGTCCACCATGTACCCGAAACGGTTCATCCGTCTCCTCGAATCGGGTCTCGAAATCCATCAGCAAACTCATGGTGGACGACTCATACATCATGGGAAAACCGCACTTTTTATTTTAAAAGAGAGAAAAGGTTTATTTATGTTTTTGCGGTTTTCCTCCAAATCCAGAAAATCTCATGGAAATCCGAATCCAAAATCTCAATAACACGTAAAATAGTGAATATATGCATGAGAATCCATGAATGCGGCATAACAATGAATAACAGTATGCATGAAGTAGCAGGTAATAACTACAATGTCTAAACTATTAGCTAACAGGCTATGTCAAGCAATAATATTTTCTAAGTGTACGTGACATGGCAATTACCGATGAAGATGTGTGTGAGCCGGCAAATAAGTGTACGTGGGACATACGCATTATCGGTAATGGTGCTGGTGTCCTAACAGCATGATATCAATAATGGAATATGAAACATAAAAATAAGCATGCGATGCGAAGCGGACCACAAAAATGAGCGGGAGCTGAAACTAGACGCAACTATAACTAATCTGCATTAATCTAATATAAGTCCTACAAATGGTGCCTTTTGAAATAACACGAATCATGGAGTTTTGAAAGTAGGGGCTACGGTGTTTTTATGAAAAGATACGTCTTTTGAAATATCCGTAGGATCCCTTGGGCTGTCTTTTTAAAATACCTACGATTCGTTAGTTTTTGAAATAGGTAAGAATCGAATCTAATCTAACAACTAAACTAAACTAAAGGGCTAAGCTAACAAGCTGGACTACAGGTAAGGAAACCGCCTAACATCTGAGTCGATCCATATACATACCTGTATATATATATATTTTAGTCGGTGATCCCGCCTCAATAATATCGTATCCGATACCAAATCTATAATCAGACATCCCAAGTAAAGAGTGTGGATCAATCATCAAAATATAGCTCGTACGTAAATCCGTCGTACGGCATCCCCAAATCTGGGTACGGGTCAATATCATATTCCTCACACTAATCCTCAGGTATCCTCTTTATTCAAGATCATCGTCTAGGGTACTGACCTATGTCTAGTACAATACTAATATCCTTAATGTACTCATGATCTGACTACTGATCGACAATCTCGTACAAACCGATATCGTCAGCACAATCATCATCAAGGGGTATACATCGCCCAATACGGCCTAGTATCCATATCCTAGTATATGATATCTTATATCACGATCACATGTCGACCACTTTATATATAACACTATTCATCCGTATCGTCGCCCCAAGATCCGCTATAACACCAGGACGTACCTCAAGTACGAATCCTTCCATATCACCGATATCACCATCTCAACACAAATCTCATCGACTCATCTCAATCCCAAGTATCATCCTCAAATCCGTATGTGAACACATAGTCCCATACCTATGTGGACACATAACTATATTTTCCGTATAAGCACAAAAGAAGGAAGAAAGTATGCAAGTATGGGTGGGTGTGTGTAAGTGTGGTGCGACCGCTACTCAAGGGTTTCGCGACACTCAATCATCCAAAAACACCAAATATCCATATTTATCATCAATAACTCAAACAATATATAAACAATATATATATGTGTGTATTCGTATTCGTATACATCACCACGAACTGCGGGGGTGCTATACAATCCACCCGACTTCTTCCCGTAGATATAAATCTACTCACCTGGTCCTCGCTTGCCGGTGCCGACGCCGCCATGCGCTTTCTTGTCGCCTCGAAGTCCACATGGGGTACCTACATATCATAACGCACTGTATCGCATTAAAACTAAATTCAAAATCGAAACGACATACGGAAATCAAATCGGCACGCGTATCACGCATAGGTCCAAACCTATCGCCTACGCATGCAAGAATAGTCAAACCAACCCTCGATGTCGATGTACAAACGTCAAACCATCGAGAAAAATCCAATCATACTCATTTGCACATTCACGAACACTAATTTTAATATAAACTAGGTTAAAACTCACAAAAACCCCAATTTCACTTAAAAAGTCATTTTTCCGAAAATCTAGCAAGCACAATTCGCCGTTTTTGTACAAAACATGATGTTTAAATGAATGTAGTGGCCAATATACTTATTAAATATCTTAAATAAGTCATAGAAACAATTTCGGGAATTTAATCTCATTAAATTCCAAAAACCCTAATATTCTAGTTTACAAAATACCCTTTTTAACAATTTCATAGCCAAAAATGAACAAACTACAATTTAGGTTGGATTTCCATGCTCTAAAGCATAAACTACACTTAATAAAGTTAATAATACGATAAAAACCCTAACCATATTTTTAATCTCATATTTCAAATTAAATCAAAAAACCTAGTTTGCAACAAAAGCTTAATTTGGACATTTTTCAAGTAACAATTTGTAATTAACAACTTGATTAGTTTTCTACAAAACTAAATATGTTAATCCACATCACTAAACCATGCACAATCAAACACAACTCATTTCCACAACAAACCCTAACTTGAAATCTTTAATCATGCAATTAAACTCACATAAACCAAATTAACACTTAATTAAATTAGCTTTAAGAAATTAGTAACAAATTAAGCAAAAATGTTTAGAATTATACCCAAAAACATTTGAAGATCCACAAGCATCCATGGCCCTCCAAAATGCTCTCTTTTCACAAGGATCCATGCTATACGGGCTAAGCTAAAATGGGTAGGAGTCGGATTTGGGTTTTGGGATTTTTTTGATGGATTTTGGGGCAATTTTTGATGAAGTTTTGAAGATAAAAGAGAAGGGAAATGGGGGGGCTGCTGCTGCTGTAGGAGAGGGGGGTCGGCTGGAATGGGAGGGGGAGAGGAGAGAGAGGGAGGTAGAGAAAGTGGGGGAGAAAGTCAAGGTCAAACCAAAGTCAAAAGTCCACCTCATTTATCCATTTTCTTTTTCTTTTCTTTCATTTCTTTCCTTTGAAATTCAAGTGGGGAAAAAGATGGGGGCTGCTGAATTCAGCCAAGGGGAGAAGTGAATGGGAGTGTGTGGGTGTGGGTACGGGTGGGGGGTGATGAAAAATGATAAATACAATACCCCAAACATCCATTTACGCTAAAAAAAACATTTTTTCTTCAATATTTTCTAAACCGTTTTGGCAAATAATTTCATTCCAAAAACCACATGATAAAATTTTATTTAATGTTTTATGATGCACAAAATTTGTTTCAACTCATTCCAATTTGTAATTTTCCCTAATTAAATATATTAGTGACGGCTTAAAATAATAATAAAATAATATTTTTTTCAGAAAATTTAAAATTTCACCAGCGGCTCAATAAACACCAAATAATAGCAATTACATAGCTAGAATATGTATATTTAATTTTTATAATAAGATATTTGTATTTTGACTTTTTATAGAAAACCCCCTTATTTTACCGATTTTTTCGAAATTTCACCGAAACGATTTTCAAAACGTTACACCGCCTGTTAGACAGAGCTCAGTGAGGGCAGTTTCTTAGGGCCACAGATTGTTGAGGAGACGACCGCGAAGATCCAGTTGATTCGCGATAGGATGAGAGCAGCGCAAAGTAGGCAGAGATCTTATGCGGACCGTCGGCGGCGCAGGCTTGAGTTTTCTGTTGGTGACCATGTTTTCTTGAGGGTCTCCCCGATGAATGGTGTGATGAGGTTTGGGAAGAAGGGGAAGCTCAGACCCAGGTATGTGGGCCCCTTCGAGATCCTCGAGCGTGTTGGTGCAGTAGCATACCGATTAGCCCTTCCGCCCGGCTTTCCAGATGTGCACCCCGTATTTCACGTTTCGATGCTCCGTAGATATCTTCATGATCCTTCGCATGCGATGCAGCACCCGACGATCCAGCTGGAGCGCGACCTTTCCTATGCAGAGCAACCGGTGATGATCTTTGATCGACAAGTGAAGAAATTGAGATCGAAGGACATCTCATCAGTTAAGGTACTTTGGCGTGGTCAGAACCGTGAGGAGGTCACTTGGGAGACCGAAAACGAGATGGTGAAGACGTATCCCCATCTTTTCAAAGGTACGTGTAGTTAGATTTTGAAATTCGGGGACGAATTTCTTTAAGGGGGAGAGATTGTAACACCTTAGGATGTGTTAGTGACTAATTATATTTAAATAAAGGGTTTTTAATGAAAAGTTTACCAAATAGTGTTTCAAATATTTTTCCTAATTTAATAAATATTTTTCTAAAATTTTCCTAGGCTTGCACACACATGTGCATGTAAACTAGGGTTTTTAAAATGAGTTATTACCATGATGAGTGACCATGGTGGGTTAATCTTGAGGATTAAGTCTTTTGGGTTTTTAATTAAGTTTAATTAGTTAAGTAATAGTTGCTTTTATTTGAAATTGTTAAGGGTTTTGACTTGGTGAGAGAGAGAGAGAGAGAGTGCATCATGGCTCAAGCCATGCTTGCAATTAATGAAGAGAGAGTGGAGTGGTTGACATTGGGGTGTGATTTGTTTTCCTCTTATTTCTTTTGCGCTTCTCTCAAACCTCACTCTCACACACACACCCACTTACCTCTCAGCTGAAGCAAGCACATCAGCAGCAACTGAAGCAAGAAGCATAGCAGCAGCCACCAACACAACAACACACAGCAGCAGAAATCAGCAGCAGCAACAGTGAATCAGCAGCAGCAGTGTGCAGCAACAGCAGCAGCTTCGACTGCAGCCTCCTTCCCTTCACTTCTTCTTCTTCTTTCAGCTCCCTAGGGTCGAGTGTGAGGTATATTTCCTTAACTTACTCCCTAGTTTGCTTGGTTAGAGTAGTTTTGCTTCGGTTAGTGGTTTTTGATGCGTTTTAATGCGATATGAGGTGTTTAGTGTGAACCTTGGCCAAGTGATGTGTGTTTTGGTTTCAGTAGGTTGATAGAGTGTTGTTAAGGCCATATTAACCTAGCTTTACCCCGATTGCACTAAAATACCACCAGATCTCTTTTTAAGCAGATTCGTCGTTTTAAAGCAAAATTTGAGTTTCTGGGAACTGCTATCGACCCGATGAGTTCAGATTAAATTGGAGAAGACTGCAGTGTAGTGGCTAGGTGCTGATAACCCAGGTAGATCCCGACCCCCTTTCTACATGTTGAGGCCGCCGAAATGTTCTATCTGGCCGCAATTTGCGGCCAGATGGGTAGGGTTGGGGTTGGGGTTTGGTCCTGTAGGTGTCGCCTAATGTGTGTAGTGTTATGATATATATATTTTTGTAAGTTAAGTTCTGTATAAAAATCTGGGGCTTATTACCTATTTCTCGTATTTTCTAAACCTTCGCGACACGCGTGATACGTGTGTGAATTTGGGGTTTCTGCGTATCGCGACGCGTCAGGGTAGTTTCAGGCGCGTGATCACACGTTTTAGCGTATCGCGCGCACGCGCGATTGGTTTGCGACACGGGTTTCTAGTTGGACCATAATACCATGTTTTTGTGAAATTAAGCTTATGTGTGATTTACGTTATGTGATTCTAGGTTCGCAGGCGAGTGAGACGGACGCTGCAAAGAAGGTCAAGCAAGTCGTCGGCTACACTTAGCGCGAGACTTCGGTGAGTAGATTTAACATCTACGGGGATATCGCCCGCATGACGTTATGCGTCAGGGCTGATAGGACCTTATCATTATATGTTGCATTCACCTCATGGACTGTCATTGCATATTGCATTCCCTGCTGTATGTATGCTTAGAATTGATAGAACACCGCACCATTACTAACGGTTCATGTTGCACGAGCACAGATCTACATGCTACACATACACCGTTAGTAATTGCCATGATACACTCACTGTAGAACTACCATGATTATATTGTTGTAGTTCATTTCATATATGATTCGATATGACTTTCATGGGAATTGGGAGCCGCATGATATCTTTAAAAACGGAAACTAATTTTAAAGGCGGTTTTCCCTTATACCTATATCATGGATTGATGTACATGGTACATTGCCTTGGATTTACTTCTTGGTGTTGGATTTTCATGTGATTTCTGGTTTTGAGGACCGTGGGATTTTTAAAGAAAAGATGCACTATTTGAAAACCCGGTTCCTCGTGATATGATATTTTGGTGCGTCCACCACGCGTTTTCTCGGTGCTGAGACGTGTGCTTGAAACCCGATTCGAGGAGATGGATGATCCGTTTGCGGGTTCGTGGTGGGCCCGGTATGGTACCCCGGGACGAAAACGGTTTCGCTGTGCAGTAGACGGTGAGCCCGGCGGAGGGACCACTACCTACCGGTGATTGGTTGGAACTGGCAGCTGTCCGGAGGATACTGACCAGAGTCGAGAGATGGATGCGGGATGATCTGTACTGCCGGGGCCGAGGGCCGATACCGCAGACGGAGCCCGTGGGCTGATCCGGACTGACGGAGCCCGATATATGAGGATTTGCGTGTCGATGCTGGACACGAGTATTTTATGATGTTTTGGGTGCCGATGTTGGGCACTCGTGATTTCTCAGAGGTTTACAGGATTTGAGGGCCGATGGGTGTGCCGGCGTCTGAGTTATTTGAGATTTGGGTGCAGTTGTGGGCACCGATTGTTTTCCACGTTGATATTCCGTGTAGATGTTGTTTATCCCATGCTCAGCATTGATTACCATATATTTCATCCTGTAGTTATTTTACCTGATTGAGCATCTGCATGATTATTGCACATACTGCTTATCACGAATGGATATTATCAGCTGGCATTTATTAGAGTGGCGCAGTACGTGCATGCTCGCGATTACCTTTATATGTTATCTCTATTCACGAGTTGGCAACTCACCCCCGTTGTGCCACAGTATTTCCAGGTTGCCCTCAGCATAGTCGCGGCAGGCTGTCTTTTGCATCTTTTGGCTACAGATACCACTACAGTTGCGGTGAGAGCTGTTTTGTATTTAGGTGGGTTGTGGTATTCTGAGTACTTTTATTGTATCTAGATACTGCGTGAGGACGATGATGTATATTTTGTATTCTGGTGTCGAGCTCGTAGGAGCCGACTGTTTTTCTATGCAGTTTATATTCTGTGATGTCTACTTATTGTTTATTCTTCGCTACGGCGTCGTATATTACTCTTGTGATGTTGGTTTCCGCCGTTGGGCGTGATTGCTCCCGTTTGGGGATGTTTCATTTCATTACATTTCATTTCACTTATATCCTGTTTTGTACCCGGTCTCGGGGCTACTTTTACAAAGGAAATGCTGCCAAATTTTTTCAAATGATTAAGTAACTTTAAAAAGGAACTTCTTGAATTATTTAAGGTTTCTAAAAGCTTTAACTAAATGTTTTCAACACTCACTATTTTTAAATGGTTTTGATTTCTGGGTTCGGCTTACTTAGTCGCGTTACGCCTGTAGACGTAGCGTGGTTAAGTGCCGGTCACGAGTCGAAATACTCGGGTCGTGACAATCGTATAAAGGTGCATATGCAACTTTAGCAAGTCAGTCCTGCAAGGAGTCATATCATGATGCAGCAAATCCTACTGTGTAGTGACATGGCAATTATCGATGATGAAGTGTGTGAGCCGGCAAATCTGTGTACGTGTAACATACGCATCATCGATAATGGTGTAAGTGTACTAGCACAGGTATATTCAATGCAATGATAATAACATGAATGCGGCATAAGGTAAATCATATGCAAATGCTGACAGGTATACGTATCTAGTATGACCGAGTCGGTGAATCTATCAGTCGGCATCCAGCCTCACAACAACCGGCATCCAGCCTCACACATCACGTATGGTATAAACCATCGTACGGAATCCTCTAGCCAAGGGTATGAATCAATCCTCAATTCAAACTCATCGCGTACGGAAAATCATCGTACGGCAGCATTAAACCAATAGGGATCCTATCAACCTATATGACAATGAGGGATACGGACTTAACATCACATACGACATATCACTCACGATTCACCACAATATACATATCTATATACCTATGTCCCAGGTCACATCCATAATAATCTCATATCAGGGGACCAGCAAGGTATCGATCATCTCAATCGACTACATCCGTATACCAACATATCATCGGATCATATATCAAATCGTATTCTCTTTTCATCGCATTTTATATCTCGCAATAAGTCAATTTATATATGCAATCTACACTATACATCAAAGGTCATGATATTCTAAACTCATACTGATTCTAGGGTAATTTCATAACTATAAGTCGTGATTCACAATTCGCTTTTTTCTATCCGTAAAGCTTCCAACTCATATCCCAAAATATATTCAATCATCACTAACTATCTTCTAGTTTATAATATGTTTTCTCTAACTATCATTTAATTCTAACCCTAGTTTTCTATTAAAGGTTTCCTTAACCATAAACTATGAATCGGTTTCCATCAAAAACTTGCGGGGTGCTATCCGCCATCCACCCGACTTCCCCCGTGGATATAGATCCACTTACTTTGATCCTTACTTGCCGAAGTCGAGGCGCCACGTTCATCCTTGTCGTCTCAAAGTCCACGTGGGGGTACCTACAACCAATACACCATCGCAGTGCATATTAAAATCAAGGCGAAAAACCAAAACGGCACACGTTTCGCTCATAGGTAAAAACCTATAGCCTTGTATGCAAAACACAACCAATAGCCTTAGCCGCTGATGTTCAAACGCCACACGACGGATTTAAAATGTCAAATACCAAAACTCAAGTTAAAACGAAGTCGTAAAACAATGCAGCAACTCAAGAAAACAACTCCAGATTTTACCCTAGGTGAAATTAGCCAATTTTGCATATGGGAAGGGCCTAGTTTATTGGAAATGGAGACATGAAACAAACAAGAACCCAAAAGCACCAGGTCAGGCCGCAATTTGCGGCCAGAAGGATATTATTTGCGGCCATGGTAGGAGGTTAGGGGCTCGGGTCTTTAGGGTATGCTCTATATCACCTGCACATCTCCCTGTGTTTGCTAAATAATTTTCTAGGTCTCCGGGTGTTAGCAGATATCCAAAAACCATCACAAACTCCACAATTTCCCGTATCGGCAGAATTTCTAAGTTCGTATTTGGGGTTAAGTCTCAGGTTTTGGGTCCAATATGATATCACTAAAGGGGGTTTAAGGTCACTACTAAGCTCAATTACGCTTTTGGAATCAATTCAAACCCTAATCCCTAACTTGGAATTTCCAAACCTCTCTAAACATCGCCTAATCACTTTTAAACTAGCATGGGTGCTAAGGAAATTGAAATACTATGTTAACGGTGAAGAGATTACATCATTTGGCAACTCAAGAAAATTCTTGAGTTGCCCTAAATGTCCAAAATCCTTGCTTCCTTGGTCCAAAGTGTTTGTAGGGAGTTTGTGCACAATTTTAATAAAGTGGGGATGATGTTTTGAAGAGTTTTTGGGTGTGTTTTGAGGTGATTTTAGGAGGGGGAAGGAGGAGGGTTTCCATGAGAGGAGAAGAAGGAAGAATGATGAGGAAATAATGAAGGGGAAGAATGAGCCATGACCATGTTTGACCCCTCACCCTCTCTCTCTCTCTTGCCCATACCCTTTATTCTATTCTTTTCCTTTTCTTTTCTCTTCTCTTTATCTTTTGTTTTCATTTCTTTTTCTAAAACAAAACCATGAAATAAAAGGAAAAAGCCATGACAAAATGTAACAAGTGCTAAAATGTGACATGGTGCACGTCATGTGCATAATTCAAGCTTAATGCCCGATTAGCGGTTTTAATCGCGATTAGCATTAAAAGTGAATATAATTAATCATAAAATATGTAATTTGCATAAATCACATAAAGTACCATCGTTTTAGAAATTCTTACAATTTTCCAAATATTTTCCGATTTATCGGTATTTAATTATACCGCATAATTAAAATATTCATAATATTTAATATTTAATTATAAAAATTCCCAAAAATAATATTTGATTTTTCTGAAATGTTACATGCACGAACAGCGATTAATCTATCACTTGTAATCTGATAGCATAAGTATGGCAATATGAATATGCAACAATCATGTAAAGCTATATCATCAGGGTACTACAACTACATGAAACAATGCATATCAAAATAATCCCGAGTGTGGGATGATATAATAAAACCTCATGCAAAAATCATCAGCATAGAAAAACACCAGTGTCCCTCACTGATACGTCAAATCCCAAAATCCTCAGGCGCTGCATCCTCAGATCGGCCATCATATCCTGTAAGTCTCATGGAACCTGAGTGTCCAACATCGACACCCGAAAACATCATGAAAACATATGCATGTATATATGTGTGTGTGTGTGTCCCCCTCAATGACACATCAAAATCATGGAACCTGAGTGTATAACATCAACTCTCGAAACATCATGAAACCCGTGTCCAGCATCGACACGTAAATCCACGTACCATGGGCTCCGTCTGCCCGGATCGGCCCTTGGGCTCCGGCACAACGGTCGGTCCATGTCCATCTCATAACTCCGGTCGGTATCCTCCAGATCCCCGCCGAGTCCAAATACTATCACCGGTAGGTAGTACTCCCTCCGCCGGGCTCACCGCCTAACAATACGAGTCTTCTTGCCCCGAGGTACCTAACCGGGTCCATCATGTACCCACAGACGGTGCCTACCTCTCCTCGAATCGGGTATCTAACACAAGTCTCAGAACTGAGAAACTCATGGTGGACACACTGAAATATCATATCAAGAGAAACCGTGTTTTCAAGATAATACACATTCCTTGAAATATCCCCGCGGTTCTCAAATCCAGAAAATCACATGAAATCCATATCTCAATGCGTAAATCCATAAAAACTGATGTATGCAACATAAAATAGTAATATGAGCATATCAAGGGAAAACCAATATTTAAATGCATCTAGTTATTAAATATATCGTGCAGGTGCAACATCATATGAGGTTACATGTAGCTGTAGCAAGATATGTGTATCTACATGTAAGCATGTATGTATGATGCATTTTATAAGCGCAATAGCACAATAATCAATGTCTCAATGTCAAATGACAATACAATACCATTTAGGGGTATAAATAACTATGGCAAGGTATGTGGGTGTACATGTAGGTATACATGCATGATGTACATATAGCTATAGCAAGGTATGTGTAAGCATATAGGTATGCATGCAACTGTATTTCATATGCGCAACTGCACAAGAATCTATGCCTCAATGTCACTAATCAATACCATATCACATATGTATGTGGGTTGTGCGTATCATGGCAATTACCGACAGTGTGTGTGTAGCATACAATTAGTGCTCGTGCAACATGAACTGTCAATAATAGTGCAGTGTCCACAGGGGTACAAGTCTAGGCACAACAAGTAATAATATACGATGAAGTTCATGCACCATCTCTATATGTGCATATAAACATGCAGCTAATGTCATATCATATCTAGCCCTGATACTTAACGCCATACGGGCGATCTCCCCGTAGATGTTAAATCTACTCACCGACAATCGCGAACTAGGTAGATCCAATCACCCGCTTCCCTTTCATCGCAGCGTCCGAAGTCCCCGCCTGCGATCCTATTAACATAAACATAGCAAGTGCAAATCTCATAAATCGACCAATATCACGTACAAACTACGTTTGGCCGACGCACCAACTCCAATCCAACTCTCAAGTGTTCGTCTAGTGGTTAACTAGTGTAGCGACATCCCAAAACCAACCCAAGTACAGCAGCTACACAAGAGCACGAACCGTGTCGGATAACGTAACACGCGTATTCAAAACACTAGATTATAAGCAAAGTGATCCCAGATTTTGATATACAAACAATTAATGAAAGTTGCAAGTTCCACGAGACCACATACAACCCCAGAGACCCCTAGACCAAAACATGAACCCCAACTCACCAGTATGGCCGCAAATTGCGGCCAGAAGCAATATATTTGCGGCCACTTAGAAAGGGAATTGGCTCAGGTTTTTAGGGTAGCTTCTAGGTCACCACACTACGTCACTGTGATGGGAACTTTTCCAACAAACACCTGGTTTGATAGCAGATTCATCCGATACCCAAAACTACACTAAAATACGATATGTGCACGAAACTAAACTTTACACGTTCTAAACTGAAACTAATATGCTACACAACATTAAAAACACCTACTTAACAGATAGAGATCATTACCTAACCACACAAGCTCAAAGATCCTAGCTTTCCAAGCTCCAAGTGATCTTAGAGGCAAAACGAGACATGAGAAGTGATTTGGGTGAGATTTGATCAAGTTTTGTGAAGGTTTAGTGATGAATGGGTAAGGGTTCAGTTTGAGGGAAGAGGGAATGAGAAATAATTGAGAAAAAGATAGAGTGGGAGAGAATGAGAGTGTGTGAGTAAGTGAGGTGATAATGAGAGAGTGAGGTGAGTGTAGGGTAAGCTTATCCTGTATTCTTACTCTCTCCCTCACCTCCATTAATGCAACCATAAATGCTTCATGACTCACCTAGCCACCTCTCTCTCAATCCAAAACAAGAAAATATCCCTCACAAATATCTAGGGCAAGGTTAGGGCGAGGTTAGGGAAAGGCATGGGTTAATTAAGGTGTCATGGCTACTAAACAAGGTTAACACTAAACAACCCTCACATTAACATGCACAAATGTGTGCAAGCCAAAACAAATAATAATAAAATATTAATTAATTGTTATAAAATGTGAGGAAACCGATTTGGTAAACTTTTCCCTAAAAACCGGCATTAACTCTTAATTAACACTAATCGCATTCTAAGGTGTTACACTTTAGCCATGGTTAAGTCTCTACATGAGTTGATATATGATATTTTCTCACCCATGGTTGCCATTATTCTTGACTTCATCTTCTTCTTCATCTCTTTTGAGCTTACTAGGTTTTCTTGAGGTGAAGAAAGAGAGTGAGAAAATTTATTCTAAAGTGAGCAAAATTCCTACTTCATCAATCTACATTAGACTAGCCATTTAGTATATGTTGTTTCTTCACTAGTTCATCAATTAGTGAACAGGTAGCTTGAGTTAGTGATTCTTCGACGTAGATCGTCTTCGGCCTCGAAGATCTTTAAGCAAGCTTGTTCCTTTCGACTAGTGGAGCCTAACGAGAGTCCGGGAGACTACTACTTGGAGCTAAAGGACTACTACACGGAGCTTTAGAAGTGAAGGACCGGTCTACAAATGTTGTATTCCTTGTTCACTTAGAGTAAAGTTGTTTACTTGCTTAAGTTAAACCCTAATTCTCTAGTTAGATCCTTGGTTTGGGTTGCTTTGCTCTCTTGATTTTTTAAAATTGTACACTCGATGCCTTATAAAACCTAGTGAGAGTGCTAAAGAACCCAACAGTGGTATCAAAGCTAAGCTAGAGCATTAGGAGTGGCCTAGAAGACGTTAAAGTGTTTGATCGAACTCCGAAAATCCGATTTTCCATGCTCTCTGGAAAAATTTTCAAATGTTGGATTTTTCCAAGTTAAAAATATTCAAAAAATTATGCAGGGTATTTTATGGACCCACAAGAAAAACGACGGCCTAACTCGACCAAACGGCCGTGGAAGCGTGTCCAAAGCATGCCTTTGGCGGCGGTTCCGCGGCGCCGTTGGTGAGGCAGGGAGCGTGGCTTCTTGTGTTGGCTCGTAGGTGCTTGGGGCACTGTCTAGGTATTTGTAACTGTGCTCAAGTGTTGAGCTCTCTGGAAAATGTGGGTGTTTGCTGATTCGATCAAAATGTTTAACATCGTCTAGCTATCTGTGACATGTGATACAATATTTAGAATCCACAATAATTTGTTTTGTGAAAACTGGTTTGAATTTTATAAATCTAGCAATTTAGTCTCATTTGATCGGTAGCGACAGGGTTTTGATTTGGATCACAACTCCGTCGCAATCACGTAATGTACGCGGATACTCGACGGGTAACATTACTAGATAGTCGTGCCCCCATAGCCCAGACCAAGTGACTGTAGGAGAACCCCGTAGCCAAAAGCATCTGTTTGGGTGCTCACGGCCGCGGTGTTCCGCCTAAGTGCACTTCATCGACGGCAGCATTCGATCAGGTTGTTGGGAATCTTGTTGAATTGCCCTACTGATTATTGAAAAGTATTTTCAATATTGAGACTAAAATGCAGGGTTTATAAGGTTAGGCATGAAATTCGGAATATGAGATATTCCGGGTTTATGATGTCTAAGGAATTCATAAGGTTAGGCATGAAATTCGGAATATGAGATATTCCGGGTTTATGATGTCTAAGGAATTCATAAGGTTAGGCATGTAATTCGAAGTATGTGATATTTCGGGTTTATGATGTCTAAGGTTGTTTCGGATTCCAATTATTGTAGTTTTCACTTTCTTTCTGTGATCGTAAGTATAATATGTGGTGTATCGCCGGTTTCGTTGCTATACGTCAACGATAATTGGGATACGCATATTTACTTACATTGATGACATGTGATGTTATGTTTTGCTGTGATATGTTATATTGGATCGTTGTGTTTTGAATAGCCGGGGTTTTTTATGTGAGATGAGAGTTTTTCATTTTCATTCATATAAAAGCTTGTTTGTAATATTCTTTTATTGGGACACTTCCGGGTTGAGAATGATGTCACCATTGATATATATTATTTACTTTTCCGCATTAGGATAGACCCAAGGTGGGGAGCATAAGTAACCTGGTTCTAGAGTCCAGTGGGAGACCATCTGGAGGAGTCGAGACTGGATCTCTTAATTCTAGAATTGGCAGGGTTGCTTGCCGCTCTCATAGGGGTCTAGGGATATGGTTTTGGCTATTCATCACGACTGTGGAATCCATTTGTTTTTACTGGCTTAATTTAAAACGTGGAACTTCTAGTATATCCAATTTCATATGTTGACTTCTGCTGCAATGTTCTGTGATGAGATCATATTACTGCGTGAGAAGAATGCTTAATATTATATATATGATATATACTAAATGTTGCTTATGTTTTGCATCCGCACTAGTCCTGCCCCCGCTCTGCCGTTAGTTAACTAACCTAACGGTGCATGACGGGACCCTAAGGCGAATGCAGATGGAATAAGCGTATATTGTATTTTCGTTTCTTCTATGATGCTTAGAAAGCTTAAATGATGGGACTACATTAATGAGATTAATGAAAGAAAAGAAACCTAAAGATTTTGTAGAATCAAATTTTCAAAAAGGTAGCTCTAGTTCTTGCTTTGCATGGTGGTATTCCTTGTAGAATATCCAACACCTCATTCGATGAGGAAAGAGCCGAGATGCCTTCACCGGGAATGACCTCTTTAGCAAAAGCTAGCAGATGCTACACCCACTCGGTTTATTTTGAAAAACTCGATTTTAAAAGTGGGGCTTAAACCACAGCTTTTCAAATCACTCGATTCTACAACGATATCAAGTTCATTACGCAAAAGGTTTTCTTAAAAACCTATCGTAGCCCTCTGTCATTTCAGATAAGTGCTACTTGGTATTCGTGCTATGTTTGTTGACTATGATAAGGCGTAGTGTGCGGTATCTAATTAGTGCTTATATGCAACCATATGATGCGATTGGATTAGGGTAGTCGTACGGCTTTATTGACTATGTTAAGGGTCGTACGGGTGGGTTTAATTCAATCAGGAAATAATGGGTTGAACTTGGCTAGCGTTTATGATTTGTTGACTATGTTAAGGTCATAAGTTGCTGGGGGAAAAATATTTTTGGGAATTTCAAGTGTTGAAATTTGCAATGAGATTGCATACCTTCTATGAGATAGTTGGATCCCGATACCTACTGCGAGTAAGAGTTACTTCTGGGAGAGTTTTACACATTAAATTAGCCGATCAAAGTAGGTGTCTATAAAGGTGTTAACAGGGTTACGCCCCTGGAAAACGAGGTTTATTTTAATTAGGTCCGTGCGAAAGCACGGGGAACCTTCCTCAAAGCACCGACACTAGCCTGGCCGAAAGATTGGGGAACTTGTAGGGTGTAATTAATCCCGGCTAGTCTTACCTTTTAGGGTTTGACGGAAGATTTGATAAAACAGTGGGAGCCATCTTGATTAGATCAAATAATAACCAATCTGATCTTACAAGAGCATACGCAGAGTGTTTTCTTCTCTCTCTCTCCCGGTAGCGACCATGTCATGCCTTAATCAAGATAATAATATGGATGTATTGACCGAACCTGTTTATTATTCTGAGCTGGGGAACGTTGGTTCCGTTTTTTCTTATAATTGTTATATGACTGAGCAGGAAATAGGGGAATACCAGGATTCCCATGCCACCCAATCGAAGAAAGTGCATATTGATGCATCTTCTTCGGTTGTGTTCATTACAGAGAACCGTTTCTCAGTATCCTCTATATCCTGGGTATGTGGTACCGGATCAGGATCCCATATATGTAATATGTTACATGGGCTACAGAAAGGTAGAGAACTGGGATTGGGTGATATGTCTCAAATGTAAAGAATGGTGCAAGTGTTGCAGCCAAATCAGTTGGCAAATATCACCTTGTATTAATACATTGATTCTGAAAGAATGTTATTACAAATCGAACCTGATATACAACATTACATCGGTTTCTTTAATAAGTTAAAGAAGGATATAATTTTGTATTGATGGATAATGTTGTGAACATTTTTCTTAATCAAGAGTTGATTGGATCAGCCACGTTATGTAATGGCATATACATTCTAAATCAAATCACAGTTGAAAGTATATAGAACACACATAAGAGGAGTAGTTCAGAAATGAACGAATCCTTCTTGTGGCATTGTAAACTAGGTCATATCAATGCGACACAACTAGCTAAGTTACATAAGGATGAATATGAGAATATGTTCAAATTTTCATCTTATGATACTTGCCAGTCATGTCTCAAAGGTAAAATGTCTAAAACTCCGTTTACTGGAAACGGAGAAAGAGTTAGTGAACTCTTGGGACAGATACATGATAATGTATACGGTCATATGTCTACAAATGCCAGGGTTGGTTCTTTGTACTTCATTACATTCATCGATGATCTTTCAAGATTCAGACAGGTGTTCCTGGTGAAACATAAGTCTGAACCTTTTGAGAAAATTCAAGGAATATAAGTACGAAGTAGAGAACCAAACGGGTAGAAGTATTAAAGTCCTTCGATATGATCGAGGAGGAAAATACTTGGGCATGGTGTTCCTGGAGTTTCTAAAAAGAGAATGTGATTCTCTTTCAGCTTACTCCTTCGAGTACACCACAGCACAACGGTGTATCGAGGCGGAGGTATCGCACCCTATGAGATATGGTGCAATCTATGATGAATACTCTGAGTTGCCTGTTTCCTTTTGGAGTTATGCACTTAAGAAGGTGCATACCTATTGAATAGGGTTCCGACCAAATCGGTGCCTACCACTCCATATGTGATATGGTATGGGAAGAGACCATGTCTTAAACAAGTTAAGATATGGGGTTGTCCTGCCTATGTTGAAAAGCAAAATCCAGACAAACTCGAGGCAATGTCAGTTCTGTAAGTTTGTTGGATATCCCGAACATTAGCGAGGGTATATCTTCTACCAAACCGAGGATCAAAAGGTGTTTTGATTCTCAGCATGCCACCTTTTTGAGAAAAAAGGATATCTTGTGAAGAAATGTGTGGCCATGAGACAGAACTGGAAGGAGTTCCAGCTATACAAACTAGGACTGATGATTTAATTGAACCAAAAGATTCAATAGTCTCCAACGAACCTCAGCCTCTCCGCGAATCTGGTAGGGTTCCTCATCCACCTAAGAGATACTAAGGTCTTCTCGGTGATAGTGGGAGCGAGGATTGCATCATGGTAGATGATGGCCTAACTAGGTTCAGGCAGTCCACCACAAGTGAAGACTTTGTGAAATGGCCGGATGCTATGCAATCAAAGATGGAATCCATGTGCACCAACAAAGTATGACTTTGAATGTTGCACCTGAAGGGGTAAAACCCATTGGGAGCAAATGGATCTTGAGTAAATTCTTGGTGTAGATGGATAAGTTTAGACTTTCAAAGCTAGACCTATAGTAGAAGTTTTTCGTTAATAACCAGGTGTGGATTATGATGAAACCTTTTCTTAAGTGGTTATGCATAAGTCCATCAGGATTAAAGCAAACATCGTGGAGTTAGAACATCTGTTTTGATGTGGCAATCAAAGTGTTTAACTTCATCAAAATGGTAGATGAACCTTGTATATACAAAAAGGTAGTAGAGAGTAAGGTTGACTTCCAAGTATTGTACGTAGATGACATACTCTTGATAGGAAATGGTTTCCTATGCTACACTCGGTCAAGCTCCTCTTATCACGAGGATTCTCCATGGAAGATCTGGATGATACCTACTACATCTTGTGGATTATGATCTATGGTGATAGATCTAAGTGGATGTTGGGAGTGTCCCAAATCCAAGTACATTAACACCGTACTAAAGGGGTTTAGTATGGAAGATTCTAAGCGTGGTGGTTCGCCCACTTACTCAGGAATCACTCTCTCCAAAAAGATGTCTTCCAAGACTGATTTGGAGAGAGCTCGCGTGCAAGGGATAACCTATGCTTCGGCAGTAGGCTCTATCATGTATGCGATGTTATGTACCGAACTAGATATAGCTAACTCACTAAGTGCAGTGATCAGGAATCAATTGGATCTTGGGATAATCACTGGACAGCTATGGAGGACATTCTTAAGTACTTGAGAAGCACTAAAAGAATGTTCTTGGTTCGAGCATCCAGAGTGATATGGACGACTGAAAGTCAGTCACAGGCTTTGTCTTTACTCTCAGTGGAAGGACGGTATGTTGGAAGAGTTCCAAGCTAGATACCGTGACATACTAGACGATAAAGGCTGGATACATCGTTACCAACGATGCTGCCAAATTGGCTGTCTGGGCATTTCTTTGTAACACCTTAGGATGTGTTTAGTGGCTAATTATATTGTAATATATGATTTTTAATAAAAAGTTTACCAAATTGATTTTCAAATATTTTATCAAATTTAATGAAAATTTTGTTAGAATTTTTCTAGGCTTGCACACACATGTGCATGTAAACTAGGGTTAAACCATGATTAGCAACCATGGTGGACTAACCATTTCCTTAAGCTAGTTTAAAATTTGAATTAAGTTATTTGGGCTTTTAATTATGTGTGTGTTTCTTTTTTTAAATGGAAAAAAGAAGAGGATTTGAATTTCTTGTGTTGACTTGGTGAGAGAGAGAGAGAAAGAGTATGGCTTCATGGCATGAGCCATGCCTTCATTAAATGAAGAAAGAGAGGGGGGGTTTGACTTGTGTGCTCTCATTTCTCATTCTCACTCTCACTTCTCTCATCCTCTCACTCACACAAACACACACTCAAGCAGCTGCAGCAGCAACAACAGAAGAAGCAACAGCAGCAGAAGAGGCAGCAACAACAGCAGCAGCATGGAGCAGCTCTAGCAGCAGCATCAGCAGCAGCTCCAGCAGCAGCTCCAGCACCTCATCTTCTTCTTCCACTCCTTCTCCTGCTTCCTAAAGTTTATTAGGGTATGTTTCTTAAACCCAATTCCTAGCTTGCTAAACATGTGTGTTGTTTAGCTTCGATTAGTGTTAAATGTGCGTTTTAGTGCTAAAATAGTGATTAGTATGGACTTTAGGTTAAGTGATGTTAGTGATGGTTAGACTAACTTTGTTAAGTGTCATTAGGGCCACTTAAATCTAGTTAAACCCCAGATTTCACTAAAATACCCTAGGTTTCCATTTTGTGCAGAATTTATGGTTTTAAAGTGAATTTTGTGCCTTCTGTAATCTACTTTTGACCCGGCTCCTTCAGAAGAAAACTGAGAAAACTGGAGCATGTATACTAGGTCTAGACCACACACACAAAACACAAGACCCCCTTTCCACTGTTTGGCCGCCAATTAATTAGTTCTGGCCGCAAATTGCGGCCAGGTAGGGGACTGGGGTGCTAGGATTTTGGCTAGAAGAGTCTGTTGTATTTTTAGGGTCTGTGGTATGTGCAATTTTGTAAGATTTCACCTATATCAAAATCTGGGACCAAATATCGTTTTCTAGTAAGTTTTGTTTGCGCGATACGCGCGATACGTGATTGGGTTCTGTGATCCAGCGTGTCGCGGCGTGTCGAGGTAGTTTTAGACGCGTATACACACGATCTAGCGTATCGGACACACGCGCGTTTAGTTCGCAACGCGAATTTCTCGTTTGATTTCGATATCGCGTTTTGCGAGATATTTGCTTATGCGGATTTTCCTTATGTGAATTCTAGGTTCGCAGGCGGGTACGTCGGACGCAGCAAAGAAAGGGAAGCAGGTGGTCGGCTACGTGTAGCACGCGACCAGGTGAGTATATTTAACATCTACGGGAAAATCGCCCGTATGGCATTAAGTGTCAAGGCGTGATAGGATATTTAGTCATAGATATTTATGTGTATTATTGTAGCATACCTCTCTTATTTCATATAAAAATGGAAGATATAGAACACTGCACTGTCACTAACGGTTCAAGCTGCACAAGCACTATCTGTATGTTACACTCACACCGTTAGTGATTGCCATGACACTTGCACTATAGGATTGCTACGAATTATATATCGTCTTGATTTCCGCATCATTGATGATTGCCATGACTTTTCGCATATACACATATATTGATATCTTCATATTTGCGCACATGCACACTGTATATCCATACCAGTGCACACATATATTGATATCTTCATACTTGCGCACATGCACACTGTATATCCATACTAGTGCACACCTATATTGATATCTTCATACTTGCGCACAAGCACACTGTATATTTATACCAGTGCACACATATATTGATATCTTCATACTTGCGCACATGCACACTGTATATCCATACCAGTGCACACCCATACTGATATCTTCATACTTGCGCACATGCACACTGAATATTCATACGCACACATATATTGATATCTTCATACTTGAGCACATGCATACTGTATATTCATACCAGTGCACACATGTATTGATATCTTCATACTTGCGCACATGCACACTGTATTTCCATAGTAGTGCTACCCTCATAATCGCGTATATATCCATTTGCACATCCATACCCACATACATACATATGTTATATAAATGGATGATATTGATTTGATTTCATGAAAAATAGGGACCGCATGAGATATTTTCAAAACTGGATTCTTTTTGAAAAGAGCGGTTTTTCCCTTTTCACTCTTAGTGTCATACGACACCTTGCATGGATTTACACATTGAGTTTGGATTTATTGGATTTCTGGATTTGAGAACCGTGGTATTATTTTAAGAAAATACACACTATTTTAAAAACCCGGTTTCTCTTGATATGATATTTCAGTGCGCCCACCATGAGTTTTCTCTGTTCCAGAGAGCTTGTGTGAGTATACCCGATTCGAGGAGCGGTAGGCACCGATTGCGGGTACATGCTGGACCCGGTATGGTACCCCGGGGCAAGAAGACTCGTACTGTTAGACGGTGAGCCCGACGGAAGGATTACTACCAACCGGTGATTGGTTGGACCTGGCGGTTTGTATGTCCACGGTAGCGCCCCGGCCATCTAACAGACGCAAAATGCGGAACAAAAACTTTTTACAACTAGCGCTATCGCGTACTATAACCCGGATCTGCCATTAAAGCTAAACTAACAAACAACAAAGTGGGTAGAAATGTTATACCGAACGATTCGAGTCCTTCAGTCTTCAACCATCATCCCACGCTTCGTTGCGGCTGCTCCGATCTCCTGAATCTCCAGTCTTCTCGTCCAGGTGGCACCACGTCGACGGATCTTTAAACGGGCTCCCGCTTCTGAACCGAGGCAACTCGGTCGTCAAGTTTGCTAAAAGAGACGACCAGGATGAAGTAGAGAATGAGTAGAACACTTTTTCTCGTTACGTCCAAAGCCATGGACGAACGGTTAATGAAGTTGCCTTTTGGATCGAATGGAAATGAGAAATGAATCATGTTTAATTTCTATGCACCAAAACTTATATCTTTTTCCCAATCACAACCATGATCATACAAGAGGGGGGAGGCCGGCCACTTATAGGAGAGGAGGGAGGTGAGTGTAGGAACAAGAGAGGTGACCATTAGCACTAATGAAACAATGAGTCATGAAACACCTAGTATGAAGGCAATTAATGCAAGTGATGAATCACTAACCTTGTCATAAAACATCATTAAATGCACTAATGAATCACAAAGATGCATGAACCTAGTCACCACCTTCTAGAAACCTCTAGAAACTTTCACACTCATCTCAAGAAAAGATAAATCTGTATTTAACCGAATGTTAAATACGGCTGATAGAAAACTGGAAACTGGAAACTTCCAAAAGTGATCCTGAAACGAATTTCAGGATAACCCCGTATCAGTATAAACATACCCGCATTTGTATTACGACCGAATACAAATGTAACTGAGACAAAGATATTATATCTACACAGCATAATACTCGGATCCGGCTTAAACCAAAGCCGACCGGTACTATCTGTCCGAAATATGACACGTGCGAAAACGCACGTGCATTTTCCGATCCCTGCCATAAACCCATACGGCCTCTACAACGTTTCGCCCGAACTTGGGAAAGTGTCTGTGGGGGACTCTAATGACTCATCAACACACTAGCACTAGGTATAACCACTAGCACGTCAGAGGTACGAGCTGTACGTAACGTTTGCCTATGTACTGATTGGAAGAGAAGCTGACGAGCGAACTCATCCATAAACCCTACTGAGCCTGACAGTGACAATATACATACAGTCCGGTCTGTTCGTCTAAAGAGTATCGCATATCGAGTCTAGGGGGGTGGATAAAGTCAGACCCCCTAATAACGCGATAAATTGTGTCGGCATGAAGCCCATCACCACCTGAGAAACTATTGATCCAAATCAGTAATTCTCCTCTACCTTGGCCGAGGATTTCTAGTGATGGCCACCCGTGCACTGCGCGACATCAACCCCCAATACCGGGAGAGACGAATCCCCGACGATCCGCTCACTGCCTCCATGTGGCTCGGGACTGTACCCAACTAAAACCTGTTTACACAACTCCTTTGAGCGTTGTAGGGTAGTAATCTAAGCACAGTGGAAACTCACACGAGACAAATGACGATCTCAGGTCGACAAACTAACCTGTACACATGTCACCAGGGAACTGTTATCTGACGATATGTATAATACTAACTGGCATGTTCCCGGCGAGTCCTGTCCGGTATACTCATATCCTAATGAGCACCTGTATACATCTTAGGTGATCTAACTGACACCAGTTGCTTGTGAGACCGGCCACCGCCTCTCGTCGGGGTCTCGACTGTATACACTAGTCTACTCTGGAGTATCGATGCCCTGTCTCGAAACTGCCACGACTAGGGACACTTTAAGGATGTGCTTACAGACCCCAGCTCCCACGTATATGATCGCCATCATACTGCTGGTAGTCAAGCAAGAATCCTATGGGCTCTATCAATATGCAATAGCGAACTAAAGCATGTATACGATGATAAAGACAAACCAGATAGCATACTATCATCTCGAGCAAGACTGTCATATCGGTATAGGTCCTGCCTCAATCATTGCAATCATGAACCTGCGATCCAATAATTGACTTTGAGGGCACTATCTCCAACAATCTCCCACTTGCACTCAAGGACAATTATTCCGATGTCGCATACTCACAGCCCGTGTGATACCGAACATCCAACTCCTCTACTAATCAGTTTCACAAAGCTAGTTTGTAAAACTCTTGTGTTCGAGAAATAGCCTTAGTGAGTGGATCTGCCCTGATGTTTCTTTCTATGTCTCTCTTAATATCAAGTTCGCGGAGAAAGCCATCTCCCGAATCGAGTAATACCTGTCTTAGAATATGTCTGAATATCTGATGGGACCTAGTTCATAAATGAACTCAAAATCCAAACTTCTTAGACTGTATCGATAACTGAACCTAATCAGTATCTAGCACCATGCCTCCCACAGTATCCTCTCAGACCACCTGTCCATAATACTGTCCCTCGTCAGAGGGAAAACTATAACTCTGATAATCACTTTGTAATCCATGTCACCTTTGAAGCCTGGAATGATAACCGTCTCCCGAAGGAGGCTGCCGTCATCAAATCCGTAGAACAAGCACTTATGTTCTAAAACTGCATCCTTATGTTTCTTCAGGATTGGATTAATATAAACTTATCGCATCAAGTGCAAAAACAACATCTGGTGTGGTACTTGACATCTCATGATCGACTCAATTGCCTAAGCAAGTGATCTGCCAATCATGAACTTCCCTCTCTCCTTTAGTCTCTAAGACACCTTTAGAGAGGGTAACTCCATCACCTGCAGGTACACCACCATGCCAGGAGTCATATATTCTAAAATACCTTTAGAATACTGTCAAAGTACCTAAATTGGGAAACTACCCAATTCTAGATCTAAAACAATAGATCTAGTAACCAGAATGTCTGATATTACATCCATATCCTTTGTGGAGAAACAACTGTGTGACTACTAAAGTACAATCGATCGTAGTATAGGAATTTTACTTCCTACTCTGTGTATGTCATCAAAATACCAGGACATCACACCCTACTACCTTCTCAACAGATCCATCCCCTATTCTGATGAAGTCAAAGCCATGACTGTCTCATCAAAATCAGATGATCTATCTCCGCTATAACTGCTGAGGTCTATAAATAGACATAAGCTACTTGCCCAATATGCTTCCGCTGCTCCCACTGACTACGATAACCCTTTGGCAGAATAATATATACGTACACTTCTAAAGCTAATTTAGAACGACGCTATACTTTTTCTTCTGGCCGGTCTCATAGCCTAGAACAACCGTAGTGTCAAGTCTGGGTAAACAAGAACCTCCCTGTCACCGTCCTTGAGGGTACCGGAGTACCACTCGGGTGTCTGAGGTTACCCACCATGTTTGCGGAGTGGCTAATGGAATGTCAAACCTGATTGACTATATAGGTCCTACTAAATTTTCCGTAATCATTTGCGGTTCTGGAATCATTTCCAGTTCTACCATTGTCCCACTACTGTTTTCTGAAAAAATCCATTTTACTAAAACTGTTGCGAGTCAAGAACAATATCACTATTGATCTTCCAGATGGTAGAAATGTCAACCCTCGTCAAAGCCAGGGTCAACCCACAAACAGCCATTACAGAAACGTGCCTTGAGTTTATCCAGTGTCTGGTTTTAAGCATAAGATGGACAACTCCCCTTACCTTAACATCGTTAAGATATGAACCATTCTATATACAATATAGAAATAGAGGCACTAATTTAATTGGAACCAGATTCAAATCATGCAGCTGTCTCCAGTGCATATCAACTTACTGGAGAGAGGCTAATTAGCATTACTCAACGTAGGAATTCATCAATTATGAGTAACCTGAAAGAGACCCCCAACTTCTCAAAACTTAGATATTGTATTTCTACGAAACACTTGTCTAAAACTAGAGAAGTCTCAAGTAAACAGAACATAGTATGAGGACTTATCCCTTTGTCCTGGCGGACACTGGACAACATACAATACTCTGTATAACTCCGCTGAGTTGAATAACTCAAAACCTGTGCATCGTAGGTTGAAAACTGTACTCAGGCGATTTCCTCAAATATCACCAATTGCAACGAATTCCGATATAATGAGGATGATCACCTAATTCCCAATAACTTACTCCCACTCATCATCTGTAAAACTACACAGATATGAGAATGAAACCTGGTAAATACATATCCTGGAGTAAGTATGTAATCGGAAAATCAGTTTACACTTAACAATGCACAGTGAAACTGAAACATGAAAATGTTTCATAGGGGTATCCTGCTATTCCTAGTAATGTCTCTTCCATAAATCAGTTCATGACTATAACCGTATATTTCTTTGTCATCTCTCCAAATCCCTTTATTTGTCTTTATTCATTACCTTCTGTACACCATTGTTAGGCTAAATGGTTTTCTTCCTTCCCTACCGTTCGGCACCAGCCTATGGTTTGGAAGAAGACTATCCAGTAAGCATAATAGGTGTACCCTCCTCAACCTAGGAGTACTCGTATCTTGAGAGAAGGTGATGATAAAAGACAACTGAATAATACCTTATTCTATTTCTCCCGAACTGGGGAAAAAGCAAAAGTGAAATAGGAGTGGCGATGAAGTACGCGGTTTGGTCGTGAATGATAAGAGTCGCAATTTACTTTGCCCTCTTTCTAATCCCTTTATTTTGTCTTTAGTTATTACCTTCTGCACACCCTACTTAGGCTAATTGGTTTTCTTCATTCCCTACCTTTCGGCACCAGCCTATGGTTTGGAATAAGACTATCCAATAAGCGTAATAGGTGTGCTCTCCTAAACCAAGGAGCCCTCGCAATCTTAGAGAAGGTGATAATAAAAGACAACTGAATAAACCAATTCTATTTCTCCTGAACCTGGATCCATCCTCGAAGAGGTCCCTTCGAGTTCGTATATAACCATACGATGGATCTATCCAATGGAAGTGGATGTCCGTAGTAATTCGGGGTGTTCTGAGAAATACAAAGGGTAAAAGAAGGAGCGGCAATGATTTATGCAACTTTAGATAATCCAAAAGCCAGTATTTTAAGAAGGTTCGGTCAACTTGGTCACTGAGTCATAGTCTAGGGTCGGTCAAAGGTCGCTGCCAAAGAGAGAGAGAAAAGAAACACTCTGCATGCACTCTAACCTAGATCAGAATGGTTATCAATTTATCTAATCAGGAAACCTCCCACTGTAATCTCAAATTCTCCTCCAAACCTGAAATAAGAATTAGTCGGGATCACCCGAAGAGTAAACCAACTCATCAGTGAGAATCGGGATCCAACTATCATCGCATGATAACTTGATGGAAGCCACTCAAGTTATCACACTCCAGAAGGTAAGCGCATGCCTGGCAAGTTTCCTGTATTTTTGAAACTCCCGATGTGATTTTTGTCCCATGCTCTTATGACCTTGGCGAAGGTCAAAATGTCATAAGTCACATGCCAAGTTCTACCCGCCATTGTCCAGGTCAATTCCCATCCGTACATACCCTTGACGAAGGCCAAAATAGTAGTATGACTGTCCCAAACCAACACATCTATCTATGCTACAAATGAATACCCAGCAGCTACCAAACACTATGCCTTGGCGAAGGTCAAAATACATAGCTTGAATACTACTGAATACCCAAAAGAAATGACGGAGGGCTACGGCTGGTTTTTGGCGAAAAACCATTAACGTAATGAACTTGATCTCGTTGAAGGAAACAGATAGCTTTTTAAAAAAATATAGTGACGAAAAAACCTTTTGCTAAAGAGGTCACTCCCGGTGAAGGGATCTCGGCTCTTTCCTCGTGGAATGAGGTGCAGGATATTCTAACTGAATACCGCGATGCAAAGCAACTTGTAATCGACTATATTGAAGTTATTACCCTGACGTAAACTTCTGCCAAGGGGTCACTCCCGGTGAAGGGATCTCGGCCCTTGCCTCGTGGAATGAGGTGCAGGATATTCTAACTGAATACCGCTATGCAAAACAAAAGGAAACATTTTTGTAATAACACCTTTTAAAATTTGTTCCAACAACATCAAATATAGGTTTTTTTTATCCTTGCATTGATAAAAATCAGTGCAGTCCCATCAATCAATCACACCAGAAAAGAACGAAAATATAATGTACGTATATGCCATCCGCATTCGCCACTGGGTCCCGTCATCACCCGTTAGGTTGCTTAACTAACGACAGAGCGGGGGCTGGACTAGCGCGGGTGTAAAACATATACAACGTCTAATAGTATATATACCGATATACAATAATCGCTCCAGGCATGATAATATGCAACATTACAGAAAAGTAATAAGCATCACAGAACTTTACAGATAATCTGGGATCCCCGGGTTTCGCAGAGCCGCTGCTGAAACCTGACGTTCCCCTGGTCGTGTGGATAGCCTGTGCAATGAAACCTAGACCCCTACGGGTGCGGCAAGTTACCCGCCAAAACCTGAAGCGAGGTAGTCACCACAGCATAGTGAATGGAACACCGGGCACTTCACGGAATCCGGTAAATTGAGCACCCTTCCTTGGGTCAACCTGTACCCCCTACGAGCGCGGTGAATAGTCTGCCAATTCTAGAGTGAGGTCCCTTTGCCTCTCAAAGCATGAGATACGGACCCGTTACCCTCCAGAACCCGGCTATCCGTGCACTCCTTCGCGGGATAAACCTAGTACAGAAATAAAAGAAAATGTACAATGGGTACATCGACCTCGACCCGGTCGTGCCCCAAAAGAATATTATACAAACAGGCAGTGACGGCAGTCCACATGTTGGACGCTCCCCCCACAATATCAAATGTACAAATAAATCCAAACTGCACTATCATTGCACCCTGCTATCCACCACGACAAATCCGCAACATCACAGCACAACACAGAACATCAACGTGAATGTCACGTTCGCAAACCCGTCTAAAAGAACTATAGCAATCAGATGCGGTTTACCGATCAAATGACATCCCGGTCGGAGATATAATGTAAATACCGCATACTAACAAATTTAAAATTTCGATCGACCAAATTTCCCGAAGTGGGCCCCACGTACATCTGCTGTACAGTAATAAAATCTGGGCCCAAAAGAATATTACCAAAAACCACAATTTCCACAGAATAAGCAACTGTAGAAATTTGGACCACTGGTCCCACATATTGGCCGCAGATGCGCGGTCAAACCCTGTGTTTGACCGCGGATCCGCTGTGGTCTGGTGGGGTCACGTGACCAAATTTCTACAGATAGCTTAGAAAACTCTGCACAACATTCTGTGATATGCAAAATAATTTTTGGACCTGATTTTAAATCGACAGAAACTGTGACATGGAATTTTGCGGTTTTCGAAAATCCGTTCGATCGATGTTTTAAACGCGTTAGCACAAGTTAGTATAGCTTAATGGTGAGGCTCTGATACCACTGTAAGTCCACGGTAGCACCCCGGCCGTCTAACAGACGCTAAATGCTGAACAAAAACTTTTTACAACTGGCGCTATCGCGTACTATAACCCAGATCTGCCATTAAAGCTAAACTAACAAACAACAAAGTGGGTAGAAATGTTATACCAAACGATCCGAGTCCTTCAGTCTTCAACCATCATCCCACACTTCGTTGCGGCTGCTCCGATCTCCTGAATCTCCAGTCTTCTCGTCCAGGTGGCACCACGTCGACGGATCTTTAAACGGGCTCCCGCCTCTGAACCGAGGCAACTCGGTCGTCAAGTTTGCTAAAAGAGACGACCAAGATGAAGTAGAGAATGAGTATAACACTTTGTCTCATTACGTCTAAAGCCATGGACGAACGGTTAATGAAGTTTCCTTTTGGATCGAATGGAAATGAGAAATGAATCATGTCTAATTTCTATGCACCAAAACTTATATCTTTTACCCAATCACAACCATGATCATACAAGAGGGGGGGGAGGCCGGCCACTTATAGGAGAGGAGGGAGGTGAGTGTAGGAACAAGAGAGGTGACCATTAGCACTAATGAAACAATGAGTCATGAAACACCTAGTATGAACATAATTAAAGCAAGTGATGAATCACTAACCTTGACATTAAACATCATTAAATGCACTAATGAGTCACAAAGATGCATGAACCTAGTCACCACCTTCTAGAAGCCTCTAGAAACTTCCACACTTATCTCAAGAAAAGATAAATCTGTATTTAACCGAATGTTAAATACGGCTGATAGAAAACTGGAAACTGGCAACTTCCAAAAGTGATCCTGAAACGAATTTCAGGATAACCCCGTATCAGTATAAACATACCCGCATTTGTATTACGACCGAATACAAATGCAACTGAGACAAAGATATTATGTCTACACAGCATAATACTCGGATCCGGCTCAAACCAAAGCCGACCAGTATTATCTGTCCGAAATATGACACGTGCGAAAACGCACGTGCATTTTTCGATCCCTGCCATAAACCCATACGGCCTCTACAACGTTTCGCCCGAATATGGGAAAGTGTCTGTGGGGGACTCTAATGACTCATCAACACACTGGCACTGGGTATAACCACTAGCACGTCAGAGGTACGAGCTGTACATAACATTTGCCTATGTACTGATTGGAAGGGAAGCTGACGAGCGAACTCATCCATAAACCCTACTGAGCCTGACAGTGACAATATACATACAGTCCGGTCCGTTCGTCTAAAAAGTATCGTATATCGAGTCTAGGGGGTGGATAAAGTAAGACCTCCTAATAACGTGATAAATCATGTCGGCATGAAGCCCATCACCACCTGAGAAACTACTGATCCAAATCAGTAATTCTCCACTACCTTAGCCGAGGATTTATAGTGATGGCCACCCGTGCACTGCGCGATATCAACCCCCAATACCGGGAGAGACGAATCCCCGACGATCCGCTCACTGCCTCCATGTGGCTCGGGACTGTACCCAACTAAAACCTGTTTGCACAACTCCTTTGAGCGTGGTAGGGTAGTAATCTAAGCACAGTGGGAACTTACACGAGACATATGACGATCTCAGGTCGACAAACTAACCTGTACACATGTTACCAGGGAACTGCTATCTGACGATATGTATAATACCAACTAGCATGTTCCTGGCGAGTCCTGTCCGGTGTACTCATATCCTAATGAGCACCTGTATACATCTTAGGTGATCTAACTGACACCAGTGGCTTGTGAGACCGGCCACCGCCCCTCGTCGGGGTCTCAACTTTATACACTAGTCTACTCTGGAGTATCGATGCCCTGTCTCGAAACTCCCACGACTAGGGACACTTTAAGGATGTGCTTACAGACCCCAGCTCCCACGTATATGATCGCCGTCATACTGCTGGTTGTCAAGCAAGAATCCTATGGGCTCTATCAATATGCAATAGCGAACTAAAGCATGTATACGATGATAAAGACAAACCAGATAGCATACTATCATCTCGAGAAAGACTGTCATATCGGTATAGGTCCTGCCTCAATCATTGCAATCACGAACCTGCGATCCAATAATTGACTTTGAAGGCACTATCTCCAACACGGTTATCCGGAGGATACTGACCAGAGCTGATAGATGGATACGGGCCAACCCATACTGACAGGGCCCGATACTTAAAGATTTGCATGTCGATGCTAGACACGATGATTTCATGATATTTTCGTATGCCGATGCTAGGCACTCACGATTCTATGAGATTTACAGGATTTGAGGGCCGATGAGGATGACAGCGCCTGAGTTTTTACTGGGATTTGGGTATATTGATGGACACCGACTATTTTCCACGTTTACCTTCCGTGTAGATGTTATTTATTCCCATGCTCAGCATTCAGTATTATACATCTCATCATGTAACTGTAGTACCTGATAGAGTACACATGCTATGCACGACTATTGCATATCCTGCTAACCCTATATAGATGTTATTAGATTGCATTTGCTATGCATGATTATTGCATATCTTGGTCATCATATATAGATGTTATTAGATTGCATTTGCTATGCACGATTATTGCATATCCTGCTCAGCCTATATAGATGTTATTAGATTGCAATTGCAATGCACAATTATTGAATATCCTACTTGTAAGTCTACGGTAGCGCCCCGGCCGTCTGTCCGAGGCCAAAATGCAGAAACGAAAAACTTTTTCAAACTAGAAACCGGCGCTATCGTATGCTTTAAACCCGGATCGGACCATTAACCTACAACTAGCTATCTAGAGAAGGGATAGAAAGGCTATACCGATCGATCCGTGTCCTTCGGTCTTTGGCCACCATCCCAAGCTCCTCGCGGCAACTCCGGTCTCGATCACCGCATCGGAAAAGGCACCATATCTATGAGTCCTTTTACGGGTTCTCGCTTCATCCGAAGCAACTCGGGCACGAAGTGTGCTAGCCGACATGTCTAAGGTATTGTAGAGAATGTTTGTGATCACTTTGTCTCTTGCATCCATTGATTTGGATGGAGGTTAGAGATGAAGCCATTGATGGAGATAATGAGATAGAGGAAGAAGAAGAAGAGGCCTTTTTTTCCTTTTGTGATATCATATGATAAAATAAGAGAGAGAGAGAGAGAGTATCATAATACAAGAGCCAACCTCACCCTTGGCTACCCCTCTCTCTCCTCTCATCAAATCAACTCATAAAACCATCACATTATGTGACACATGCACAAAGAAAGAGACCATGAGTCATGATCAGTCGAAAATACTGCATTTTTAACACGGCAATTTCCCTATCATTTGCACACATCTATAAGTGTTCGGCATTCATATTACAAATATTAGCAAATCAGTCGTTAAATATCAGATTGCATGTGTTAGACTCTAAAACCGGCACTATAAAGGAAATTGACTGCATTTCATGGCATCGCATCATCCCTATATTGCGCAACACTTGTCTCGAGAAATTGCAGGAACAAAAGCCAGAATTATGAAAACAATGCTGAAAAATACGCCAACTCAAAGGCCAGAGATCTGGAAATGATAAGGATTCATTTGGAAATTCAACATATCAGAAAAGCCCACAAATATGAGCCCAAACAAGTAGCTGAAAACCCAAGCCCCAACGCTTCCAAAGCGCCACGTTTCCGCGGTGGGAGCGCGCTTGCGCCGCGGTTCCGCGGCGCTATGATGGCTTCAGATGCTCAAAATTTCTCCACGTGTCTCAGCTAAAGGCCCAAGCTTCCAGAACATTGTAGATTCTCCACGTGGCACATCTAGAAGGCTCGGCTTAACAAACTTCATCTAGAATATTCTCCTCAACAAACGTTTGGAGGGAAATTCAAATCTCCTCTAACTAACTTTTGGAGGGAAATTCAAATCCTAGATCTAGGGTTTTGGGAAGTCTATAAATAGAAGCCTAGACCTAGGGTTAAAAGGGGTTGTTCCTTAATCTTTACTCTCTCATCTTCTTCCACAAGTTTAGTGACAAGACTTGTGCGAAACCCTAACCCTAATTCCAATCCAAATTCAAGATCCCGAGTACCAAATCAAGCAAGAAGCCTTCAACCTTTTAGGAGCGGAGCCGATCTTCAATCGAGCAAGTGATCCAAGCCGATCTGCGACTCACGGAGACGAGCGAAGCCAAATCGACGATCGAGTTCTTCCTCTTGTAGTTCTTGAGCGATTGTAACGAAATTGTTGATATAAATAAAAGGTGAAATTCTTGAATCTTGCTTTCTTTAAATTCTTGCATCATGATTCGATCTCAATTTGTAATTGTGGTTCTTGATGTGATGTTTGAGTAAAACTCCGCTCGTAAAGAAGTCGAGACGATCAATAGAATGATGATGTAACAAATCTTAAAACGATTCTTAAGTCCTACGAGTTTTGTAAACCCTAGCAAGTTGAAGATTCGATGACTTAGTTTCATTGCGATGCTTTCTTGATTGTGATCGCTCGAAATTAGGGATCTACGATCGATTCTTGAATTTACTAGAGGTTAGAATGTGAATGATATCGACGAAGGAACAAGGGATAAATGATGAAACCCTAGTTTCACCAGAAATCCCTAATTCTCATCGATCATCATCGATCTAGTATCAATTCTTCGAAGGATAAGAATACGTCATCTCTAGATTACACCACATCTATAGATCTGATCGATTCCTACGAGCCTCATTTCGATTCTTGATATTTGGTTTGGAAAAATCAACAAACACTCAATTCTTGATTCTATCTTTTACTTTTATTAGATCTAGATTTTCTAATTCTTGAACTTCAAGTACAAATCATGAATTGTTTGTTTTCTTTTCTTTTCCTTAAAGTTTTGACTCATCTAATTCGAAAGACGAACGATTACACTTTTCCTGTGGACGATCCGCACTTACTAACGCGCTACATTCGACACCGTTATTGATTGAGGTTAAATAATTCTTTGATTGTGATTTCTACTCATTTTCTAAACCGACACACAACGAAACGATCAATCAAATGGCGCCGTTGCCGGGGATCGAACCCGGGTCACCCACGTGACAGGCGGGAATACTCACCACTATACTACAATCGAGAAATTCAAACAATCAAATGGCACCGTTGCCGGGGATCATTTGATTTACTTACACAATCGGAAATCGTTTCAATCAAATGGCGCCGTTGCCGGGGATCATTTGATTTACTTACACAATCGGAAATCGTTTCAATCAAATGGCGTCGTTGCCGGGGATTGTGTGCTAATTGTTCGTGTTTTGAAATTTGAGTTGAAAGATTTATTCCATTATAATTTTTAGATCAAAAATTCGCGCAAACACTAATACGAGTTGTTGTGATTTGTTGCGAGGAAATCTAGGATCATTGGAGCTGGAGAAATTTTTTTCTAAAATTTCCAGAGGACTAAGGGAGTTAACAGAAGCTCTCTGTAAAAATTTCTTGCTGTGAACAGTACCTACGGCGGCGGATCCGCGGTATAAGGAGACATTTGTGGCGGTTCTGCGGCTTGCTGAAGGGGTCTCTATGCAATTTTTCCTCAGGTGAATTCTACTCTTTCTTATCTCTCTCTCAATCTGCTCCAACTAACAAATTTCTGCAGCTTTTTTGCAAAAATCGCAGCGCCTTGCAAAAAGCAAAATTAAATTGTGCGTGTTTTGATTTTGTGGTTTTTTGCATATTACTACGGAAATTAAGGGGCACGACCAAATCCAGATTAGGTGGGGAGTTCATTACCCTTCCTAAGCCCCAAAAATCACAAACTTGCATCCGCATTTACCCTCATTAACTAAAAAAATATCTAGAGATGACTCTAAGGACCGTCGCGCTCACTTAGGACAGAAGAAGGCTGTGGGTAATTCATTGCTTATCCGCGTTTCTTTGTGGTGTCTAATGCAAGTGTGTCGAAGGCTAGTGGTTATTAATTAGGCCCACTACTTACGTGGTGGAGTACCTTCCCACTTACCTGGCACTAACCTGGATATAGGGGGACAAAGAGGCAGTGGAGGATTTATCCTACGACTTGTCTTTTGGCAGTTAGGAGCGGTCTAGAGCCTGACCTAGGTGACCACTAGATTTTAGGGTATTGCTTGTTGCATTTGTTGTTATCGCATCATTTTTTTTTCAAAAATCCGTATATTTTCAAAAAAACACCAATCACATTCATTCTTTCCCATAATTATAAAATCACGCTGCAACTTGTACTAACCCTTTTTAGTGCAAGATAGGCTGGACACGGGATTCTAGTGCCCGTTAAGTCCGCGCCCCCCCGATCGACTCTGAAGTCGGTATTTCTACATTTGCCTTTTCTTTACCCACCACCACACCCACATCGATGGATCCGTCTCCATCAAACTTCTTTTCCACTACCCTGCCGCCGTCCGTTGGTGCGCAGAATCCACCTCGCATCTCTCTCCAAGAGAGGTGCTATCCAACACGAGGTCCCCTTTCCACCTGTCATTCCATTCCACCAGCCAACGGGGAAAATTTTCAAATAAAACCCCAATACATCAACTTCTACCAAAATTTCACGGTCTCGAGTCTGAAGACGCATATGCCTTTATCACCAAATTTGAAAATGTATGCGTAATGATGGGTACCTCACAGTTGTCTGTGGATGCTATGCGTCTTCGTCTTCTCCCATTCACCTTGTGCGATATAGCCGAGAAGTGGCTGTATAACACTACCGCACATTCCATTTCAAATTGGGAAGAATTCGTCAAAGCGTTCCTTAAGAAATTCTACCCACATCATAAAACAGCTCGAGTCCGTAGCGAAATATATCAATTCACCCAGCTTCCAAATGAAACATTTTCACAATGTCTTGAACGCTTCAAGTATCTGTTAGTCCAATGTCCACATCACGGCATCCCAAGATGGGAACTGTGCCGAATCATTTATGAGGGCATTAATCCTAACACAAGACAGACCCTTGAATTAATGTGTCAAGGCAATTTCATGACCAAAGATGACTGGGAAGCCTGGAAATTTCTAGAATATTTCGCTGAAAAATCTTTACAGTGGGAGGGTGTGAGTCAATCGTCTAGGGCTGGCAATAACCAATCGGATGTTTCCATAGGAGTTAGAGCTGAAATTTCAGCTATCAATAAGAAACTTGAGACTATGGAAAACAAATTTTTAGACGCCGCCCTAAGTCAAATGTCACTATCCAAAACTGTATGTGGCTGCTGTTCTGACCGATCACATCTCACGGAAGAATGTCCAATAAATTCTCCGTTTCAAGGTCATGAGCATACCAATGCCGCATTTCAAAGACCTAGGAACAATCCATATTCTTCCACACATAATCAGGGTTGGAGGAATCACCCTAACTTTGCTTGGAACCAATCACAATCTCAAAACACGGTTCCAATCCAACATAATTTCCAAAAGGTCCCTCCACCACAACAGCAACCACCACTTCAATTGAGTCAGCATCCCTTCCAATAACAAAACTTCCAAAATCCGGCCAACACTTTTGCACCACATGAAAACTCTTTGCAATTGACCGGTATAGATAATACCTCTGCACTAGCACAAACCTTGGATACTTTCATGAAACAATCCATCCAAGTGACGACAAGTTTGCAATCTTCCATCGAGAATGTGATGAAGATCATTGTCTCTCAAAATGAGAATATCAAATCGATGGAAGCACAAATTGCACAACTAAAAGCCGAAATGAGTGCAAAAGAGAAAAGGAAACTTCCAGCTCAACCTCTACCCAATCCTGGCTATTCACATCATGTGGATGCAATTACGTTGAGATCTGGAAGAGTGCTTGACAATCACTTTGGGGAAGAGATTGATGACATTGATAAATCAATCAATAAAACCCCGGCTGAGACCCTTCCTTCCACTTCTACTTCTAATTGTAACCCCAGTTCTTCTACCCACCACCTTCTTGCGAGCCTATTCTTCGTTTCCAACAAGGCTCGCCATCTCAGCCCACCTCTTCTAGTTCTTCACAGAAAACGACCCCCACTTCTATTTTTGGATCGGGTCCACACACACTTCCTTCTCCTATGATGGACCCAGCGCTTATTGCTAAAGCACCTTATCCTAATCAGTTAAGGGCTAACAAATCAAGTCCACATATGGAGAAGATTATGGACATGTTTAAGCAAGTTAACATCAACATCCCTCTCCTAGATGCCATCCAACAAGTTCCGTCCTATGCGAAAACTCTTAAGAACTTGTGCACTAGGAAGAGGAAGACTCAACTGCCCAAGAAGATTTTCATGGCAAAGGCTATAGACACGGCTTTCTCCCAACAAGTACCGAAGAAACGTAAGGACCCTGGCTGTCCTACTATTTCCATTTCTATCGGGGAAAAACACATCAACCGTGCTCTACTAGACCTTGGCGCTCGTGTTAACTTTCTTCCATACTCTATTTACGAGCAACTAGGTATCGGAGTGTTAAAGCCATCGAGCATAACTCTCCAAATGGCTGACCGATCAATCATCAAACCTAGGGGTGAACTGGAGGATGTGTTAATAAAAATCGGGGAATTCATATTCCCTGTGGATTTTATTGTAATTGATACACAGCCTGTAGCGAACCCACGGAATCAAATTCCGGTGATTTTAGGTCGCCCCCTTTTTGGCCACTTCCAGCGCTATCATCAACTGTCGTAATGGTTCTATGACTCTATCTTTCAGGAATATGTCGATTGAACTGAATATTTACAAGTTGGGAGGTGTACCCTCCGAACCTACTACTCATGTCTGTTCTGTCGACTTAATGGATGTCGACAGCAGCGAATTTGATAATCCTCATGATACTGATCTAGAATATTTTCATACGTTATTGTTTGACCCAACTATGTATCATACACATACGGACTCTTGCACCGAGATGTCCGGGTCAACAACTAACACTGATTATGAACTGCTCTTAGAGTCTGAAGATCACCCCACGCTTTGTGATGACATTATTCATCGAGGTATTGATGGAACTTTTAAGGAAATCTTCGCTGATGAACTCGCATTTTTGAAATGACACGGGTGTTGAGATGAATCATCTCCCAATCAATGAAATTGAACCTCCACCCCTTCTTCTGAACTGTAAAAAGAATGCGAGCAATCCATCACATTCACTGCATCGTCTCTCCAAAATGAGACGCACACACATTCTATTCCACCACTTACCCTTTCCCCACTTCTTCTTCCACCAACCCGAGCACTGCATTGATAAAAATTTTGAATGGTTGGTGTTAACTTTCGGTCATTGCAAAGCTTGGAATCGACCAATGATTTTTGACCCCCTCATGTGATTTTCAAAGATTAACATGGTTTAACTCAAGTTTGGGGGGGTATTTTTTCTGGCTCTTGAAAAGAAAAATTTTACAAAATTTTGAGCCAAAAATAAGTTTGGGGGAGGGTCTTCACTTAAATATTTTGCCCCACTAATAATTTCCTCCCAAGCTTACAGGTTTTTCAGATTTAGCAGATGGCAACAGTGAGGACACAGTTGAAAACAAGTTTGGGGGAGGTTTGTGCTTATTTTTGCATCATTTGCATTTCATTTGCATAAGCACAAAACATTTTCGAAAACCTATAAAAATTTAAAAAAATTTCAAAACCCATAAAAATTTAAAATTTTTCAAAAATATAAAAATATTTTTGTACATAAATAAGATAATAAAAGTTTAGATAGTGAAAAATTACATCCATGAGATTAGAAAAATTTAAGAAAACTAAGAAAATTAGAAGTTTTCTTATACGAACTAGTAATAAGTAGTTATGAGCCGTTGTCCCAATGGTTAGTAAGATGAAGGAAGTCATTAATCTGAGGATAAAAATAAGTCTCAAAAATAGTTTCTATTCTGGAAGCTAAACATTTCGAACGTTGCTACCCTGCTATTCGCACTTACACACGTCTTGAAGCCTGGGATAGTAGAGGATACCTTGAAATGCTCTTGTCTTAAAACCAAAAGTATGAAGGAAATAAAAAAATGAAGAAAATATAAAGTGGTGAGAAAAATGGACACTGGTTTTGTTATCACCGAGGGCAATAAAAAATATATAGCAAGGGTGCGTCTTCACCTAGTGCCCTAAGGCCAACTGGTCTGGGAGTCACTGTTATGCCTTAGGTGGTGCAAGACGAGGAAAAAACACCAAATAAGCAAGAACATGAGTAATCGGTCGGTTAGTACCTCAAGAAGTATTAACGGTCATGAAAGTGTGTGAGCAATCTCATCTAAATATTCATTAATTAAAAGGTACTGAGGCTGATGGGCAAGAGTATGATAGCTTGAATTGAATTCTCCGGATGTAGGGATGTCTTTACACACACGCAGGGTGATATGATCGATGTTTGGAGGAAATATAGGAATGAAGAATAAGATGATGTTTTATTGAGGGAGGAAGTGATTTCTGACATCTTTTCATGACCATTAAGATAGGGCTCATGACAACCGAAAAGCTAGCTTAGTTGGAAACCCTAATTTTCAAGGCTTTTCTTTTACAATTCTTCTCTTTAAATGTAATATTCATGATCTTCCTTCTATTATCGGATTTTGTGGGTGCAATCCGCTGAAAACCCTCAGGAGACAACACTCCTCTTACTAGGGACACCTAGAGGTTTAAAGGCTTGTTACACGTGCTCAGTGCAATCGTGTTGCCTACGAAAGTGTGCTAGTTAGTTTTTCTCTTTCTTTATTTTCTCCTTCTCTTTTCAAATAAAACAATTCGCTCGAGACGATAAAAAAAAGTTTTGGGGAATTTGATCAGTCGAAAATACTGCATTTTTAATACGGCAATTTCCCTATCATTTGCACTCATCTAGAAGTGTTCGGCATTCATATTACACATATTAGCAAATCAGTCGTTAAATATTAGATTGCATGTGTTAGACTTTAAAACCGGCACTATAAAGGAAATTGACTGCATTTCATGGCATCGCATCATCCCTATATTGCGCAACACTTGTCTCGAGAAATTGCAGGAACAAAAGCCAGAATTATGAAAACAATGCTGAAAAATACGCCAACTCAAAGGCCAGAGATCTGGAAATGATCAGGGATTCATTTGGAAATTCAACATATCAGAAAAGCCAACAAATATGAGCCCAAACAAGCAGCTGAAAACCCAAGCCCCAACGCTTCCAAAGTGCCGCGCTTCCGCGGTGGGAGCGCGCATGCGCCGCGGTTCCGCAGCGGGAGCGCGCTTGCGCCGCGGTTCCGCAGCGCTATGATGACTTCAGATGCTCAAAATTTTTGCACGTGTCTCAGCTAACGACCCAAGCTTCCAGAACATTGTAGATTCTCCATGTGGCACATCTAGAAGGCTCGGCTTAACAAACTTCATCAAGAAACTTCTCCTCAACAAACTTTTGGAGCGAAATTCAAATCTCCTCTAACTAACTTTTGCAGGGAAATTCAAAATTCAAATCCTAGATTTACGGTTTTGGGAAGTCTATAAATAGAAGCCTAGACCAAGGGTTAAAAGGGGTTGTTCCTTAATCTTTACTCTCTCATCTTCTTCCACAAGTCTAGTGACAATACTTGTGCGAAACCCTAACCCTAATTCCAATCCAAATTCAATATCCTGAGTACTAAATCAAGCAAGAAGCCTTCAACCTTTTAGGAGCGGAGCCGATCTTCAATCGAGCAAGTGATCCAAGCCGATCCGCGACTCACGGAGACGAGCGAAGCCAAATCGACGATCGAGTTCTTCCTCTTTTAGTTCTTGAGCGATTGTAACGAAATTGTTGATATAAATAAAAGGTGAAATTCTTGAATCTTGCTTTCTTTAAATTCTTACATCTTGATTCGATCTCAATTTGTAATTGTGGTTCTTGTTGTGATGTTTGAGTAAAACTCCGCTCGTAAAGGAGTCGAGACGATAAATAGAATGATGATGTAACAAATGTTAAAACGATTCTTAAGTCCTACGAGTTTTGTAAACCCTAGCAAGTTGATGAATCGATGACCTAGTTTCGTTGCGATGCTTTCTTGATTGTGATCGCTCGAAATTAGGGATCTGCGATCGATTCTTGAATTTACTAGAGGCTAGAATGTGAATGATATCGACGAAGGAACAAGGGATAAATGATGAAACCCTAGTTTCACTAGAAATCCCTAATTCTCGTCGATCATCATCGATCTAGTATCAATTCTTCGAAGGATAAGAATACGTCATCTCTAGATTACACCACATCAATAGATCCGATCGATTCCTACGAGCCTCATTTCGATTCTTGATATTTGGTATGGAAAAATCAACAAACTCTTAATTCTTGATTCTATCTTTTACTTTTATTAGATCTAGATTTTCTAATTCTTGAATTTCAAGTACAAATCTGGAATTGTTTGTTTTCTTCTCTTTTCCTTAAAGTTTCGACTCATCTAATTCGAAAGACGAACAATTACACTTTCCCTGTGGACGATCCTCACTTACTAACGCGCTACATTCGATACCGTTATTTATTGCGGTCAAATAATTCTTTGATTATGATTTCTACTCACTTTCTAAACCGACACACAAAGAAACGATCAATCAAGTTATCACTTGTGCATGTGTCACAATTAATGCTCCAAATGAAGATTTCTAGCTCATTATTTCCATATGCAAACATTAATCCAAATGTTTGCAACAATAAAAAGATATGGCAATATCTAAAGTAAACTCGTGATGGATAACAAGGATACCCCTCACCTGTATATACATACATGCATCCGCATTCTGACTGAATGCGAATGCGATGAGACTAAAGTAATCCAACAAATCTAATACTAGGATCCGGCTTAAACCAAAGCCCACTAGTATGATCCGTCCGATCATGATCCGTGCACTACCGCACGTATATGATCGAACCCTGCCATATATCATACGGCCTCTATAACGTTTCGTCCGAAACTTGAGAAACTGCCTGTGGGGGACTCTAAAGACTCGTCAATACATTGGCTATGGATTTAACCACTAGCACGTCAGAGGTACTAGCCGTACGTAATGGGCCACCAGGTATTGACCAAAAGGGAGGTCGATGAGCGAACTCATCCTGACACCCTACTGAGCCTGTCAGTGACAATATCCGTACAGTCCGGTCCGTTCGTCTATGAGCATCGCATGGCGGGCTTAAGGGGTTGATAAAAGTCAGACACCTAAAAGTGGTACAAGTCGTGTCGGAGTGTAGCCCAGAACACCCTGAGATACTACTGGAATACCTAGCAGAAAATCTCCTGCCTTGGCCAAGGAATTCGTGTAATGGCTCTCCTAGACACAGCGCGACCTCACCCCAATACCGGGAGAGACGAACCCCTACCGATCCGCTCACTGCCTCCATGTGGCTCGGGACTGTCCCCAACTAAAACCTGTTTGCACGACTCCTTTGAGCCATGGTAGGGTAGTAATCAAAGCACAGTGGGAACTCACACAAGACAAATGACAATCTCAGGTCGATGAACTAACTTGTACACATGTCACCTGGGAACTGCTATCTGACGTCAGGTATAATACCAACTAGCATGTTCCCGGCGAGTCATGTCCGGTGTACTCATAACCCAATGAGCACCTGTATACATCTTAGGTGAACCAACTGACACCAATGGCTTGTGAGACCGGCCACCGCCCATCGTCGGGGTCTCGACTGTATACACTAGTCTACTAATAGAGTATCGATGCCTTGTCTCGAAACTCCCACGACTAGGGACCTTTTAAGGATGTGCTTATAGACCCCAGCTCCCACGTATATGATCGCCATCATACTGCTGGCCGTCAAGCAAGAATCCTAAGGGCTCTATCAACGTGTAATAGTGACCTGTAAGGTCACCTAAAGCAGTACACGATGATAAAGATAAACCAGATAACATACTATCATCTTGAGTAAGACTATCCTACCGGTATAGGTCCTCCCTCAATCATTGCAATCACGTGCCTGTGATCCAATAATTGACTCTGAGGGCACTATATCCAACAATCTCTCACTTGCACTCAAGGCTAATTATTGCGATGTCGCATACTCACGGCCCGTGTGATACCGAACACCGAACTCCTCTACTAATCTGTCTCACAAAACCCGTTTGCAAAACTATTGCGTTCGAGAAATAGCCTCAGCTAGTGGATCCGCCCTGATGTTTCTTTCTATGTCTCTCTTTATCTCAAGTTCGCGGAGAAAGCCATCTCCTGAAATGAGCAATACCTGTCTTAGAATATGTCTGTACATCTGATGGGACCTAGTTCATAAATGAACTCCAAATCCAAACTTCTTAAACTGTATCGTCAACTGAAACCAATCAATATCATGCACCATGCCTCCCTCAGTATCCGCTTGGACCACCTGTCCAAACAACTGCCCCTCGTCAGAGGGAAAACTATAACTCTGACAGTCACTCTGTCATCCAGGTCACCATGGAAGCCTGGAATGATAACCGTCTCCTAAAAGAGGCTGTTGTTATCACATCCCTAGAACAGCCACCTATGTTCTAAAACTGCTTCCGAATGTTTCTCCAGGATTGGATCAATATCAACTTATTGCATCTACTGCAAAAACAACATCTTGTGTGGTACTTGACATCTCATGATTGACTCAATTGCCTAAGCAAGTGATCTGCCAATCATGCGCATCCCTCTCCCCTTTAGTCTGTAAGACACCTTCAGAGAGGGTGACTCCATCACCTGCAGGTACACTACCGTGCCAGGAGTTGTCCATTCTAAAACACCTTAGAATGCTATCTAAGTAGCCAGATTGGGAAACTTCCCAAATCTAGATCTAAAACCATAGATCTAGTAACCAGAATGTCTGATATTACATCTATATCCTATGTGGAGAAACCACTGTGTGACAACCAAAGTATAACCGATCGTAGTATAGGAATTTCACTTCCTACTCTATGTATGTCATCCAAATACCAGGACATCACACCCTACTACCTTGATCCATCCCCTATTCTGATAAAGTCAAACCTATGACTGTCACATCAGAAATAGATGATCTTGTTAGTTGTATGTATGCCCTAGAGGCCAGTATTGTACAGATGATGTATATTATATTGGATGCTTGGACATTTATAGAGATGACTTTCTTGCTCGATATGATAGTATGCTATCTGGTTGCACTTTATCTTAACATGTATACTAGTCTCTTTAAACTGTCTTATAGTTACATGTTGGTAAAGCCCTTAGGATGTGTACTTGACTGCCTGGACTATGATGCAAATCATACTAGTGGGGACATGGTAGTCCATAGGTACATCCTTCAAGGTCCCTAGTCATGGGTGCATCGAGACGGGGCATCGATATACCAGTGTAGACTAGCGTATACGCTTCTCGACCCATGAGATGGGCGATGGATGATCCCATATCCATTGGTGTTTGACATCAGAGATGGTATACGGGTGCTCAGTGGAGACTGGGTATACTGGACGGACTCGCCGATAACTCCCAGATGGTATTATACCTCACGTCAGATGGCAGTTCTTTGGTGACACTTGTGCAGGTTAGTCTGTAAACCCGAGATCGTCATAGAGTCTTGTGTGATTCCCACTGTGCTTTGATCTCCACCTTACCACGTCCATGAGGGCGTGCAAAACGGTGGTCTTTGGGTACAGTCCCGAGTCACATAGAGGCAATGAGCGATAGGAGGGGTTTCGTCTCTCCCGGTATTGGGGGTTGATGTTGCGCTGTGCTCGATTGGCCGTAACAGGGAAGTCCTTAGCCAGGGCTGATCAGAGATTTGCTGGTAAGTGTTACCAGTAGTTTCTCGACCCGTTATGAGCCTCACATCGGCACGACTTATCGGTTATTGGGGTCTGACGTTTACCACCCCTAGACTTGATATGCGACATATCAGACGAACAGACCGGACTGTACGGTAAGTGTTACTGGTTGGATTCACAGGAGTGTGAGCGGGCTAGCTCGTCGATCTTCTGATCGCTCAATACCCGGATGGCCGTTACGTTTAGCAGACCGCTTGCGGCTTGTGGGTGCTTGATATGATCATCATCTGCTACCGGCGTATTGATGAGTCTTTAGAGTCCTACACAGAGGTTTCCTGGCTCAAGCGAAACGAAATAGGAGCGCATATGAGATATGTGCAGGACCGAGAATAATGCGTGTATATGATACCGTATTCCATTCTCGTTATGAATGTATCGATTGGTTATATTCGATATAACCTAGATATCGAATCAAGGATTGATTCGATAAGCCGATACATAGGATACTAGTCGGTTATATGCGATATGACCGGATCGTTAAATCAAGTGTTGATTTAATGATTTAATGTATAATTATATATTTGATATATTACTTTGCATTAACTAGTATTGGTTCACTTTAAATGGATTTTCTCACTTAATGTGCAAGTTGTATATGTGATATACTTTTGTGCACATCTTTGTATCATGTTTGATGATGCTTGCTCATTTGGTTAAGTGTAAAGAATTAAACCTAGGTTAAGAAAGTGATTAGGGTTTTTAATTATCCATTCTTTTATTTATTGATTTTGGAAAAAGAATGGGATAAGAATACAAAATGGTTGCTTTCATTCTTGAACCTTTATGAAGCTTCATGAAGCTTTGACCAAAGTGACCAATTTGTCTTCATGCTTAACCCTAACCACTATTCTAACCTTGGTCAATTCTCTACACCTAACCATGGTTCCTATAATGATAAGTATTCATTTCTTTTTCATTTTAATTTAACTTATCATAATATTTCCTTCTTCTTGATCTTCTTCTTCAAGAAAGAAAGCTTGATGCCATCAATGGCAACTTGAGTTCTAAAGTGAGAAATCCAATTCTAAAGTGAACCCACCTCCTATTTCTTCACCCTCTACCTCTTGCCAAGTTGTTTTGGGTGTTTTCTTCACAAGTTTCACAACTTGGTGAAGTTGGAGCTTGAATTTGTGATGCCTCGACGTAGATCATCTTCGGCACGAAGCCGACGAACTATTCCGCTCATTTCTTCGATGAAGCCGATGCGAGAGTCCGAGATCCGACTAGGACAGCAAGAGGACGTCTACGTGGAGCTAAGGAAGTGGATAACCGGATCTACAAAGGTTGTAGCTTCTTATCTTTAGTTAAGTTGTTAACTAGATTCATATTTCGCCTAAACTTCTAGTCAACGATCCGTATTAGGGTTTCTCGGCACCCGTAAAATTTGAAATTGGCATGGTTGATGCCTTGTGAGACCTCTTGAGAGTGCCTAGGAACCCTACAGTGGTATCAGAGCCTAGCTAGAGCCTTAGGCGATGTCTAGACGACGTTTGAAACCCGAATACACATCGAAACCCTAACACATCATGCTCTCTGCACTTTTTCTAAAAACTGGGATTTTTCTAGATTAAAAATGCTTAAAAAATTCAGCATGGAATTCTAAGAATTACAGTGAAATTTTTTTCCAATGAACAGTATAGTGTGCGGCGGAACCGCGGCAGAAGCATGGCTTCTGCGGCGGTTTCGCGGCCTAATGATGAGTTCAGCCCTCCTATTTTGCACAGTAATTCATCATTTCAGCAGCTGAGTTTTATGGGTATTTTTAATATTTATTCAAGAGTTGAATTTTCTGGGGTGTTTTAGAGCTTCGATGTTTCGACCGGATTATCAAATTTCGTCTTTGTGTATTTCCGGATGACTTTAGAATATGTTAAAAAGTTCGACCGGATATAAATACCCAACTTTTCCCCTGCCGGAAAATATCCAAGTGTTGGATTTTTGTGTGGTTTAAGGACGTTCTGAGTAGTGCAAGTAACGCGATAGTCCCTCTAGAAGACAACAAACCTTAACTCGATTATGTGACCGTCTTGAACTGCCCTTTGAACCATCGGGTTTGGGGCAGTACGGCATGCCACATATGAGGCATTGGCTTGACCCTTCTACGGCTGGACCGTTGGTACTGAGGCATGAAGTGAATGTCTTTGAACCAATTTCATGTGTTGAACGGTTTCGGGAAAACTTGGGTGTTCGAATGTTCGATCGGAAAGTTTAATATATTCTATTTATTCGGAATGGGATACAATAATTGGAATTCACAAACAGTTATGAGGTAACTGAATGAATGTTATAAATCTAGCGGTTTAGTTTCACTTGATATTGAAAAGAGTTTTCGATAATGAGACTAAAATGCGGGGTTTATAACTGTTAGGCATGTGATGTCTAAGTATTTCATTTGATTAGGCATGTGATGTCTAAAAGGGTTGCGGATTCCAACTGTTATAGTTTTACACTTTCTTTTCTGTGACCGTAAGTGTAATATGTGATATCGCCGGTTTCGTTGCTATATGTCAACGACAATTGGGATGCGCATATTTACTTACGTTGATGACATGTGATGTTATGTGTTGCTGGATATGTTATATTGGATTGTCGTGTTCGAATAGTCGGGGGTTTTTATGTGAGATGAGTGTTTTTTATTTTCATTCATGTAAAAACTTGTATGTAATATTCTTTTATTGGGGCACTTCCAGGTGTAGGGTTCCTAGGCACTCTTGTGAAGGTTCATAAGGCATCAAACATGCCCGGATTAAATTTTAGACGTGCCGAACAACCCAAAGCCGGGATCTTTGCTAGATTATTAGGGTTTAATATGCAAGATGATAACTTTTATCTAAGTGTGAGGGATTACAACCTTTGTAGTCAGCTCCTTCACTTCACAAGCTCCGAGTAGAAGTCCCTTTGCCGCGATCCACGATCTCCCGGACTCATGAGAGGCTCCACGACTCGAACGATCCATTCTAGCTTGTCGTATTCCAAATCTCCGATGATCTACCTTGAAGTTGCTACGACTCAAGCTTTCTCACTCTTAAAGAAGAGAACACACTAATCCCATGGGCTAGATGAGATGAGGATGAGAGAGTAGTAATTTTGCTTTCTTTTTATATCATTTTCTCATATTATTTCATTACTTAAGAAAATCTAGCAAGCTTTTCTTTCAAGAGAGAAGAAGAAGATAATGGAAAAAGATAAATCAATTATCTTTCTTTTGTGATGAATAGAAATCTATATGATTGAATTGTGAACCATGGTCAAGGATGATAGGATAAGAATGAGTAGAGAAACAACTAGGGTTAGGGTTTGGTTAGGTTAAAAGAATGTGTCATCCATAAAGATCTTAAGAATGACAAAAGAAAAAGCTTCTAGAAGGAACTTGAAGCTACTAACCCTAATCAAACCCTAACCTCAATTAATCATCCTTAAACATGTTTAACAATTAATCATATCATGTCACAATAATATATATCACATATATATTATATATTTGTAACAAAAGAAAATAATACAATTAACATATATCGCATATATATCAATGTATCATCCGCTGAGAAAATGAAATCATAAAGCAAGCCAATATTAGTTAATATAATAATATATCATATATATTATTATATATTAAATCATCGAATCAACACTTGATCCGACGATCCGGCTATATTGAATATAACCGACTAATATTTCATGTACCGATTCATCGAATCAACGCTTGATCCGATGTCCCGGTTCATATCTAAATATCGCGAGAATATAATACGATATCCCATATCGCATTATTCTCGGTCCTGCACATATCACATATGTGCCTCTACTCCGTTTCGCCTGAGCCAAGAAACCTCTGTGTAGGACTCTAAAGAATCGTCAATACGCCGGTAGCAGGTGATGATCATATCAAACACCCACAAGCTGCAAGCGGTCAGCTAAACGTAACAGCCACCCAGGTATTGAGTGATCAGAAGATCAACAAGCTAGCCTGTGCGTTCTCCTGTGAATCCGATCAGTAACACTCCCATACAGTCCGGTCTGTTCGTCTGATATGTTGCATATCAAGTCTAGGGGTGGTATACGTCAGACCCCAGTAGCCGATAAGTCGTGTCGATGTATGGCTCATAACGGGTCGAGAAACTACTAGTAACACTTACCAGTAAATCTCTATATCAGCCCTGGCCAGGGACTTCCAGTTATAGCCAATCGAACACAGCACAACATCAACTCCCTATATCGGGAGAGACGAATCCCCTCCTATCGCTCATTGCCTCCATGTGATTCCGGACTGTACCCAAAAGCCACCGTTTTGCACGCCCTCTTGGACGTGGTAAGGTGGAAATCAAAGCACAGTGGGAATCACACAAGACTCTATGACGATCTCGGGTCTTCAGACTACCCTGTACCTGTGTCACCGGAGAACTGCCATCTGACGTGTGGTATATCACCATTTGGGAGTTCTCGGCGAGTCCGTCCAGTGTACCCAGTCTCCACTGAGCACCCTTACACCATCTCTGTTGTCTAACACCGATGGATATAGGATCATCCATCGCCCATCATATGGGTCAAGATGCGTATACGCTAGTCTACTCTGGTGTATCGATGCCCTGTCTCGATATACCCTCGACTAGGAACAGTTATAGGATGTACTCATCGACTACCGCGGCCCCACTAGTATGATCTCATCATAGTCCCAGTAGTCGAGTACAGATCCTAAGGGCTTTATCAACATGTGAGAGTTAAACAGTAAATCAATACAAGTCAACATGTTAAGATAAAGTGAAACCAAATAGCATACTATCATGACGAGCAAGAAAGTCTTCTCTATATATAACCAAGCATCCATTATAATATACATCATATGTACAACAATGGCCTCTAGGGCATATACATAACTAACAATCTCCCACTTGCACTAAGGCCAGCTGCTGTAGTATCTCATACCTAGCATCCCGAATAATCTCTCAAACTGTATCTGGGGAATAGCCTTCGTGAATGGATCCGCAGTGTTGTCCTTCGTATCTACTCTCCTGACCTCGATCTCCCGGCGATCAACTATCTCCCTGATCAGGTGATACCGCCTCAGAATATGTCTGGACTTCTGATGGGACCTGGGTTCCTTGGCCAAAGCCACAGCTCCATTGTTATCGCAATACAGAGGTATTGGATGCTCAATGGATGGAACCACACCAAGTTCACTAATGAACTTCTTGATCCAGACAGCCTCTTTGGCAGCATCGTTGGCAGCGATGTATTCAGCCTCCATTGTTGAGTCTGCAACGGTATCCTGTTTGGAACTCTTCCAACATACCACCCCTCCATTGAGGGTAAAGACAAAACCCGAATGCGACTTAGAGTCGTCCTTATCACTTTGGAAGCTGGAATCGGTAAAGGACTCCACCTGGAGTTCTCCATTACCATACACCAAGAACATCTCCTTAGTCCTTCGTAAGTACTTGAGAATGTTCTTCACTGCTGTCCAATGACTCTCTCCAGGATCTGCTTGATACCGACTCACTACACTTAGTGAGTATGCTACATCGGGTCTAGTACATAGCATCGCATACATGCTAGAGCCTACTGCCGAAGCATAGGGTATCCCTTGCATGCGAGCTCTCTCCAAATCAGTCTTGGGAGACATCTCTTTGGAGAGAGTGGGTCCAGAGATCGTGGGCTGATTCCCACGCTTGGATTATTCCATACTAAACCTCTTTAGTATGGTGTTAATGTACCTGGATTGGGACAATCCCAGTATCCGTTTAGATCTATCTCTATAGATCATGATTCCCAATATGCAGGAGGCATCACCTAGATCTTTCATTGAGAATCTCTGTGATAAGAAGAGCTTGACTGATTGCAGCATAGGAATATCATTTCCTATCAAGAGTATGTCATCCACGTATAATACGAAGAAGACAACCTTACCCTCTGCCACCTTCTTATAGATACAAGGTTCATCTATATTTTTGATGAAGTCAAACTCTTTGACTACAACATCAAAACAGATGTTCCAACTCCGCGATGCTTGCTTTAACCCATAAATGGATTTAAGCAGCTTGCACACCTTTCCGCTGCTCCCACTATCTACGAAGCCCTCTGGCTGAGTCATGTACACGCTCTCTTCTAAATCACCGTTTAGAAAGGCGGTCTTAACATCCATTTGCCCGATTTCGTAGTCATGGTATGCAGCAATGGCAAGTAAGATCCGGATGGACTTAAGCATAGCCACTGGAGAAAAGGTTTCGTCATCATCCACACCTGGACGTTGACGAAAACCCTTTGCTACAAGTCTAGCTTTGAAAGTCTCAACTTTTCCATCTACACCAAATTTCTTTTTAAAAATCCACTTGCTCCCAATGGGTTTTACCTCTTCAGGAGCATTTTCTAAAATCCATACTTTATTGGTGTACATGGATTCCATCTCAGATCGCATTGCATCCAGCCATTTCACAGAGTCACTACTTATGATGGCCTGCTCGAAACTAGTGGGTTCATCATCATCCATGATGCAATCCTCGCTTCCACCATCAATGAGATAACCGTAGTATCTCTCAGGTGGACGAGAAACCCTACTAGATCTGCGGAGAGGCTGGGGTTCGTCGGGTACTACTGAATCCTCTGGTTCCAATAAATCATCAGTTGTAGTCTGTGGTGCTGGAACCTCTTCCAGCTCTACCTCTTTGCCACTAATTTCGTTTGCAAGAAATTCCTTTTCTAAAAAGGTGGCATATTGAGAAACAAACACTTTTTGTTCCTCAGCGTGATAGAAAATATATCCTTGAGAATTCTTAGGATATCCCACAAATTTGCAAAGAACTGATCGTGCCTCGAGTTTGTCTGGATTTTGTCTTTTGACATAGGCCGGACAACCCCATATCTTAACTCTTTTAAAATATGGTTTCTTCCCACTCCATATCTCATCCGGTGTGGTAGGCACAGATTTAGACGGAACTTGATTCAATAGGTATGCTGCTGTCTCCAGTGCATACCCCCAGAAGGAAATAGGTAACTCAGCTGTACTCATCATAGAGCGCAACATATCTAATAGGGTACGATTCCTCCGCTCAGATACACCGTTGTGCTGTGGTGTATAAGGAGGAGTACGCTGAGAGAGAATCCCATTCTCTTTTAGATAATCTAGGAACTCACCGCTTAAGTATTCACCTCCTCGATCAGATCGAAGAATCTTAATACTTTTGCCCGTTTGATTCTCTACTTCATGCTTATATTCTCTGAATTTCTCAAAAGCTTCAGACTTGTATTTCATCAGGAACACATATCCGAATCTTGAGAGATCGTCAGTGAATGTAATGAAGTAGGAAGAACCGTTCCTGGCATGCGTAGACATGGGACCGCATACATCACTATGTACTAGTCCTAAAAGTTCAGCAACTCTTTCTCCGTGTCCACTAAACGGAGCTTTGGTCATTTTTCCTTTGAGACATGAATGGCAAGTATCATAAGATGATAATTCGTACGGATTCAAATAACCATCCTTATGTAACTTAGCCAGTCGTGTCGCATTGATATGACCAAGTCTACAATGCCACAAGTAGGATTCGTTCATATCTGAACTTTTCCTCTTGTGTGTGTTTTGTATATTCAGGACTGTATTCTGATTTAGAATGAATATGCCATTATGTAACGAGCCTGATGCAATCAACTTTTGATCTAGGAATATGTTCATAACATTATCCTGTACTACAAAATTGTATCCTTCTTTACTCAATAAAGAAACTGATATAATGTTGCACATCATGTTCGGTATATAATAGCACTCATTTAGAATCAGTGTATTACGACTTGGCAATACAAGGTGATATTCGCCAACTGCTTTGGCTACAATACTTGCACCGTTCCCTACTTGAACGGAATGATCACCTGTTCCCAGTTCTCTACCTTTACGTAGCCCATGTAACTGTTTACATATGTGGGATCATGATCCGGTATCTAATACCCAGGACGTAGGGTGAACTGAGAAACAGTTCTCAATAACTAACACACCTGAAGAAGATGCATCAACATGCATGTTCTTTTGGGAGGCGAGAGAATCTAGATATTCTCCTGTTTCCTGTTCAGTCTTAAAACTCTTATAAGAAAGAACGGGTTCAACGTTCCCTTTCTCTGTACAATAATTAGGTTCAGTCAAAACATCCATATTATTATCTTGATTATGGCCTGAAATGGTCGCTACCTGGAGAGAGAGAGAAGAAAACACTTTAGCGTATGCTCTTGCAAGATTAGATTGGTTATTATCTTATCTAATCAGGATGTCTCCCACTGTTTTTATCAAATCTACCTTCAAACCATAAAAGGTAAGATTAGCCGGGATTAATTACACCCTACAATTTCGTCAATCTTTCAGCCAGATCAGTGTCGGTACTTTGAGGGAGGTTCCCCGTGCTTTCGCATGGACCTAATTAAAGTAAACCTCGTTTTCCCAGAGGCGTAACCTCGTTAACACTTTTCTAGACACCTACTTGATCGGCTAGTTGTCTTGTGTAAAACTCTCCCAGGAGTAACTCTTACTCGCAGTGGGTATCAGGATCCAACTATCTCATAGGAGGTATGCAATCTCATTGCAAATTTCAACACTTGAAATTCCCGATAATATTTTGCCCCTAGCGATTTATGACCTTAACATAGTCAACAAATCATAATTGCTAGCCAAGTTCAACCCGTCATTTCCCGATTGAATTAAATCCACCTGCACGACCCTTAACATAGTCAACAAAGTCGCACAACTATCCTAATTCAATCACATCTCATGTTTTAGCAGATAAGTACTAATTAGCTACCGCACACTACGCCTTAACATAGTCAACAAACGTAGCACGAATACTAAACAGTCTTTATCTGAAATGACGGAGGGCTACGCAGGTTTTTCAGAAAACCCTGAGCGTAACGAACTTGATATCGTCGTAGAATCTAGTAGTTTTTGAAAAGGAGTGTTTTGAGGCTTTTCTTAGTTTCGCTAAAGGGGTCACTCCCGGTGAAGGGATCGTCGGCCCATTCCTCATCGAATAAGGTGCAGGATATATCATATATACCGCTGTGCAAAGCAAAACACTAAAAGCAATCAAAAGACAAACCGCGTTTTGTAGCATCTGCCAGTTTCGCTAAAGGAGTCACTCCCGGTGAAGGGATCTCGGTCCTTTCCTCATCGAATAAGGTGCAGGATATATCGTATATATCACTGTGCAAAACAAAACTGTAGCTACCCTTTTTATAAAGTGTTTGATTCTACAACATCTTTAGGTTTCTTTTCTTTTATTAATCTCATTAATAAAAATCCCATCAGCTTATGCTTCCTAAGCATCACAGAAGAAACGAAAGCAGTAATATTTATATATCAGCATATATATATAGTATAAGCATTCGTCTCAGGCAGTAATATGATCTCATCACAGAACATTGCAGCAGAAGAACATATATGAAATATTGGATATACTAGGACGTCCATGTTTTCAATACGAGCCTTTATAAAACACGGATTCCACGGTCGCGACGAATAGCCAAACCCACATCCCAAGACCCCTCCGAGAGCGGCAAGTAACACTGCCAATTCTAGGGTTAGGAGACCCGGTCTCGACTCCTCGAGATGGCCTCCCACTGGACCCTAGAACCCGGTTACTTGTGCTCCCCTCCTTGGGTCTACCTAATGCGGAAAAGTAAATAATATACACTGGTGACAGCAACCGTAACCAGGAAGTGCCCCAAATAAAAGAATATTACATTACAAATGAATTTTACATGAATGAAAATAAAAACCCTCATCTCACATAAAACCCCCGGCTATTCTGATCACGACGATCCAATATAACATATCACAGCAACACATAATATCTCATATCATCAACGTAAGTAAATATGCGCATCCCAATTGTCGTTGACATATAGCAACGAAACCGGCGATATCACATATTACACTTACGGTCACAGAAAACAAAGTGTAAAACTACAATATTTGGAATCCACAATCACTTTAGACATCGTAAATCCGAAATATCACATACTCCGCATTTCACGCCTAACTCTATGAATTCCACATATTGTATCACATTCCAGATAAATATACAGTATTAAACTTTCCGAACAGATAATCAAACACCCAAAATTTCCCAAACTGCTCAACACTTGAGCGGGGTTCAAATAATCCGAGAATATGGCACAGTACCGGTGATCCAGCCGTAGAAGGGCCAAGCCAACGCCTCACATGTGGCACGCCGTACTGCCCCAAACCCGAAGGTTCAAAAGGCAGTTCAAGAAGGTCACATAATCGAGTTAAGGTTTGTTGTCTTCTAGAGGGTCCACCGCTTAACTTGTACAATTTTCCTGAAAGATTTAAACCCGAATAAATTTCAACACTTGAAAGTTTGCCGTACCGGGAAACAGTAAGTTAATGATATCCGTTCAAATAGTTTAACAGTTTCTAAATATCCGGAAAGAAATACGAATTTAAAATTTCCGATCGAGTCTACTATTACAAAACAAACCCCAGAATTTTAAACACCTGAAACAGATTAAAAATACATAGAATAGTCAGCAAGCACCTACGGTCTATACCATGAAGCCACGTGTCCCAATCCTACAGTTCCGCCGCGGAACCGCCGCGAGAACCATGTTTCTGCCGCGGTTCCGCGCTCTGTTGGTGGAATTGTGGGCACGTGTTTCATGGTAATTCTTATAATTCCCTGCTGATTTTTTTACATATTTTTAATTCAGAAAAATCCTAAAATTTAAAAAATTTCCAGAGAGGGGTCAAGTTTCGTCGTTTCGGGTTCGATCGGAGTTTTAACTTCGTAAACACATCGCCTAATGCTCTAGCTAGGCTCTGATACCACTGTAGGGTTCCTAGGCACTCTTGTGAAGGATCATAAGGCATCAAACATGCCCGGATTAAATTTTAGACGTGCCGAACAACCCAAAGCCGGGATCTTTGCTAGATTATTAGGGTTTAATATGCAAGATGATAACTTTTATCTAAGTGTGAGGGAATACAACCTTTGTAGTCCGCTCCTTCACTTCACAAGCTCCGAGTAGAAGTCCCTTTGCCGCGATCCACGATCTCCCGGACTCATGAGAGGCTCCACGACTCGAACGATCCATTCTAGCTTGTCGTATTCCAAATCTCCGATGATCTACCTTGAAGTTGCTACGACTCAAGCTTTCTCACTCTTAAAGAAGAGAACACACTAATCCCATGGGCTAGATGAGATGAGGATGAGAGAGTAGTAATTTTGCTTTCTTTTTATATCATTTTCTCATATTATTTCATCACTTAAGAAAATCTAGCAAGCTTTTCTTTCAAGAGAGAAGAAGAAGATAATGGAAAAAGATAAATCAATTATCTTTCTTTTGTGATGAATAGAAATCTATATGATTGAATTGTGAACCATGGTCAAGGATGATAGGATAAGAATGAGTAGAGAAACAACTAGGGTTAGGGTTTGGTTAGGTTAAAAGAATGTGTTATCCATAAAGATCTTAAGAATGACAAAAGAAAAAGCTTCTAGAAGGAACTTGAAGCTACTAACCCTAATCAAACCCTAACCTCAATTAATCATCCTTAAACATGTTTAACAATTAATCATATCATGTCACAATAATATATATCACATATATATTATATATTTGTAACAAAAGAAAATAATACAATTAACATATATCGCATATATATCAATGTATCATCCGCTGAGAAAATGAAATCATAAAGCAAGCCAATATTAGTTAATATAATAATATATCATATATATTATTATATATTAAATCATCGAATCAACACTTGATCCGACGATCCGGCTATATCGAATATAACCGACTAATATTTCATGTACCGATTCATCGAATCAACGCTTGATCCGATGTCCCGGTTCATATCTAAATATCGCGAGAATATAATACGGTATCCCATATTGCATTATTCTCGGTCCTGCACATATCACCTATGTGCCTCTACTCCGTTTCGCCTAAGCCAAGAAACCTCTGTGTATGACTCTAAAGAATCGTCAATACGCCGGTAGCAGGTGATGATCATATCAAACACCCACAAGCTGCAAGCGGTCAGCTAAACGTAACAGCCACCCAGGTATTGAGCGATCAGAAGATCAACAAGCTATCCTGTGCGTTCTCCTGTGAATCCGATCAGTAACACTCCCGTACAGTCCGGTCTGTTCGTCTGATATGTTGCATATCAAGTCTAGGGGTGGTATACGTCAGACCCCAGTAGCCGATAAGTCGTGTCGATGTATGGCTCATAACGGGTCGAGAAACTACTAGTAACACTTACCAGTAAATCTCTATATCAGCCCTGGCCAGGGACTTCCAGTTATAGCCAATCGAACACAGCACAACATCAACTCCCTATACCGGGAGAGACGAATCCCCTCCTATCGCTCATTACCTCCATGTGATTCGGGACTGTACCCAAAAGCCACCGTTTTGCATGCCCTCTTGGACGTGGTAAGGTGGAAATCAAAGCACAGTGGGAATCACACAAGACTCTTTGACGATCTCGGGTCTTCAGACTACCCTGTACCTGGTTCACCGGAGAACTGCCATCTGACGTGTGGTATATCACCATCTGGGAGTTCTCGGCGAGTCCGTCCAGTGTACCCAGTCTCCACTGAGCACCCGTACACCATCTCTGATGTCTAACACCGATGGATATGGGATCATCCATCGCCCATCATATGGGTCAAGATGCGTATACGCTAGTCTACTCTGGTGTATCGATGCCCTGTCTCGATATACCCTCGACTAGGAGCAGTTATAGGATGTACTCATCGACTACCGCGGCCCCACTAGTATGATATCATCATAGTCCCATTAGTCGAGTACAGATCCTAAGGGCTTTATCAACATGTGAGAGTTAAACAGTAAACCAATACAAGTCAACATGTTAAGATAAAGTGAAACCAAATAGCATACTATCATGACGAGCAAGAAAGTCTTCTCTATATATAACCAAGCATCCATTATAATATACATCATATGTACAACAATGGCCTCTAGGGCATATACATAACTAACACCAGGTTGCGGAAGTTGTCACCTTTTGTATATTATTTACTTTTCCGCATTAGGATAGACCCAAGGAGGGGAGCACAAGTAACCGGGTTCTAGGGTCCAGTGGGAGACCATCTCGAGGAGTCGAGTCCGGGTCTCCTAACCCTAGAATTGGTAGGGTTGCTTGCCGCTCTCGTAGGGGTCTAGGGGTGTGGGATTGGCTATTCATCACAACCGTGGAATCCGTGTTTTATACTGGCTCGTATTGAAAACACGGACGTCCTAGTATATCCAATGTTTCATATATTTCTTCTACTGCCATATCTGTGATGTGATCATGTGATGTTCTGTGATGGATACAGTATATAGTATATATGATATATTATAGACGTTATTTATGTTTTGCACCCGCACTAGCCCTGCCATGCTCTGTCGTTAGTTACCTAACCTAACGGTGCACGAGGGGACATCGAGGCGAATGCGGATGGCATAAGTGTACGTCGTATTTATCTGTTATGTTTAGGTACTTAAATGAAGGGACTTCATTAATGTGATTAATGAAAGAAAAGAAACCTAAGATGTTGTAGAATCAAATTTTAAATAAAAAAAAAGGGTAGCTACAGTTCTTGCTTTGCACAGAGATATATATGATATATCCCGCACCTCATTCGACGAGGAATGGACTTAGATCCCTTCACCGGGAGTGACTCCTTTAGCAATAACTGGCAGATGCTACACACTCGGTTTGTCTTTTGATTGCTTTTAAGAGTTTTTGCTTTGCACAGTGATATATATGATATATCCTGTACCTCATTCGACGAGGAAAGGACCGAGATCCCTTCACCGGGAGTGACTCCTTTAGCAAAACTAGAAAAGCCTCAAAAACACTCCATTCAAAATTCATTTGATTCTACAACGATATCAAGTTCATTACGCAATAGGTTTTCAGAAAAACCTGTCGTAGCCCTCCGTCATTTCAGAAAAGAACTGTTTAGTATTCGTGCTACGTTTGTTGTCCTTTGTCAAGGCGTAGTGTGCGGTAGCTGAATAGTGCTTATCTGCTTATGCATGTGATGCAGATTGTTTCAGGGTAGTCGTACGACCTTGTTGGCCTTTGTCAAGGGTCGTGCGGGTGGGTTTGATTCAATCAAGAAATGACGGGTTGAACTTGACTAGCAACCTGTGATTTGTTGGCCTTTGTCAAGGTCATAGGACACTAGGGGCAAAATATTATCGGGAATTTCAAGTGTTGAAATTTGCAATGAGATTGCATACCTTCTATGGGATAGTTGGATCCCGATACCCACTGCGAGTAAGAGTTACTCCTGGGAGAGTTTTACACATTACAATTAGCCGATCAAGTAGGTGTCTAGAAAGGTGTTAACGAGGTTACGCCTCTGGGAAAACGAGGTTTACATTAATTAGGTTCGTGCGAAAGCACGGGGGACCTCCCTCAAAGTACCGACACTGGCCTGGCTGAAAGATCGACGAAGTTGTAGGGTGTAATTAATCCCGGCTAGTCTTTCCTTTTAGGGTTTGAAGGAAGATTTGATAAAAACCAGTGGGAGCCATCCTGATTAGATAAGATAATAACCAATCTGATCTTGCACGAGCATACGCTAAAGTGTTTTCTTCTCTCTCTCTCCAGGTAGCGACCATTTCATGCCCTAATGAAGATAATAATATGGATGTATTGACCGAACCCGCATGTTATACTGTGCTGGGGAACGTTGGTTCCGTTCTTTCTTATAAGAGTTATAGGAATGAACAGGATATAGGGGAATACCAGGATTCCCATGCCACCCGAATGAAGAAAGTACATGTTGATGCATTTTCTTCGGGTGTGTTCGTTACAGAGAACTGTTTCTCCATTTGCTCTACGTCCTGGGTATTAGATACCGGGTCAGGATCCCATATATGTAATCAGTTACATGGGCTAAGGAAAGGTAAAGAACTTGGAGAAGGTGATAAAGACATTAGAGTTGGAAATGGTGCAATTGTTGCAGCTAAGACTGTCGGGGAATATCACCTTGTATTACCAACTGGTAATACATTGGTTCTGAACGAATGCTATTACATGCCGAACCTGATATGCAACATTATATCGGTTTCTTTGTTGAGTAAAGAGGGATATAATTTTGTATTACAGGACAATGTTATGAACATTTTCCATAACCAAAAGTTGGTTGGATCAGGAAAGTTGTGCAATGGCATTTATGTTCTAAATCAATCAACAGTTCTGAGCATAACAAACACACACAAGAGGAAAAGTTCAGAACTGAACGAATCCTTCTTGTGGCATTGTAGACTGGGTCACATCAATGCGACACGATTAGCTAAGTTGCATAAGGATGAATATTTAAATCCGTTTGAATTTTCATCTTATGACACTTGCCAATCATGTCTCAAAGGCAAGACGACCAAAACTCCGTTTACGGGACACGGAGAAAGAGTCACCGAACTCTTGGGACCGATACATAGTGATGTATGCGGTCCCATGTCTACACATGCCAGGGATGGTTCTTCATACTTCATTACATTCACTGACGATCTCTCTAGGTTCGGGTATGTGTTCCTGATGAAACACAAATCAGAAGCTTTTGAGAAATTTAGAGAATATAAACAAGAAGTTGAGAACCAAACCGGAAAAAGTATTAAAATCCTACGATCTGATCGAGGAGGTGAATACTTGAGCAATGAATTCCTGGACTTCCTAAAAGAGAATGGGATTCTCTCTCAGCTGACTCCTCCATATACACCACAGCACAACGGTGTATCAGAACGGAGGAACCGCACCCTATTAGATATGGTGCGCTCTATGATGAGCACAGCTGAGTTACCTATTTCCTTCTGGGGTTATGCGCTGGAGACAGCAGCATACCTATTGAATCAAGTTCCATCTAAATCTGTACCTACCACACCGTATGAGATATGGAGTGGGAAGAGACCATGTCTTAAATGAGTTAAGATATGGGGTTGCCCGGCCTATGTCAAAAGGCAAAATCCGGACAAACTCGAGGCACGGTCAGTTCTATGCAAGTTTGTGGGATATCCCAAACATTCACATGGATATCTTTTCTACCATACAGAGGAACAAAAAGTGTTTGTTTCTCGACATGCCACCTTTTTGGAAAAGGAATTTCTTGCAAAAGAAATTAGTGGCGACAAGGTAGAACTGGAAGAAATTCCGGCTACAGAAACTCAAACTGAAGATTTAGTGGAACCAGAGGATTCAGTAGCTCCCGACGAACCTCAGCCTCTCCGCCGATCTAGTAGGGTTCCTCGCCAACCTGAGAGATACTACGGTTTTCTCATGGATGGTGGAAGCGAGGATTGCATCATGGAGGATGATGACCCAACTAGCTTCGAGCAGGCCATCACGAGTAAGCACTCAGTGAAATGGCTGGATGCTATGCGGTCCGAGATGGAATCCATGTACACCAACAAAGTATGGACTTTGGAAATTGCTCCTGAAGGGGTAAAACCCATTGGGAGCAAGTGGATCTTCAAGAAGAAACTTGGTGTAGATGGGAAAGTGGAGACTTTCAAAGCTAGACTTGTTGCAAAGGGTTTTCGTCAAAGACCAGGTGTGGACTATGACGAAACCTTTTCTCCAGTGGCTATGCTTAAATCCATCCGGATCATGCTTGCCATCGCTGCATATCATGATTACGAAATCTGGCAAATGGATGTTAAGACCGCCTTTCTAAATGATGATTTAGAAGAGTGCGTGTACATGACTCAGCCAGAGGGCTTCGTAGATAGTGGGAGCAGCGGGAAGGTGTGCAAGCTGCTTATATCCATTTATGGATTAAAGCAAGCATCGCGGAGTTGGAACATCTGCTTTGACGTCGTTATCAAAGAGTTTGATTTCGTCAAAAATCCAGATGAACCTTGTATCTACAAGAAGGTGGCAGAGAGTAAGGTAGTCTTCCTCGTATTGTACGTGGACGACATACTCTTGATAGGAAATGATATTCCTATGCTGCAATCAGTCAAGCTCTTCTTATCACAAAGATTCTCAATGAAAGATCTTGGTGATGCCTCCTGCATATTGGGAATTAGGATCTATAGAGATAGATCCAAACGGATATTGGGATTGTCCCAATCCAGGTACATTGACACCATACTAAAAAGGTTTAGTATGGAAGAATCCAAGCATGGGAACTTGCCCACGATCTCTGGAGTCACTCTCTCCAAAGAGATGTCTCCCAAGACTGATTTGGAGAGAGCTCGCATGCAAGGGATACCCTATGCTTCGGCTGTAGGCTCTATCATGTATGCGATGCTATGTACCAGACCCGATGTAGCATACTCACTAAGTATAGTGAGCAGGTATCAAGCTGATCCTGGAGAGAGTCACTGGACAGCTGTGAACAGCATTCTCAAGTACTTGCGAAGGACTAAAGAGATGCTCTTGGTGTATGGTAACGGAGAACTCCAAGTGGAGTCCTTTACCGATTCGAGCTTCCAGAGTGATAAGGACGACTCTAAGTCGCAGTCGGGATTTGTCTTTACCCTTTACGGAGGGGCGGTTAGCTGGAAGAGTTCCAAGCAGGAAACCGTGGCAGACTCGACGATGGAGGCTGAATACATCGCTGCCAACGATGCTGCCAAAGAGGCTGTCTGGATCAAGAAGTTCATTACTGAACTTGGAGTGGTTCCATCCATTGAGCATCCAATACCTTTGTATTGCGATAACAATGGAGCGGTGGCTTTGGCAAAGGAACCCAGGTCCTATCAGCGATCCAGGCATATTCTGAGGCGGTATCACCTGATCTGGGAGATAGTTGATCGCCGGGAGATCGAGGTCAGGAGGGTTGACACGAAGAACAACACGGCGGATCCACTCACGAAGGCCATTCCCCAGATACAGTTTGAGAGACTCTTCGGGATGCTCGGTATGCGATACTACAGCAGCTGGCCCTAGTGCAAGTGGGAGATTGTTAGTTGTATGTATGCCCTAGAGGCCAGTATTGTACAGATGATGTATATTATATTGGATGCTTGGACATATATAGAGATGACTTTCTTGCTCGATATGATAGTATGCTATCTGGTTGCACTTTATCTTAATATGTATACTAGTCTCTTTAAACTGTCTTATAGTTACATGTTCGTAAAGCCCTTAGGATGTGTACTTGACTACCTCGACTATGATGCAGATCATACTAGTGGGGACATGGTAGTCCATAGGTACATCCTTCAAGGTCCCTAGTCGTGGGTGTATCGAGATGGGGCATCGATATACCAGTGTAGACTAGCGTATACGCTTCTCGACCCATGAGATGGGCGATGGATGATCCCATATCCATTGGTGTTTGACATCAGAGATAGTATACGGGTGCTCAGTGGAGACTGGGTACACTGGACGGACTCGCCGAGAACTCCAAGATGGTATTATACCTCACGTCAGATGGCAGTTCTCAGGTGACACTTGTGCAGGTTAGTCTGTAGACCCGAGATCGTCATAGAGTCTTGTGTGATTCCCACTGTGCTTTGATCTCCACCTTACCACGTCCATGAGGGCGTGCAAAACGGTGGTCTTTGGGTACAGTCCCGAGTCACATGGAGGCAATGAGCGATAGGAGGGGTTTCGTCTCTCCCGGTATTGGGGGTTGATGTTGCGCTGTGCTCGATTGGCCGTAACAGGGAAGTCCTTGGCCAGGGCTGATCAGAGATTTGCTGGTAAGTGTTACCTGTAGTTTCTCGACCCGTTATGAGCCTCACATCGGCACAACTTATCGGTTATTGGGGTCTGACGTTTACCACCCCTAGACTTGATATGCGACATATCAGACGAACAGACCGGACTGTACGGTAAGTGTTACTGGTTGGATTCACAGGAGTGTGAGCGGGCTAGCTCGTCGATCTTCTGATCGCTCAATACCCGGATGGCCGTTACGTTTAGCAGACCGCTTGCGTCTTGTGGGTGCTTGATATGATCATCATCTGCTACCGGCGTATTGACGGGTCTTAAGAGTCCTACACAGAGGTTTCCTGGCTCAAGCGAAACGAAATAGGAGCGCATATGAGATATGTGCAGGACCGAGAATAATGCGTGTATGTGATACTGTATTCCATTCTCGCGATGAATGTATCGATTGGTTATATTCGATATAACCTAGATATCAAATCAAGGATTGATTCGATAAGCCGATACATAGGATACTAGTCGGTTATATGCGATATGACCGGATCGTTAAATCAAGTGTTGATTTAATGATTTAATGTATAATTATATATTTGATATATTACTTTGCATTAACTAGTATTGGTTCACTTTAAATGGATTTTCTCACTTAATGTGCAAGTTGTATATGTGATATACTTTTGTGCACATCTTTGTATCATGTTTGATGATGCTTGCTCATTTGGTTAAGTGTAAAGAATTAAACCTAGGTTAAGAAAGTGATTAGGGTTTTTAATTATCCATTCTTTTATTTATTGATTTTGGAAAAAGAATAGGATAAGAATACAAAATGGTTGCTTTCATTCTTGAACCTTTATGAAGCTTCATGAAGCTTTGACCAAAGTGACCAATTTGTCTTCATGCTTTACCCTAACCACTATTCTAACCTTGGTCAATTCTCTACACCTAACCATGGTTCCTATTATGATAAGTATTCATTTCTTTTTCATTTTAATTTAACTTATCACAATATTTCCTTCTTCTTGATCTTCTTCTTCAAGAAAGAAAGCTTGATGCCATCAATGGCAACTTGAGTTCTAAAGTGAGAAATCCAATTCTAAAGTGAACCCACCTCCTATTTCTTCACCCTCTACCTCTTGCCAAGTTGTTTTGGGTGTTTTCTTCACAAGTTTCACAACTTGGTGAAGTTGGAGCTTGAACTTGTGATGCCTCGACGTAAATCATCTTCGGCACGAAGCCGACGAACTATTCCGCTCATTTCTTCGATGAAGCCGATGCGAGAGTCCGAGATCCGACTAGGACAGCAAGAGGACATCTACGTGGAGCTAAGGAAGTGGATAACCGGATCTACAAAGGTTGTAGCTTCTTATCTTTAGTCAAGTTGTTAACTAGATTCGTATTTCGCCTAAACTTCTAGTCAACGATCCGTATTAGGGTTTCTCGGCACCCGTAAAATTTGAAATTGGCATGGTTGATACCTTGTGAGACCTCTTGAGAGTGCCTAGGAACCCTACAGATCTATCTCCGCTATATCTGCTTTAGTCTATAAATAAACATAAGCCTCTTGTCCACTATGCTTCCGCTGACTACGACAACCCTCTGGCAGAGTCATATACACGTACACTTCTAAAGCTAGTTTAGAACGACGTTATACTCATTGATCAGTCGAAAATAGTGCATTTTTAACACGGCAATTTCCATATCATTTGCACTCATCTAGAAGTGTTCGGTATTCATATTGCACATATTAGCAAAACAGTCCTGAAATACCAGATTGCATGTGTTATACTCTAAAACCGGCATTTCGAGGGAAATTGTGTGTTTATCATGTCATCGCTTCATCCCTGTATTGCGCAACACTTGTCTCGAGAAATTTTGCAGGAAATTGCAGGAACAGAACCAAAATTGGGACAAGAGCTGATCAAAATTACGCCAAGTCTAAGATTGTTGATCTGGTACCAATCTAGAAAGATGTGTAAGAATAAACATATCATAAAAATACCAAGAATTTATCAGGAAGCAGTACTAGAAAGATGAAGCAGTGTCTCCCTCACATGACCGCGGTTCCGCGGCAGGAGCATGCACATGCCGCGGAACCGCGGTGGAGTTGCCACGTCATCACTCCATTTTCAGTGCATAATTCTTCTCTCAATGGGTACACCTCATCAAGACACAACAAATTCTAGATTACTCTCGAAGCTTCTGCCAGATCAGCAACGATCATTAAGCAAGCTAATCATGATTAAGCTCTTAACAAACTATTTCTAGAAGCTCCCTCCTAACTAACTACTTCTAGAAGCCTCTCTTCTACAAACTTTCGGAGGGAAATTCAAATCTCTTTAACAAACTTTTGGAGGGAAATTCAAATCTCTTTAACAAACTTTTGATGGTCTATAAAAAGGAGCCTAAATCTAGGGTTGAGGTTGTTCATAAATTCTTCATCTCTCCCACTTCCATCTACAAGTTGAGTGACACATCTTGTAGCCCTAATTCCAAAAGCCAACACCAAATTCAAGATCCCGAGTACCATTCAAGCGAGAAGCCTTCAACCTTTTAGGAGCGGAGCCGATCTTCAATCGAGCAAGTGATCCAAGCCGATCTGCGACTCAAGGAGACGAGCGAAGCCAAATCGACAATCGAGTTCTTCCTCTTGTAGTTCTTGAGCGATTTTTAATGGAATTGTTGATGTAAATAAAAGATGAAATTCTTTTATCTTGCTTTCTTTAAATTCTTGCATCATGATTAGATCTCAATTTGTGATTGTGGTTCTTGTTGTGATGTTTGAGTAAAACTCCGCTCGTAAAGGAGTCGAGACGATCAATAGAATGATGATGTAACAAATTTTAAAATGATTCTTAAGTCCTACGAGTTTTGTAAACCCTAGCAAATTGAAGAATCGACGACCTAGTTTCGTTGCGATACTTTCTTGATTGTGATCGCTCGAAATTAGGGATCGACGATCGATTCTTGATTTTACTAGAGGCTAGAATGTGAATGATATCGACGAAGGAACAAGGGATAAATGTTGAAACCCTAGTTTCATAAGAAATCCCTAATTCTCGTCGATCATCATCGATCTAGTATCAATTCATCGAAGGATAAGAATATGTAATCGCTAGATTTCATCACATCTATAGATCCGATCGATTCCTACGAGCCTCACTTCGATTCTTGATATTTGGTTAGGAAATCATCACATCTCAATTCTTGATTTTAATGTTTTTCTTAGATCTAGATTTTTCTAATTCTTGAAATTCAATTTACAAATCATGAATTGTTTTCTTTTCTTTTCCTTAAAGTTTCAACTCATCTAATTCTAAACACGAACGATTACACTTTCCCTGTGGACGATCCATACTTACTAACGCGCTACATTCGACACCATTATTGATTGCGGTCAAAATATTTTTGGTTGTGATTTCTATTCACATTTTCTCAAATACACATTCGGAAATCGTTATCAATCAAATGGCGCCGTTGCCGGCGATTGTGCGCTAATTGTTCGTATTTTGAAATTTGAGCTAAAAAGTTTATTCCATCTATATTTTTAGATCAAAATTCGCGCAAACCCTAATACGAGTTGTTGTGATTTGTTGCGAGGAAATCTGTGTTAGTTATATGTATGCCCTAGAGGCCATTACAGTACATAGGATGTATATTGTAGTGGATGCTGGGACATATATAGAGAGGACTTTCTTGCTCGACATGATAGTATGCTATCTGGTTACTCTTAACCTTAACGTGTACACTGATTGTCTCTCTGTTACATGTTGGTAAAGCCCTTAGGATGTGTACTTGACTACCTGGACTATGATGCGGATCATACTAGTGGGGACATGGTAGTCCATAAGTACATCCTTCAAGGTCCCTAGTTGTGGGTGTATCGAGACGGGGCATCGATATACCAAAGTAGACTAGCGTATACCTTATCGACCCATACAGATGGGCGATGGATGATCCCATATCCATTGGTGTTTGACATCAGAGATGATATACGGGTGCTCAGTGGAGACTGGGTACACTGGACGGACTCGCCGAGAACTCCAAGATGGTATTATACCTTACGTTAGATGGCAGTTCTGTGGTGACACTGGTACAGGTTAGTCTGTAGACCCGAGATCGTCATAGAGTCTTGTGTGATTCCCACTGTGCTTTGATTTCCACCTTACCACGTGTTGGAGATAGTGCCCTCAGAGTCAATTAATGGATCACAGGCACGTGATTGCAATGATTGAGGGAGGACCTATCCCGGTAGGACAGTCTTACTCGAGATGATAGTATGCTATCTGGTTTACCTTTATCATCGTGTACTGCTTTAGGTGACCTGACATGTCGCTATTACACGTTGATAGAGCCCCTAGGATTCTTTCTTGACTACCAGCAGTATGATGGCGATCATATACGTGGGAGCTGGTAGTCTATAAGCACATCCTTAAAAGGTCCCTAGTCGTGGGAGTTTCGAGACAGGGCATCGATTCTCCAGAGTAGACTAGTGTATACAGTCGAGACCCCGACGAGGGGCGGTGGTCGGTCTCACAAGCCACTGGTGTCAGTTGGTTCACCTAAGATATATACAGGTGCTCATTGGGTTATGAGTACAGCGGACATGACTCGCCGGGAACATGCTAGTTGGTCTTATACCTGACGTCAGATAGCAGTTCCCTGGTAACATGTGTACAGGTTAGTTCATCGACCTGGGGATCCTCATTTGTCTCGTGTGAGTTCCCACTGTACTTTGATTACTACCCTACCACGGCTCAAAGGAGTCGTGCAAACAGGTTTTAGTTGGGTACAGTCCCGAGCCACATGGAGGCAGTGAGCGGATCTGCAGGGGTTCGTCTCTCCCGGTATTGGGGGTGAGGTCGCGCTGTGTCTAGGAGAGCCATTACACAAAGCCCTCGGCCGAGGCAGGAGATTTACTGGTAGGTATTCCAGTAGTATCTCAGGGTGTTCTGGGCTACACACCGACACGACTTGTACCGCTTTTGGGGGTCTGACTTTTACCAACCCCCTAGGCCCGACATGCGATGCTCATAGACGAACGGACCGGACTGTACGGATATTGTCACTGACAGGCTCAGTAGGGTGTCAGGATGAGTTCGTTCATCGACGTCCCTTTTGGTCAATAGCTGGTGGCCCGTCACGTATTGGCTAATACCTCTGACGTGCTAGTGGTTAAATCTACAACCATAGTATTGACGAGTCTTTAGAATCTACCACACTTACAGTTACTCAAGCTTTCGGGCGAAACGCTGTAGAGGCCGTATGGAGATATGGCAGGGTCCGATCAGATACGTGCGGTATTGCACGGATCGGGATCGGACAGTTTTGTACTAGTGGCCGTATAGTTATATAGCAGGGTTCGATCTGATACGTGCGGTATTGCACGGATCAGGATCGAACGGATATTACTAGCCGGCTTTGGCTTAAGCCGGACCTAGTTTAGTACAGTATAGATTTTGTCTCATTGCATTTGTATCCGGACGGAATACAGATGCAGGTGTGTATGCACAGTATCGGGGTTTTCCTGTAATTTATTACGGGACCAGTTTTCTAGAGTTGCCAGTTTGCATTCCGCTTCGGCCGGTTTTCCTTTGTTCTTTCCCGGCCGGACTTTTCTAATGGAGGGGGTAATTTGCAGTTTTGCAAATTACATTAGAGGAGGGGGTTTCTTGCATATGTATTAATTATGATAGCATCTTTTTTATTCCTTTCTTTTCTATCATCATTTCTTGTAAAAGGTGATTAGGATTGATTTGGTTTTGATGTGAGATTGTGATGATAATGTTTGGCTATGGTCACCACTTGCTTTTACTACCATTACCTTCCTTCTTTGGTTGTGGTTTTGTATTCCCTCCTCCACCATTCTCATTTTGGAGAATATAGAACTCACTTGAGAGAAAAGAGAAGAAGAGATTTTCATTCTTGAGAGTTTTCATTCTTGATCTCATTTTCATGCTAGAAAAATGCAAGCACCATTTTTCTAATCTTGATTCCTCCATCATCTTCAAAGGAAACTACATAAACTCCAAGAGATAAAGTTTCTACACTACATTCTACAGCATTTTTGGGCATGTCGACTTGTCGGCTTCATGCTCGAGTTGCCTCGGTATTGAGGCGGGAGCCCGTAAAAGACGCAGGCGATGTGGTGCCCTTCCGGCGAGGAGGCGACGATGTGGAGACAAGACATTCCGCGGGAGATCGGGACGATGAAGAGAAGACCGGAGGACTCGGATCACTTGGTATACTTCTCTTCCCATCTCTTGTTTGCTAGCATTAGGTTAATGGTTACGATCCGGGTTTTCATTGTCCGCGGTAGCGCCAGTTTAAACTTAAGAAAAATTTTGATTCCGCATTTTGTCCTCGGATAGACGGCCGGGGCGCTGCCGTGGCGCAACATGGTATCAGAGCTCACGCCATTAACCTTGCCTAGCTTGTTCTAATGCGTTTTACTTATCCGATCGACCAAAATTCCAAAAACCGCGTTTTTGTGTGCATCAGTTTTCTGTCGATTTTTTCTGAGCTCTAAAATTTTGTCAGGTTGTAAAAAACTAATGTACTGAAAATTCTAAGACTACTGTAAAAATTAGACGCAGTCAGTCGATGACTCAAGCGCCGAACCGCGGCCAAAACCCCCCTTGGGCCGCGGTTCCGCCGCGTGTTGGTGTCTTCACTGTGTCCAAATTTTCCAGTGGGCTTGTGGGCTGTTTTTGGGGGTTTTGGGAAATTAAAATTGGGCCCAGAATTTCTGTGAGTGCTACAGTATTGCTTGGGGGCCCACATGTTAATTGTTTGATCGATCGGATATTTTAAACACATTATTTCACAGTATTTACATTATATCTGCGACCGTGAATGTCACTTGATCGGTAAATTCCGTCTAACTGCTATAGCCCGGTTAGACGGATTTGCGAACGTGACTTTCACGTTGATGTTCTGTGTTCATGCTGTGTTGTTGCGGATCGGTCGTGCGGGATAGCCTGGATGCAATGTTAGTACAGTTTTGTTTTATATGTACATTTGATATTGCGGGGCGAGCGTCCGACATGTGGACTGCCGTCACTGCCTGTTTGTATTATTCTTTTGGGGCACGACCTGGTTGCGGTCGATGTACCCGGTGTATGTATATTTTACTTTCTGTACTAGGATTACCCCGCGGAGGGGTGCACGGATAGCCGGGTTCTAGAGGGCAACGGTCCCGCATCTCATGGCATTGAGACGGAGGGGGCTTCACTCTAGGATTGGCGGGCTGTTCGTCGCACTCGTAGGGGGTACAGGTTGACCCAGGAGGGGTGCCCAAGTTACCGGATTCCATGAAGTGCTGGGTGGTCCATTCACGGTGCTGAAGGGGGCTGCCTCGCTTCAGGTTTTGGCGGGTGACTTGCCGCGCCCGTAGGGGTCTAGGATTTCATTGCACAGGCTATCCACACGACCAAGGGAACGTCGGGTTTCAGCAGTGGCTCTGTGAAACCCGGGGCTTCCAGATATCTGTATTGTTCTGTGATGCTGTACATTTCTGTGATGTTGCATTTTATCACGCCTCGAGCGAAAATTATATATTGGTATATATATTAGTAGATGTTGTATATGTTTTGCATCCGCGCTAGTCCAGTCCCCGCTCTGTCGTTAGTTAGCTAACCTAACGGGTAATGACGGGACCCAGTAGCGAATGCGGATGGCATATACGGACATCAGTATATTTTCGTTCTTTGTGGTGTGATCCATTGATGGGACTGCGTTGATTCAGATCAATGCAAGCTAAACAAACCTATTCTGATGTTGTTGGAACAATTTTTCAAAAAGCTGTTATTGCAAGGACGTTCACTTTTGTTTTGCATCGTGGTATTCATTTGGAATACCCTGCTCCTCAGTCGACGAGGCAAGGGCCGAGATCCCTTCACCAGGAGTGACCCCTTGGACAGAAGTTTGCGTCAGGGCATTAACTTCACTATAGCCGATTACTTTTGCTTTGCATCGTGGTATTCAGTTGGAATATCCTGCACCTCATTCTACGGGGAAAGAGCCGAGATCCCTTCACCGGGAGTGACCTCTTTAGTAAAGGTTTTCGTCACTATATTTTTATAAAAGGCTATGCAGTTCCTTCAACGATATCAAGTTCATTACGTTAAAGGTTTTTCGCCAAAAACCAGCCGTAGCCCTCCGTCATTTTTTACAAGTATTACTTAGTATTCGTGCTGAGTTTGTTGACTGTGTCAAGGCGTAGTGTGCGGTAGCTAAGTAGTGTTTGTTTGTTGCATATTAATGGGATTGGTTAGGACAGTCGTGCGGCCTTGTTGACTGTGTCAAGGGCTCGTACGGGTGGGTTTAATGCAATCCAGGACAATGACGGGTTGAACTTGACTAGGACTCTTTGATTTGTTGACTGTGTCAAGGTCACTTGGGTCCTAGGGGTAAAAATCACATCGGGAGTTTCAAAAGAACTGAAACTTGCCAGACATGAGCATACCTTCTGGAGTGTGGTGACGTGAGTGGATTCCGTCACGTTATCATACGATGATAGTTGGATCCCGATTCCCACTGATGAGTTAGTTTACTCCTCGGGTAGCCCCGACTAATTCTTCTTTCAGGTTTGGAGGAGAATTTGAGGTACAGTGGGAGGTTTCCTGATTAGATAAATTGGTAACCATTCTGATCTAAGTTAGAGTGCACGCTGAGTGTTTCTTTTCTCTCTCTCTTTGGCAGCGACCATTGACCCGACCCTGGACTATGACTCAGTGACCAAGTTGACCGAACCTTCTTAACACTGGCTTTTGGATTGTCAGAGTTTCAAACCTCATTGCCACTCCTACTTTTACCCTTTTCTCCAGGACACCCCGTATTACTACGAACGTCCACTTCCATTGGACAAAACCATCGTATGGTTATATACGAACTAGAAGGACTTCGAGGATGGTTTCTGGTTCTGGAGAAAACGAATAGGATTATTCAGTTGTCTTTTCTTTTCACCTTCTCTCATTGCGAGTACTCCTTGGTTTAGGAGATAGTACACCTATTACGCAAATTGGATAGTTTTCTTCCAAACCTTAGGCTGGTGCCGAACGGTAGGGAATGAAGAAAACCAATTAGCATAACGATGGTGTGCAGAAGTTAATAGGTTAAGACAAAGCAAGGGATTAGTAAGAGGGCAAAGTAAATTGCGACTGCTATTCACGACCGAACCAAGTATTTCTTCGCCAATCCTAAATCACCTTTGTATTTCTCCAGGACACTCCGTATCACTACGAAGATCCACAGTTTATTTGGATACTCCATCGTATTGTTATATACGAACTCGAAAGGAACTTGTTCCAGTTCGGGGATGGATTCTGGTTCAGGAGAAATAGGAATAAGGTTTATTCGGTTGTCTTTTATCTTCACCTTCTCTCGCTTTGCGAGTGCTCCTAGGATTAGGACAGTCCACCTTTTATGCTTATTGGATAGTCTTCTTCCAAACCATAGGCTGGTGCCGAACGGTAGGGAAGGAAGAAAACCATTTGGCCTAAAGGGGTGTGCAGACGGTAATGACTAAAGACATATAAAGGGATTTAGACAGATGGCAAAGAGATATACGGTTACAGTTGTGAATCTGGATAATGGAAGAGGCATTACTAAGAATACCGGAATACCCCACCGAAACATTTCAATGTTTCAGTTTCACTGTGTAATGTTAAAAGAAAACTGATTTCCCGATTAGATACTTACTCCAGGGTATTTATTTACCAGGTATGATTCTCACATCTGTATAGTTTTACAGATGATGAGTGGGAGTAAGTTATTGGGAATAGGGTGATCATCCTCATTATATCGGGATTCGTTGTAATCGGTGATATTTGAGGAGATCATCTGGGCTGTTTGCCGGTCGGCAAATATTTGGTTTTGAATATCCGCTGTTGTGCACCAATTTCAAATTGATATATCTGTACGTCTGTTTTCATAGAGTGAGATATACCTTTTGATATTATGTCGATGACATTTACCTATATCAGTGGATGGTTAGGTAAGGAGCATTAAACAGCGGTGCAATTCTTCTTAACCATAAGAACAGTTTTCAACCTACGACGCACAGTGAAAGAGTTGTTAGACTCAGCGGACTTATACAGAGTATTGTATGTTGTCCAGTGTCCATTAGGACAGAGGGGTTGGTCCTCATACTATATTCTGTTTACTTTTAACTTCTCTAGTTCTTAGACATGTGTTTCGTAGGAACACAGGGTCTAAGTTTTGAGGAGTTATAGGTATTTGAATAGAGTAGAGAACCAGGTGTAGCAAGTATCGGGATTCTTCAAAGTGATCGAAGATGTAGATACTTGTGTATGGTGTTCAGTTGATAGTAATGATTAAGAGAACTAGCTTCTCTTTCAGGTTACTCATAATTGGAAATATTCCTAAGTTGAGTAACGCTGATCGGCCTCCTTCCATTTAGTTGACATGCACTGGAGACAGCTGCATGATTTGAATCTGGTTCAATTAAATCAGTGCCTCTGTTTCTATATTGGATATAGAACAGTTCATATCTTGACATTCTTAAGGTACGGGGAGTTGTCCGGCTTATGATTAAAACCAGACACTGGACAACTCAAGGCACGTTTCTGTAATGGCTGTTTGTGGGTTGACCCAGGCTATGACGAGGGTTGACTTTCTACCATCTGGCAGATCAATAGAAATATTGTTCTAGACTCGCCACAGTTTTATTAAAAATGGATTTTTTCAAAAACAGTAGTGGGAGTATGGTAGAACTGGAAGTGATTCCAGAACCGCAAACGATTACTGAAGATTTGATAAGGAACCTAAAGATTCAATCTGGCTTGACATTCCATTGGCCACTCCGCAGATAAGGTGGGTAACTTCAGTCACCCGAGAGGTACTCCGGTAGCCTCAAGGATGGTGACAGGGAAGTTCTTGTTTACCCACACTTGCCATTGCTGTTGTTCCAGGCTGCGAGACCCGGCAGGAGGATGAGTATAGCGTCGTTCTGAACTAGCTTCAGAAATGTACGTGTATATGATTCTGCCAGAGGGTTGTCGTAGTCAGTGGGAGCAGCGGAAGCATTGGTGGACAAGTAGCTTATGTCTACTTATAGACTAAAGCAGATGTAGCGGAGATAGATCATCTATTTCTGACGTGACAGTCATAGGTTTGACTTCATCAGAATAGGGGATGGATCTGTTGAGAAGGTAGTAGGGTGTGATATCCTGGTATTTGGATGACACTCACATAGTAGGAAAAGAAACTCCTATACTACGATCGGTTATACTTTGGTCGTCACACAGTGGTTTCTCCACATGGGACTTGGACATAATATCTGACATACTGGTTACTAGATCTATGGTTTTAGATCTAGATTTGGGTGGCTTCCCAATCTGGGTACTTAGACAGCATTCTAAGAGTATTTAGAATGGACGACTCCTGGCATGGTAGTGTACCTGCAGGTAATGGAGTCACCCTCTCTAAAGGTGTCTTACAGACTAAAGGGGAGAGGGATGTGCATGATTGGCAGATCACTTGCTTAGGCAATTGAGTCAATCATGAGATGTCAAGTACCACACCAGATGTTGTTCTTGCAGTAGATGCAATAAGTTGATATTAATCCAATCCTGGAGAAACAATCGGAAGCAGTTTTAGGACATAAGTGCATGTTCTAGGGATGTGATAAGGACAGCCTCTTTTAGGAGACGGTTATCACTCCAGGCTTCCAAGGTGACATGGATGGCAGAGTGGCTGTCAGAGTTATAGTTTTCACCCTGACGAGGGGCAGTATATTGGACATGTGGTCCAGGTAGATACTGAGGGAAAGGTATGGCGCAGGATACTGATTAAGTTCAGTTGACGATACAGTCTAAGAAGTCTGGATTTGGAGTTCATTTATGAACTAGGTCCCATCAAACATCCAGACGTTCCAAGACAGGTATTGCTCATTTCGGGAGATGGCTTTCTCCGCGAACTTGAGATATAAAGAGACATAGAAAGAAACTTCTCTGCGGATCCACTCACTGAGGCTATTCCTCGAACGCAATATTTTCACAAACGAGTTTTGTGAGACTGACTAGTAGAGGAGTTGGGTGTTCGGTATCACACGGGCTGTGAGTATGCGGCATCGCAATAATTAGCCTTGAGTGCAAGTGGGAGATTGTTGGAGATAGTGCCCTCAGAGTCAATTATTGGATCACAGGAACGTGATTGCAATGATTGAGGGAGGACCTATCCCGGTAGGACAGTCTTACTCGAGATGATAGTATGCTATCTGGTTTACCTTTATCATCGTGTACTGCTTTAGGTGACCTGACATGTCGCTATTACACGATGATAGAGCCCCTAGGATTCTTGCTTGACTACCAGCAGTATGATGGCGATCATATACGTGGGAGCTGGTAGTCTATAAGCACATCCTTAAAAGGTCCCTAGTCGTGGGAGTTTCGAGACAGGGCATCGATTCTCCAGAGTAGACTAGTGTATACAGTCGAGACCCCGAAGAGAGGCGGTGGCCGGTCTCACAAGCCACTGGTGTCAGTTGGTTCACCTAAGATGTATACAGGTGCTCATTGGGTTATGAGTACACCGGACAGGACTCGCCGGGAACATGCTAGTTGGTCTTATACCTGACGTCAGATAGCAGTTCACTGGTGACATGTGTACAGGTTAGTTCATCGACCTGGGGATCCTCATTTGTCTCGTGTGAGTTCCCACTGTACTTTGATTACTACCCTACCACGGCTCAAAGGAGTCGTGCAAACAGGTTTTAGTTGGGTACAGTCCCGAGCCATATGGAGGCAGTGAGCGGATCTGCAGGGGTTCGTCTCTCCCTGTATTGGGGGTGAGGTCGCGCTGTGTCTAGGAGAGCCATTACACAAAGCCCTCGGCCGAGGCAGGAGATTTACTGGTAGGTATTCCAGTAGTATCTCAGGGTGTTCTGGGCTACACTCCGACACGACTTGTACCGATTTTGGGGGTCTGACTTTTACCAACCCCCTAGGCCCGACATGCGATGCTCATAGACGAACGGACCGGACTGTACGGATATTGTCACTGACAGGCTCAGTAGGGTGTCAGGATGAGTTCGCTCATCGACGTCCCTTTTGGTCAATAGCTGGTGGCCCGTCACGTATTGGCTAATACCTCTGACGTGCTAGTGGTTAAATCCACAGCCATAGTATTGACGAGTCTTTAGAGTCCACCACACTTACAGTTACTCAAGCTTTCGGGCGAAACGCTGTAGAGGCCGTATGGAGATATGGCAGGGTCCGATCTGATACGTGCGTTATTGCACGGATCAGGATCGGACAGTTTTGTACTAGTGGCCGTATAGTTATATGGCAGGGTTCGATCTGATACGTGCGGTATTGCACGGATCAGGATCGAACGGATATTACTAGCCGGCTTTGGCTTAAGCCGGTCCTAGTTTAGTACAGTATAGATTTTGTCTAATTGCATTTGTATCCGGACGGAATACAGATGCAGGTGTGTATGCACAGTATCGGGGTTTTCCTGTAATTTATTACGGGACCAGTTTTCTGGAGTTGCCATTTTGCATTCCGTTCCGGCCGGTTTTCCTTTGTTCTTTCCCGGCCGGACTTTTCTGATGGAGGGGGTAATTTGCAGTTTTGCAAATTACATTAGAGGAGGGGGTTTCTTGCATATGTATTAATTATGATAGCATCTTTTTTATTCCTTTCTTTTCTATCATCATTTCTTGTAAAAGGTGATTAGGATTGATTTGGTTTTGATATGAGATTGTGATGATAATGTTTGGCTATGGTCACCACTTGCTTTTACTACCATTACCTTCCTTCTTTGGTTGTGGTTTTGTATTCCCTCCTCCACCATTCTCATTTTGGAGAATATAGAACTCACTTGAGAGAAAAGAGAAGAAGAGGTTTTCATTCTTGAGAGTTTTAATTCTTGATCTCATTTTCATGCTAGAAAAATGCAAGCACCATTTTTCTAATCTTGATTCCTCCATCATCTTCAAAGGCAACTACATAAACTCCAAGAGATAAAGTTTCTACACTACATTCTACAGCATTTCTTGGGCATGTCGACTTGCCGGCTTCATGCTCGAGTTGCCTCGGTATTGAGGCGGGAGCCCGTAAAAGACGCAGGCGATGTGGTGCCCTTCCGGCGAGGAGATGACGATGTGGAGACAAGACATTCCGTGGGAGATCGGGACGATGAAGAGAAGACCGGAGGACTCGGATCACTTGGTATACTTCTCTTCCCATCTCTTGTTTGCTAGCATTAGGTTAATGGTTACGATCCGGGTTTTCATTGTCCGCGGTAGCGCCAGTTTAAAGTTAAGAAAAATTTTGATTCCACATTTTGGCCTCGGATAGACGGCCGGGGCGCTGCCGTGGCGCAACACCACGTCCAAGAGGGTGTGCAAAACGGTGGTTTTTGGGTACAGTCCCGAATCACATGGAGGCAATGAGCGATAGGAGGGGATTCGTCTCTCCCGGTATAGGGAGTTGATGTTGCACTGTGTTCGATTGGCTATAACCGGAAATCCCTGACCAGGGTTGCTGATATTTACTGGTAAGTGTTACCAGTAGTTTCTCGAACTGTTACAGACCTCATATCGACACGACTTATCGAGCTACTGGGGTCTGACGTTTACCACCCCTAGGCGAGATATGCGACATATCAGACGAACATACCGGACTGTACGGTATGTGTTACTGGTTGGATTCACAAGAGTATGAGCGGGCTTGCTCATTGATCTTCTGATCGCTCAATACCCTAGTGGCCGTTACGTTTAGCAGACCGCTTGCGGCTTATGGGTGTTTGATATGATCATCACCTGCTGCCGGCGTATTGACGAGTCTTTAGAGTCCTACACAGAGGTTTCCTGGCTCAAGCGAAACGAAATAGGAGCGCATATGAGATATGTGCGGGACCGAGAATAATGCATGTATGTGATACCGTATTCTATTCTCGCGATGAATGTATCGATTGGTTGTATGCGATATAACCTAGTTGTCGAATCGAGGATTGATTCGATAAGTCGATACATTGGATACTGGTCGGTCATATGCGATATGACCGGATCGTTAAATCAAGTGTTGATTTAATGATTTAATGTATAATTATATATTTGATATATTACTTTGCATTAACTAGTATGGGTTCACTTAAAATGGATTTTCTCACTTGATGTGCACATTGTATATGTGATATATTTTTGTGCGCTTGATTGTATCATGTTTGATGATACATGCAAACTTGGGTGTATGTTTGATTTAAACCTTGGTTAAGTAAATGGTTAGGGTTTTTATTTATTTATTTATTTATTTCTTTGGCATGAAATAAAATGGTGGCTTTCTTTGGATTTACTTAAAACTTCATGAAGCTTTGTCCATTTTGTTTCTTTCCTAAACCTAACCATTCACCTAACCCTAATTTATTCTCTACACTTGTTAAACTAACCCAAGGTTGCATAATGATAAGAATCACTTATTTTCTATTTTCCAGTAATTCCTATCATATTCTTTTGTTCTTCTTCTTCTTCTTCTTCAAGAAGAAAGAAGCTTGATAGCTTCAATGGTGACTTGAGAAAAAGAGTTAGAAATCCAATTCTAAAGTGAACCCACTTCCTATTTCTTCATCCTCTATCACTTGCCATGTAGTATAGGGTGTTTTCTTCACAAGTTTCATGACTTGGTGAAGTTGGAGCTTGATCTTGAGTTGCCTCGACGTAGATCATCTTCGGCATCGAAGTCGACGACCTAGCCCGCCCATTTCTCCGATGAAGCCGACGCTAGAGCCCAGGATCCGATGATCGCAGCGAGGGGACCTCACGGAGCTATGGAGGTGGAGGAACGGATCTACAAAGGTTGTATTTCCACTCACTTTGGAGTAAAGTTGTTTACTTGCATAGTTATCGCCTTAAACTCTAGTCAACGATCCGTATTAGGTTTTCTCGGCACTCGTAAAATTTGAATTTGGCATGGTTGATGCCTTTTGAGACCTCCTTAGTGTGCCTAGGAACCCTACAGTGGTATCAGAGCCTAGCTAGAGCCTTAGGCGAAGCGTAGACGATGTTAGAAACCCGATCTAACCCGAAACCCTAATCCGAAACCCTTCTCTGTAAAATTTTTCAAAACTGGGATTTTTTCGAATTAAAAATATGCAGAAAATTAAGCAGGGTTTTTTAGGGATTACTGTGAAGCACATGCTCATGATTCGACTAAAGCGCGGCGGAACCGCGGCACGAGCATGGCTCGTGCGGCGGTTCCGCGGACATGTAGTCACATTACCTCTTGAAAATTGCACAGTAATTCTTATCTTTTAGTGCTGTATTTTCTGGGAATTTTTAACTTCTACTCAAGAGTTGAGTTTTCTGAGTTGTATTGGGGACTCGGTGTTTCGATCAGGAAGTTTAAATTCGTCTGTGTTTTTCCGGATAATTTTAGAATATGTTAAAAAGTTCGACCGGATATAAATACCCAATTTTCCCCTGTCGGGAAATTTCCAAGTGTTGGATCTTTCCGTAGTTTAATAACGTTCTAAGTAGTGCAAGTAACGCGATGGACCCTCTAGAAGACAACAAACCTTAACTCGATTATGTGACCGTCTTGAACTACCCTTTGAACCTTAAGGTTTGGGGCAGTACGGCGTGCCACATGTGAGGCGTTGGCTTGGCCCTTCTACGGCTGGACCGTTGGTACTGAGGCATGAAGTGAATGTTTTTAAACTTATTTCATGTGTTGAGCTGTTTCGGGAAAACTTGGGTGTTTGACTGTTCGATCGGAAAGTTTAACATTTTCTGTTTATCTAGAATGTGATACAATAATTGGAATTCACAAGTAGTTATAATATAACTGTATGAATGTTATAAACATAGAACTTTAGTCTCACATGATCGGATGCCACGGAATTTTGATGTGATCAAAAGTCCGTCTAAGTCACGTAGTGTACGCGGATACTCGCCGGGTAAACTTAATAGACAGCTACACCCCTTAGCCCCGACCAAGTGACTGTAGGAGAACCCCGTCGCCGAAAGCATCCGTTCGGGTGCTCGCGGCAGCGGTGTTCCGCCTTGGTGCACTTCGTCGACGGCATCGGGGGTGCGGCTGCCTACTAAAGTTTGCGACGAGTATTCGATCAGGATGCCGGGGATCTTGTTGAATTGCCCGACTTGATATTGAAAAGTGTTTTCGATAATGAGACTAAAATGCAGGGTTTATAACTGTTAGGCATGCGATGTCTAAGGAATTCATTTGATTAGGCATGCGATGTCTATGCAAGGTTGTGGATTCCAACTGTTGTAGTTTTACAATTTCTTTTCTGTGACCGTAAGTGTAACATGTGATATCGCCGGTTTCGTTGCTATATGTCAACGACAATTGGGATGCGCATATTTACTTACGTTGATGACATGTGATGTTATGTGTTGCTGGATATGTTATATTGGATCGTCGTGTTTGAATAGACGGGTGGTTTTTATGTGAGATGAGTGTTTTTCATTTTCATTCATGTAAAAACTTGTATGTAATATTCTTTTATTGGGGCACTTCCAGGTTGCGGAAGATGTCACCATTGTATATTATTTACTTTTCCGCACTAGGATAGACCCAAAGGGGAGCACAAGTAACCGGGTTCTGGAGTCCAGTGGGAGACCAACTCGAGGAGTCGAGTCCGGGTCTCCTAACTCTAGAATTGGTAGGGTTGCTTGCCGCTCTCGTAGGGGTATAGGGGTGTGGGTTTGGCTATTCATCGAGACCGTGGAATCCGTGTTTTATACTAGCTCGTATTGAAAACACGGACGTCCTAGTATATCCAATATTTCATATGATTCTTCTGCTGCGATATTTGTGATGTGATCATTTGATATGCTGTGATGGATACTGTATATAGTATATATGATATATTATATAGACGTTACTTATGTTTTGCACTCGCGCTAGCCCTGCCCCGCTCTGCCGTTAGTTACCTAACCTAACGGTGCGCGAGGGGACATTGAGGCGAATGCGGATGGCATAAGTGTACGTCGTATTTATCCGTGATGTTTAGGTAACTTAAATGATGGGACTTCATTAATGTGATTAATGAAAGAAAAGAAACCTAAAATGCTGTGGAATCGAATTTTCAAAAACAGGTAGCTACAGTTCTTCCTTTGAATCGCGGTGTTCCTTGTAGAACATCCTGCACCTTATTCGATAAGGAAAGGGCCGAGATCCCTTCACCGGGATTGACCCCTTTAGCAATAACTGGCAGATGCTACAACCCTCGGTTTTTTTTTGATTGCTTCTATAGTTTTTTCTTTGCACAGTGATATATATGATATATCCCGCACCTCATTCGACGAGGAAAGGGCCGACGATCCCTTCACCGGGAGTGACCCCTTTAGCAAAACTAGAAAAGCCTAAAAAACACTCCATTTTAAAATCATTTGATTCTACAAAGATATCAAGTTCATTACGCAATAGGTTTTCAGAAAAACCTGTTGTAGCCCTCCGTCATTTCAGATAAGAACTAGTTAGTATTCGTGCTGCGGTTGTTTGGCCTCCATTAAGGCGTAGTGTACGATAGCTAACTAGTTCTTATCTGCTAGCATATGATGCGATTGGATTAGGGTATTCGTATGGCGTTGTTTGGCCTCCGTCAAGGGTCGTGCGGGTGGGTTTAATTCAATCAGGAAATGACGGGTTGAACTTGACTAGCGGATTATGGGTTGTTTGGCCTCCGTCAAGGTCATAGCACGTTAGGGGCAAAATATTATCGGGAATTTCAAGTGTTGAAATTTGCAATGAGATTGCATACCTTCTATGAGATAGTTGGATCCCGATACCCGCTGCGAGTAATTGTTACTCCTGGGAGAGTTTTACACATTACAATTAGCCGATCAAGTAGGTGTCTAGAAAGGTGTCAACGGGATTACACCTCTGGGAAAATGAGGTTTACATTAATTAGGTCCGTGCAAAAGCACGGGGCACCTCCCTCAATGTACCGACACTGGCCTGGCTGAAAGATTGGCGAACCTGTAGCGTGTAATTAATCCTGGCTAGTCTTTCCTTTTAGGGTTTGATGGAAGATTTGATAAAAACAGTGGGAGCCATCCTGATTAGATAAAATATATAACCAATCTATTCTTGCAAGAGCGCACGCTGAGTGTTTTCTTCTCTCTCTCTCTCCAGGTAGAGACCATATCACGCCTTAATCAAGATAATAATACGGAATAATGACCGAACTCGCTTGTTATACTGAGCTGGGGAACGTTGGTCCCGCTCCAACTTACAATTGTTATAAGACAGAGCAGGAATTAGGGGAATACCAAGATTCCCATGCCGCCCAAACGAAGAAAGTGCATATGATGCATCATCTTCGGGTGAGTTCGTTACAAAGAACCGTTTCTCAGTATATTCTGCGTCCAGGGTATTTGATACCGGATCAGGATCGCAGATATGTAATCTGTTACATAGGGCTACAGAAAGGTAGAGAACTGAGAACGGGTGATAAGTTTCATGAGGCAGAAAACGGGGCAAGTGTTGCAGCCAAGTCTGTTGGTCACTGTCACCCTGTATTATCAATACATTGATTCTGAACGAATGCTATTAAATACCGAACCTGATATACAAAATCATATCAGTCTCTTTATGAGTAAAGAAATGATAAAATTTTGTATTGTTGGATAATGTTTTGAACATTTCCTATATCAAAAGTTGATCGGTTAAGGCACGTTATCTAAAAGCATTGATGTTCTAAATCAAACTACGGTTCTTAGTATATAGAACACACACAAGAGGAAGAGTTCAGAAATGATAGAATCCTTCTTGAGGCATTGTAGACTAGGTCATATCAATGAGACCCGACTGGCTGAAGTTACATTTAGATGCATATTTAAATCAGTTTGAATTTACATCTTGTGAAACTTGCCAGTCATGTCACAGAGATAAGATGACCATAGCTCTATTTATTGGAAACGAAGAAAGAGTTAGTGAACTTTTGGGATGATACATGTTGATGTATGTAGGTCCCCTGTCTACACATGCCAAGACCGGTTCTTTGTACTTCATTAAATTCTTTGATGATCTTTCGAGATTCAGACCTATGTTCCTGTTGAAACACAAGTACGAAATTTTTGAGATATTTACAGAATATAAGTTAGAAGTAGAGAACCAAAATACGGGTATAAGTATTATGTCCTTTGATGTGATCAAGGAGGAGAATACTTGAGCACGGAAATCCTGGACTATTCTAAAGGAGAATGAGATTCTCTCTCAGAATTACTCCTCCGTATACACCATAGCACGATGGTATATCGGGGCGGAGCAGATACACCCTATTTGATATTGTGTGCTCTATGATGAGTACTACTGAGTTTCGTATTTCCTTTTGGGAGTTATGCGCTTGAGAAGCTGCATACCTATTGAATAGGGTTCCAATCAAATCAATTGCCTACCTCTTCATATGTGATATGGAAAGGGAAGAGCCCATATCTTAAGTTAGTTAAGATCTGGGGTTGTCCGTCCTATGTCTAAAAGCAAAATCCGGACAAGATCGAGGCAAGGTCAGTTCTGTAGAACTGGAAACGTTCCAACTATACAAACTACAGCAGATGATTTGCTAGAACCAAAGGATTCAGTAGATTCCAATGAACCTCAGCCTCTCCGCCGATCTAGTAGGGTTCCTCACCCACCTGAGAGATAATTCGGTTTCTCTATGACAGTGGGAGCGAGTATGGCATCATGAGATGATGACCCAACTGGTTTCGAGCTGGCCATCAGGAGTGGAACTCTGTAAGAATGGCTGGATGCTTAGTGATCTAAGATGGAATCCTTATACACCGACAAAGTATGGACTTTGGCTGCTATATCTGAAGGGTTAAATCCCTATCAGGAGCAAGTATATCTTGAGAAGATTACTTGGTGTACATGGAAAAGTTGAGACTTTCAAAGCTAGACTTGTTAAAAGTTTGCATCATTGACCAGGTATGGATTATGATGAAACCTTTTTCTAAGTAGCTATGCTTAAGTCCATCCAGATCCTACTTGCCACGGCTACATACCATGACTACGATATCTGGCGGATGGGTGCCATGACTGCTTTTCTAAGTGATGTTTTAGAAGAGTGCGTCTATAAGTATACAGCCAGAGGGCTTCGTAGACAGTGGGAGCAGCGGAAACGTGTACAAGATGCTTTATAGGATAAAGCAGGCATCGCGGAGACGGAACGTCTATTTTGATGGGTTAGTCAAAGAGTTTGACATCATCAAAATGATGGATGAACCATGTATAAACAAAAAGGTAGTAGGGAGTATGGTAGTGACCCTCGTAAACATACGTGGATGACATACTCTTGATAGGGAAGGAGTTTCCTAGAATACGCTCGGTCAATCTCCGCTTGTCACAATGATTCTCCATATAGGATCAAAGTGATACCAACTATATCCTGGGTTTTGGATCTATGAGATAGATCTAATTGGATATTAGGATACTCACTAGTTGTAGTGAGGAGGTATCAGTTGATCCTGGAGAGAATCACAGGAAAGGTTCCAGGGTGATAAAGACGACTGAATGTCAGTCGCAGGCATTGCCTTTACCCTCAGCGAAGGGACGGTATGTTGGAAGAGTTCCAAGCTAGATATCGCGGCATACTAGACGATAAAGGCTGGATACATCGCTACTAAAGATGCTACCAAAGAGGAAGTCTGGGTGTATATTAGTTCATGAGATGAACTTCGTTCCTCCCATTGTGTGACAATGGAGTTGTGGCTTATTCCTAGGAACGCCCGTCCCATCAGTGATCCAGACATATTCTTAGGCAGTATCACCTGATCGTGGAGATGGTCGATCTCCAGGGGATCGAGGTTAGGAGAGTAGACTCAGAGGACAACACGGCGGATCCACTCACAAAGGCCTATTCCCAGAGAGAGACTTTGATGGGATGGTTGAGTATAAGATACTGCAACCACTGCTACAGATGGCCCTAGTGCAAGTGGAAGATTGTTAGTTATATGTATGCCCTAGAGGCCATTACTGTACATAGGATGTATATTGTAGTGGATGCTGGGACATATATAGGGAGGACTTTCTTGCTCGACATGATAGTATGCTATCTGGTTACTCTTTACCTTAACGTGTACTCTGATTATCTCTCTGTTACATGTTGGTAAAGCCCTTAGGATGTGTACTTGACTACCTGGACTATGATGCGGATTATACTAGTGGGGACATGGTAGTCCATAAGTACATCCTTCAAGGTCCCTAGTCGTGGGTGTATCGAGACGGGACATCGATATACCAGAGTAGACTATCCTATACCTTCTCAACCCATACAGATGGGCGATGGATGATCCCATATCCATTGGTGTTTGACATCAGAGATGATATACGGGTGCTCGGTGGAGACTGGGTACACTGGACGGACTTGCCGAGAACTCCCAGATGGTATTATACCTTACGTCAGATGGAAGTTCTCTGGTGACACTGGTACAGGTTAGTCTGTAGATCCGAGATCGTCATAGAGTCTTGTGTGATTCCCACTGTGCTTTGATTTCCACCTTACCACATCCAAGAGGGCGTGCAAAACGGTGGTTTTTGGGTACAGTCCCGAATCACATGGAGGCAATGAGCGATAGGAGGGGATTCGTCTCTCCCGGTATAGGGAGTTGATGTTGCACTGTGTTCGATTGGCTATAACCGGAAATCCCTGGCCAGGGTTGCTGAGATTTACTCGTAAGTGTTACTAGTAGTTTCTCGAACTGTTATAGACCTCATATTGACACGACTTATCGAGCTACTGGGGTCTGACGTTTACCACCCCTAGGCGAGATATGCGACATATCAGACGAACAGACCAGACTGTATGGTAAGTGTTACTGGTTGGATTCACAGGTGTGTGAGGGGCTTGCTCGTTGATCTTCTGATCGCTCAATACCCGGGTGGCCGTTATGTTTAGCAGACCGCTTGCGGCTTGTGGGTGTTTGATATGATTATCACCTGCTGCCGGCGTATTGACGAGTCTTTAGAGTCCTACACAGAGGTTTCCTGGCTCAAGCGAAACGAAATAGGAGCGCATATGAGATATGTGCGGGACCGAGAATAATGCGTGTATGTGATACCGTATTCTATTCTCGCGATGAATGTATCGATTAGTTGTATGCGATATAACCTAGTTGTCGAATCGAGGATTGATTCGATAAGTCGATACATTGGATACTGGTCGGTCATATGAGATATGACCGGATCGTTAAATCAAGTGTTGATTTAATGATTTAATGTATAATTATATATTTGATATATTACTTTGCATTAACTAGTATTGGTTCACTTAAAATGGATTTTCTCACTTGATGTGCACATTGTATATGTGATATATTTTTGTGCACTTGATTGTATCATGTTTGTTGATACATGCAAACTTGGGTGTATGTTTGTTTTAAACCTTGGTTAAGTAAATGGTTAGGGTTTTTATTTATTTATTCATTTATTTATTTATTTCTTTGGAATGAAATAAAATGGTGGCTTTCTTTGGATTTACTTGAAACTTCATGAAGCTTTGTCCATTTTGTTTCTTTCCTAAACCTAACCATTCACCTAACACTAGTTTATTCTCTACACTTGTTAAACTAACCCAAGGTTGCATAATGATAAGAATCACTTATTTTCTATTTTCCAATAATTCTTATCATATTCTTTTCTTCTTCTTCTTCTTCTTCAAGAAGAAAGAAGCTTGATAGCTTCAATGGTGACTTGAGAAAAAGAGTGAGAAATCCAATTCTAAAGTGAACCAACTTCCTATTTCTTCATCCTCTACCACTTGCCATGTAGTATATGGTGTTTTCTTCACAAGTTTCATGACTTGGTGAAGTTGGAGCTTGATCTTGAGTTGCCTCGACGTAGATCATCTTCGGCATCGAAGTCGACGACCTAGCCCGCCCATTTCTCCGATGAAGCCGACGCTAGAGCCCGGGATCCGATGATCGCAGCGAGGGGACATCATCACGGAGCTATGGAGGTGGAGGACCGGATCTACAAAGGTTGTATTTCCGCTCACTTTAAAGTAAAGTTGTTTACTTGCATAGTTATCGCCTTAAACTCTAGTCAACGATCCGTATTAGGTTTTCTCGGCACTCGTAAAATTTGAATTTGGCATGGTTGATACCTTGTGAGACCTCCTTAGTGTACCTAGGAACCCTACAATCTGGAGTTATTGGAGCATGGATAAATTTTTTCAGAGAATTCCAGAGGACTAAGGAGGGCAACAAAAGCATTGTCCTAAAATTTTGTGCAGAGAACTGTTCCTGAGACCGCGATTCCGTGGCATAAGCTCCTATTTGCGGCGGAACCGCGGCGTGCTGACATCATCCCTGCACCAAAATTCTTCTGTAAACTTCTAACTTTCTTATCTCTCTCTACATCTGCTCCAATAACAATTTCTGCAGGGTTCTTTGCAAATAAATCGCAGCGCCACAAAAGCAAAATAAATTGTGCGTGTTTTGATTTTTGGTTGTTTGCATATTAATACGGAAATTAAGGGGCAAAGACCAAATCCAGATTAGGTGGGGAGTTCATTACCCTTCCTAAGCCCCCAAAATCACAAACTTGCATCCGCATTTACCTACATTAAGTAAAAAAGATCTAGAGATGACTCTAAGGACCGTCGCGCTCACTTAGGACAAGAGAAGGCCGTGGGTAATTCATTGCTTATCCACGTTTTCTTGTGGTGTCTAAGGCAAGTGTGTCGAATGCTAGTGGTTATTAATTAGACCCACTACTTATGTAGTGGAGCACCTTCCCACTTACCTGGCACTTACCTGGCCACAGGGGGACAAAGAGGCAGTGGAGGATTGATCCTGCGACTTGTCTTTTGGCAGTTAGGAGCAGTCTAGACCTTACCTAGATGACCACTAGATTTTAGGGTATTGCTTGTTGCATTTGTGTGCTCGCATCATTTTTCAAAAATCTATATCATTTTTCAAAACAAACACCAATCACATTCATTTCCCCTAATTATAAGTCACGCTGCCACTTGTACTAACCCTTTTTAGTGCAAGATAGGCTGGACACAGGATTCTAGTACCCGTTAAGTCCGCGTCCCCCTCGATCGACCCAAAAGTTGGTATTTCTACACTTACCTTTTCTTTACCCACCACCACACCCACATCGATGGATCCGTCTCCATCGAACTTCTTTACCACTACTCTGTCGCCATCCGTTGGTGCGCAGAATCCACCTCGCATCTCTCTCCAAGAGAGGTGCTATCCAACACGAGGTCCCCTTTCCACCTGTCTTTCCATTCCACCAGCCAACGGGGACAACTTTCAGATAAAACCCCAATACATCAACCTTTTACCCAAATTTCACGGTCTCGAGTCTGAAGACGCATATGTCTTTATTACCGAATTTGAAAATGTATGCGCAATGATGGGTACTTCACAGCTTTCTATGGATGCTATGCGTCTTCGTCTTCTCCCATTCACCTTGTGCGATATGGCCGAGAAGTGGCTGTATAACACTACCTCACATTCTATCTCAAATTGGGGAGAATTCGTCAAAGCATTCCTTAAGAAATTCTACCCACATCATAAAACAGCTAAAGTCCGCAGCGAAATAAATCAATTCACCCAGCTTCAAAATGAACCATTTTCAAAATGTCTTAAACGCTTCAAGGATCTGTTAGTCCAATGTCCACATCACGGAATCCCCAGATGGGAACTGTGCAGAATCATATATGAGGGCATTAATCCTAACACAAGACAGACCCTTGAATCCATGTGTCAAGGCAACTTCATGACCAAAGATGATGGGGAAGCCTGAAAATTCCTAGAAGATTTCGCTGAAAAATCTTTACAATGGGAGGGTGTGAGTCAATCGACTAGGGATGGCAATGATATTTTCATAGGAATTAGAGCTGAAATTTCAGCTTTACACAAAAAATTCGATACTATGGAAAAAAAATTTAGCTGCCGCCCTAAACCAAATGTCGCTCTCCAAAACTGTATGTGGTCGCTGTTCTGATCCATCACATCTCACGGAAGAATGTCCATTGAATTCTCCGTTTCAAGGTCACGAGCATACCAATGCCGCATTTCAAAGACCTAGAAAAGATCCATTTTCATCCACATATAATCAGGGTTGGAGGAATCACCATAACTTTGCTTGGAACTAATCACAATCTCAAAACACGGTTCCAACCCAAAACAATTTCCAAAGGGTCCCTCCACCACAACAGCAACCACCACTTCAATTGAGTCGGCACCCCTTCCAAGCACAAAACTTCCAAAATCCGGCCAACACTTTTGCACCACATGAAAACTCTTTGCAATTGACCGGTACAGATAATATCTCTGCACTAGCACAAACCTTGGATACTTTCATGAAACAATCCATCCAAGGGACGGCAAGTTTGCAATCTTCCGTCGAGAGTGTAATGAAGATCATTGTCTCTCAAAATGAGAATATCAAATCGATGGAAGCACAAATTGCACAACTAAAAGCCGAAATGAGTGCAAGAGAGAAAGGGAAACTTTCTGCTCAACCTTTACCCAATCCTGGCTATTCACATCTTGGGAATGAAATCACGTTGAGATATGAAAGAGTGCTTGACAATCACGTTGGGGAAGAGATTGATGACACTGAAAAATCTATCGATGATACCCCGGCTGAGACCTTTCCTTCCACTTCTACTTCTAATTCTGACCCCAGTTCTTCTACCCCACCACCTTCTTGCGAGCCTATTCTTCGTTTCCCAAAAGGCTCGCCACCTCAGCCCAGCTCTTCTAGTCCACCGAAAACGATCCCCACTCCTATTCTTAGATCGTTTCCACCCACACGATCTTCTCCAGTGTTGGACCCTGATCTTATTGCTCAAGCTCCTTACCCGAATCGGTTAAGGGGAAACACACTGAGCCCACAAATGGAGAAGATCACTGAAATATTTAAACGGGTTAACATCAACATCCCTCTTCTAGATGCTATCCAACAAGTCCCAGCGTATGCAAAAGTTCTTAAAGACTTGTGCACTAGAAAGAGGAAGAAACAAATGCCCAAGAAGATATTCATAGCAAAGACTGTAGACACGGCTTTCCCCCAACAATTACCGAGGAAACGTAAGGATCCTGGCTATCCTACTATTTCCATTTCTATTGGGGAGAAACACATCAACCGTGCTCCACTAGACCTTAGGGCAAGTGTTAACCTGCTTCCTTTCTCAGTCTATGAGCAGTTAGGAATCGGAGAGTTGAAACCAGCCTATTGCACTCTCCAAATGGCTGACAGATCAATCACCAAACCTAGGGGTGAACTGGAGGATGTGTTAATAAAAATTGGGGAATTCGTATTCCCTGTGGATTTTATTGTACTTGATACACAGCCTGTAGCGAACCCACGGAATCAAATTCCGGTGATTTTAGGTCGCCCCTTTTTGGCCACTTCCAACGCTATCATCAACTGTCGTAATGGTTCTATGACCCTATTTTCGGTAATAGGTCAATAGAGTTGAACATTTACAAGTTGGGAAGTGTACCCTCCGAACCTACTGCTCAGGTCTGTTCTGTCGACTTAATGGATGTCGACAGCAGCGAATTTGATGATCCTCCTGATACCGATCTAGACTCTTTTCATATGTTATTGTTTGACCCAATTATGTATCATACACATACGGACTCTTCCACCGAGATGTCCGGGTCAACATCTAACACTAATTATGAACTGCTTTTAGAGTCTGAAGATCACCCCGCACTTTGTGATGACATCATTCATCGGGGTATTGATGGAACTTTTGAGGAAATCTTCGCTGATGAACTCGCATTTTTGAATGACACGGGTGTTGAGATGAATCATCTCCCAATCATTGAAATTGAACCTCCACCCCCTTCTTCTGAACTGTAAAAAGAATGCGAGTAATCCATCACAATCACTGCATCGTCTCTCTAAAATGAGACGCACACACATTCTATTCCACTACTTATCTTTTCCCCACTTCTTCTTCCACCAACCTGAGCACTGCATTGATAAAATTTTCGAAAGGTTGGTCTTAACTTTCGGTCTTTGCAAAGCTTAGTATCGACCAATGATTTTTGACCCCCTCATGTGATTTTCAAAAGATTAACATGGCTTAACTCAAGTTTGGGGGGGCATTTTTTCGGGCTCTTGAAAAGAAAAATTTTTACAAAATTTTGAGCCAAAAATAAGTTTGGGAGAAGATCTTCACTTAAATATTTTGCCCCCACTAATAAATTCCTCCCAAGCTTATAGGTTGTTCAAGATTTAGCTAATGGCAACAGTGAGGACACTGTTGAAAACAAGTTTGGGGGAGGTTTGTGCTTATTTTCGCATCATTTGCATCATACTTTGCATAAGCACAAAATATTTTGAAAACCTATAAAAAAAATTTTAAAAATTCAAAATAGAAAAACATTTTTGTACATAAATAAGATAATAAAAGATTAGATAGTGAAAAATTACATCCATGAGATTGGAAAAATTTAAGAAAACCAAGAAATTTAGAAGTTTTCTTATACGAACTAGTAATAAGTAGTTATGAGCCGTTGTCCCAAGGGATAGTAAGATGAAGGAAGTCACTAATCTGAGGATAAAAATAAGTCTGAAAAATAGTTCCTTTTCTGGAAGCCAAACATTTTGAACGTTGATACCCTGCTATTCGCACTTACACACGTCTTGAAGCACGGGATAGTAGAGGATACCTTGAAATGCTCTTGTTTTAAAGCCGATGTATGAAGGAAATAAAAAAAATGAAGAAAATATAAAGTGGTGAGAAAAATGGACACTTGTTTTGTTATCGCCAAGGGCAATAAAAAATATATAGCGAGGGTGCCTCTTCACCTAGTGCCCTAAGGCCAACTGGTCTAGGAGTCACTGCTATGCCTTAGGTGGTGTACGACGAGGAAAAACACCAAATAAGCAAGCACATGAGTAATCGTTCGGTTAGTACCTCAAGAAGTATTAACGGTCGCATGAAAGTGTGTGAGCAATCTCATCTAAATATTCATTAATTAAAAAGTACGGAGGCTGATGGGCAAGAGTATGATAGCTTGAATTGAATTCTCTGGGTGTAGGGATGTCTTTACACACACGCAGGGTTATATGATCGATGTTTGGAAGAAGTATAGGAATGAAGAATAAGACGATGTTTTATTGAGGGAGGACGTGATTTCTGACATCTTTTCATGACTATTAAGATAGGGCTCATGACAACCGAAAAGCTAGGTTAGTTGGAAACCCTAATTTTCAAGGCTTTTCTTTTACAATTCTTTTCTTTAAATGTAATATTCATGATCTTCCTTTTATTATTGGATTTTGTGGATGCAATCCGCTGAAAACCCTAAGGAGACAACACTCCTTCTACTAGGGACACCTAGAGGTTTAAAGGCTTGTTGCACGTGCTCAGTGCAATCGTGTTGCCTACGAAAGTGTGCTACATAGTTTTTTCTCTTTCTTTTTTTATCCTTCTCTTTTTAATAAAACAGTTCGCTCAACACGACCGAAAATAAGTTTGGGGGAACTTGATCAGTCGAAAATACTGCATTTTTAACATGGCAATTTCCCTATCATTTGCACTTATCTAGAAGTGTTCGGTATTCATATTGCACATATTAGCAAAACAGTCCTGAAATACCTGATTGCATGTGTTATACTCTAAAACAGGCATTTCGAGGGAAATTATGTGTTTATCATGGCATCGCATCATCCCTGTATTGCGCAACACTTGTCTCGAGAAATTTTGTAGGAAATTGCAGGAACAGAACCAAAATTAGGAAAGGAGCTGATCAAAATTACGCCAAGTCTAAGATGGTTGATCTGGTAGCAATCTAGAAAGAAGTGTGAGAATAAACATATCATAAAAATACCAAGAATTTATCAGGAAGCAGTACTGGAAAGATGAAGCAGTGTCTCCCTCACGTGACCGCGGTTCCGCGGCAGGAGCAGGCACATGCCGCAGAACCGCGGTGGAGTTGCCACGTCATCACTCCATTTTCAGTGCATAATTCTTCTCTCAGTGGGTACACCTCATCAAGACACGTCAAATTCCAGATTACTCTTGAAGCTTCTGCCAGATCAGCAAAGATCATTAAGCAAGCTAATCATGATTAAGCTCCTAACAAACTATTTCTAGAAGCTCCCTCCTAACTAACTACTTCTAGAAGCCTCTCTGCAAAAAACTTTTGGAGGGAAATTCAAATCTCTTTAACAAACTTTTGGAGGGAAATTCAAATTTGAAATCCTAGATCTGGGGTTTTGATGGTCTATAAAAAGGAGCCTAGATCTAGGGTTGAGGTTGTTCATAAATTCTTCATCTCTCCCTCTTCCATCTACAAGTTGAGTGACACATCTTGTATCCCTAATTCCAAAAGCCAACACCAAATTCAAGATCCCGAGTACCATTCAAGCGAGAAGCCTTCAACCTTTTAGTAGCGGAGCCGATCTTCAATCGAGCAAGTGATACAAGCCGATCCGCGACTCAAGGAGACAAGCGAAGCCAAATCGACGATCGAGTTCTTCCTCTTGTTGTTCTTGAGCGATTTGTAAGGGAATTGTTGATATAAATAAAAGGTGAAATTCTTTTATCTTGCTTTCTTTAAATTCTTGCATCATGATTAGATCGTAATTTGTGATTGTGGTTCTTGTTGTGATGTTTGAGTAAAACTCCGCTCGTAAAGGAGTCGAGACAATCAATAGAATGATGATGTAACAAATTTTAAAAGGATTCTTAAGTCCTACGAGTTTTGTAAACCCTAGCAAATTGAAGAATCGACGACCTAGTTTCGTTGCGATACTTTCTTGATTGTGATCGCTCGAAATTAGGGATCCACGATCGATTCTTGAATTTACTAGAGGCTAGAATGTGAATGATATCGACGAAGGAACAAGGGATAAATGTTGAAACCCTAATTTCACAAGAAATCCCTAATTCTCGTCGATCATCATCGATCTAGTATCAATTCATCGAAGGATAAGAATATGTAATCGCTAAATTTCATCACATCTATAGATCCGATCGATTCCTACGAGCCTCACTTCGATTCTTGATATTTGGTTTCAAAATCATCACATCTCAATTCTTGATTTTAATGTTTTTCTTAGATCTAGATTTTTCTAATTCTTGAAATTCAATTTACAAATCATGAATTGTTTTCTTTTATTTTCCTTAAAGTTTCAACTCATCTAATTCTAAACACGAACGATTACACTTTCCCTGTGGACGATCCGCACTTACTAACGCGCTACATTCGACACCGTTATTGATTGCAGTCAAAATATTTTTGGTTGTGATTTCTATTCACATTTTCTCAAATACACATCCGGAAATCGTTATCAATCACTCATCCTCCTGCCGGGTCTCACAGTCTGGAATAACAGCAATGGCAAGTCTGGGTAAACAAGAACCTCCCTGTCACCGTCCTTGAGGCTACCGGAATACCTCTCGGGTGGCTGAGGTTACCCACCATATCTGCGGAGTGGCCAATGGAATGTCAATCCAGATTGAATCTTTAGGTCCTATTAAATTTTCAGTAATCGTTTACGGTTCTGGAATCACTTCCAGTTCTACCATACTCCCACTACTGTTTTCTAAAAAAAATTCCATTTTACTAAAACTGTGGCGAGTCAAGAACAATATCACTATTGATCTTCCAGATGGTAGAAAATCAACCCTCGTCATAGCACGGGTTAACCCACAAACAGCTGTTACAGAAACGTGCCTTGAGTTATCCAGAGTCTGGTTTTAAGCATAAGCCGGACAACTCCCCGTACCTTAACATTGTTAAGATATGAACTATTCTATATCCATTATAGAAACAGAGGCACTGATTTAATTAGAACCAGATTCAAATCATGCAGCTGTCTCCAGTGCATGTCAACTAAATGGAGAGAGGTCGATCAACATTTCTCAACTTAGGAGTGCTTCCAATTATGAGTAACCTGAAAGAGAAGCAAGTTCTCTTAATCATTACTATTAACTGAATACCATACACAAGTATCTACATCTTCGATCACCTTGAAGAATCCTGATACTTGCAACGCCTGGTTCTCTACTTTATTCTTATACCTATAACTTCTCAAAACTTAGACCTTGCATTTCTACGAAACACATGTCTAAGAACTAGAGAAGTCACAAGTAAACAGAATATAGTACGAGTACCAACCCCTCTGTCCTTATGGACACTGGACAACATACAATACTCTGTATAAGTCCCCTGAGTTTAATAACTCATTCCCTGTGTGTCGTAGGTTGAAAACTGTACTTATGGTTAAGAAGAATTACACCGCTGTTTAATGCTCCTTACCTAACCATCCACTGATATAGATAAAAGGCATGGACATAATTTCAAAAAGTTATATCTCACTTGTAAGTCCGCAGTGGCGCCCCGGTCGTCATTCCGACGTCGGAAACGCGGAAACAAAAACTTTGCAAACTAGCAAACCGGCACCACCGCGCACTTTTCACCCGGATCGGGCCATTAACCTAGTAACTAGCAAAGTAGAAAAGAGTAGAGAAGCTATACCAAGCGATCCGTGTCCTTCGGTCTTCGTCTCCACTCCAATCTCCCGCGGAATCTCCGTCCATCACCTCCTCGTCGGAAAGGGCACAATAAAGCCGAAGTCTTTTACGGGCTCCCACCTCTGGACCGAGGCAACTCGGGCGCGAAGTTGGCTAGCCGACGCGTCCAAGGAGTGCTATAGAATAGTGTAGTAGCCATTGTCTCTTTGGGGGTTTGAGGTTGCCTTGTATGGATGTGGAGGAGCAAGAAGAACTTTGGAGAGTAGTGAGGGATTTTTGAAACAAACCAAAATGAGATGAAGATTTCCCACACCCAATGAATTTCTCCCTCCCTCCTCTAGGATGTGGCCGGCCCCTCTTCTAGTGGGTGGAAAAAAATTGTGAATCATGTTTAAGAGGAGAAAAAGAAATAGGCTAAGATGATAATGGTCACACCATTTCTTTTCTCATCAAATCAAACAACCATCACAAGAAAAGCAATGAAAAAGACTAGAATAGAATCTCATCATGATGCTAGTCTCATCATAAAGCCACTAATGCAAGAAAGCCCCTCACAAGTAAGTTAATTGCAAACTTGCAATTAACCCCCTTCGATCAGAAAGTCCGGTCGTGAAGGAACAAAGGAAAATCGGCCGGAACGGAATGCAAACTGGCAACTTCAGAAAACTGATCCCGTAATAAATTACAGGAAAACCCCACTACTGCATATACATGCCCGCATTTGTATTCCCACTGAACACAAATGCAAAGATACAATATCTACACTGTCTAATACTAGGATCCGGCTTAAGCCAAAGCCGGCTAGTAAAAACCGTCCGATCACGATCCGTGCAAAACCGTGCGTATCTGATCAAACCCTGCCATATCTCCATACGGCCTCTACAGCGTTTCGCCCGAAACCTGAGTAACTGTGTGTGTGGTGGACTCTAAAGACTCGTCAATACCTTGGTTATGGATTTAACCACTAGCTAGTCAGAGGTATAAGCCAATACGTAACGGGCTACCAGGTATTGACCAAAAGGGACGTCGATGAGCGAACTCATCCTGACACCCTACTGAGCCTGTCAGTGACAATATCCGTACAGTCCGGTCCGTTCGTCTATGACCATCGCATGGCGGGCCTAAGGGGTTGGTAAAAGTCAGACCCCCAAAAGCGGTACAAGTCGGGTCGGAGTGCAGCCCAGAACACCCTGAGATACTACTGGAATACCTACCAACAAATCTCCTGCCTTGGCCAAGGACTTTTCATGTACTGGCTCTCCTAGACACAGCGCGACCTCACCCCCAATACCGGGAGAGATGAACCCCTGCAGATCCGTTCACTGCCTCCATGTGGCTCGGGACTGTACCCAACTAAAACCTGTTTGCATGACTCCTTTGAGTCGTGGTAGGGTAGTAATCAAAGCACAGTGGGAACTCACACGAGACAAATGACGATCTCAGGTCGATGAACTAACCTGTACACATGTCACCAGGAAACTGCTATCTGACGTCTGGTATAATCCCAACTAGTAGGTTCCCGGCGAGTCCTGTCCGGTGTACTCATAACCCAATGAGCACCTGTATACATCTTAGGTGAACCAACTGACACCAGTGGCTTGTGAGACCGGCCACCGTCCCTCGTCGGGGTCTCGACTGTATACACTAGTCTACTCTGGAGAATCGATGCCCTGTCTCGAAACTCCCACGACTAGGAACCTTTTAAGGATGTGCTTATAGACTCCAGCTCTCACGTATATGATCGCCCTCATACTGCTGGTAGTCAAGAAAGAATACTAGGGGCTCTATCAACGTGTAATAGCGACTCGTAAGGTCACCTAAAGCCGTACACGATGATAAAGATAAACCAGATAGCATACTATCATCTCGAGTAAGACTGTCCTATTGGGACAGGTCCTCCCTCAATCATTGCTATCACGTGCCTGTGATCCAATAATTGACTCTGAGGGCACTATCTCCAACAATCTGCCACTTGCACTCGAGGCTAATTATTGCGATGTCCCATACTCACAGCCCGTGTGATACCGAACACCCAACTCCTCTACTAGTCAGTCTCACAAAGCTCGTTTGCGAAACTATTGCGTTCGAGGAATAGCCTCAGTGAGTGGATCCGCTCTGATGTTTCTTTCTATATCTCTCTTTATCTCAAGTTCGCGGAGAAATCCATCTCCCGAAATGAGCAATACCTGTCTTAGAATGTGTCTGGATGTCTGATGGGGCCTAGCTCATAAGTGAACTCCAAATCCAAACTTCTTAGACTGTATCGTCAACTGAATTTAATCAGTATCCTGCGCCATGCCTTCCCTCAGTATCCACCTGGACCACCTGTCCAAAATATTGCCCCTCGTCAGAGAGAAAACTATAACTCTGACAGCCACTCTGCCATCCAGGTCACCTTGGAAGCCTGGAATGATAACCGTCTCCCGAAGGAGGCTGCCGTTATCATATCCCTAGAACATCAACTTATGTTCTAAAACTGCTTCCGACTGTTTCTCCAGGATTGGATCAATATCAACTTATTGCATCTTCTGCAAAAACAACATTTGGTGTGGTACTTGACATCTCATGATTGACTCAATTGCCTAAGCAAGTGATCTGTCAATCATGCATATCCCTCTCCCCTTTAGTCTGTAAGACACCTTTAGAGAGGGTGACTCCATCATCTGCAGGTATACTACCGTGCCAGGAGTCGTCCATTCTAAATACTCATAGAATGCTGTCAAAGTACCCAGATTGGGAAACTACCCAAATCTAGATCTAAGACCATAGATCTAGTAACCAGAATGTATGATATAATATCCAAGTCCTATGTGGAGAAACCACTGTGTGACGACCATAGTATAACCGATTGTAGTATAGGAATATTACTTCCCACTCTGTGTATGTCATCAAATACCAGGACATCATACCCTACTACCTTCTTAACAGATCCATCCCCTATTCCGATGAAGTCAAAACTATGACTGTCACATCAGAAATAGATGATCTATCTCCGCTGTATCTGCTTTAGTTTATAAATAGACATAAGCTAACTTTCCACCAATGCTTCCGCTGCTCCCATTGACTATGACAACCCTCTGGCAGAGTCATATACAGGTGCACTTTTAAAGCTAGTTTAGAACGACGCTATACTCATCCTCCTGCCGGGTCTCACAGTCTGGAACAACAGCAATGGCAAGTCTGGGTAAACAAGAACCCCCCTGCCACCGTCCTTGAGCATACCGAAGTACCTCTCGAGCGCCTGAGGTTACCCACTTTATCTGCGTAGTGGCCAATGGAATGTCAAACCAGATTGAATCTTTAGGTTCTTATCAAATCTTCAGTAATCGTTTGCGGTTCTAGAATCACTTCCAGTTCGACCATACTCCCACTACTGTTTTCTGAAAAAATCAGTTTTTATTAAAGCTGTGGCGAGTCAAGAACAATATCACTATTGATCTTCCAGATGGTAGAAAATCAACCCTCGTCATAGCCCGGGTCAACCCACAAACAGCCATTACAGAAACGTGCTTTGAGTTGTCCAGAGTCTGGTTTTAAGTATAAGCTGGACAACTCCCCGTACCTTAACAATGTCAAGATATGAACTGTTCTATATCCAATATAGAAACAGATGCACTGATTTAATTGATCCAGATTTAAATCATGCAGCTGTCTCCAGTGCATGTCAAGTAAATGGAGAGAGTCCGATCAGCGTTACTCAACTTAGGAGTGCTTCCAATTATGAGTAACCTGAAAGAGAAGCATGTTCTCTTAATCATTACTATCAACTGAATACCTTATACAAGTATCTACATCTTCGATCACCTTGAAGAATCCCGATACTTGCAATACCTGGTTCTCTACTTTATTCATATACCTATAACTTCTCAAAACTTGGACCCTGTGTTTCTACGAAACACCTGTCTAAGAACCAGAGAAGTCATAAGTAAACAGAATATAGTACGAGGACCAACCCCTCTGTCCTAATGGACACTGGACAATATACAATACTCTGTATAAGTCCCCTGAGTCTAATAACTCATTCACTGTGTGTCGTAGGTTGAAAACTGTATTTATGGTAAAGAAGAATTACACAGCTTGTTCAATGCTCCTTCCCTAACCATTCACTGATATAGGTAAATGTCATAGACATAATTTCAAAAAGTTATATCTCACTCTATAAAAATAGAAGTACAGATATATCAATTTGAAATTGGTGCACAACAACGGATATTCAAAACCAAATATTTGCCGACCGGCAAACAACCCAGGTGACTTCCTCAAATATCACCAATTTCAACGAATCCCGATATAATGAGGATGGTCACCTAATTCCCAATAACTTACTCCCACTCATCATCTGTAAAACCATACAGATGTGAGAATCATACCTGGTAAATACATACCCTGGAGCAAGTGTCTAATTGGGAAATCAGTTTTCTTTTAACAGTACACTGTGAAACTGAAACATTGAAACGTTTCGATAGGGTATCCTGGTATTCCTAGTAATGCCGCTTCCATTATCCAGATTCACTGTAACCGTATAATTCTTTGCCACCTTTCCAAATCCCTTTATATGTCTTTAGTCGTTACCTTCTGTACACCCCTTTAGGCCAAATGGTTTTCTTCCTTCCCTACCGTTCGGCACCAGCCTATGGTTTGGAAGAAGACTATCTAATAAGCATAATGGGTGTACTGTCCTAATCCTAGGAGCACTCGCAATGCGAGAGAAGGTGAAGATAAAGACAACCGAATGAACTTAATTTTTATTTCTCCTGAAACATGATCCATCCCCGAACTGGAACAATTTCCTTTCGAGTTCGTATATAACCATACGATGGATTATCCAATAATCTTGGGATCTTCATAGTGATACGGAGTGTCCTGGAGAAATACAAAGGTGATTTAGGATTGGCGAAGAATACTTGGTTTGGTCGTGAATAGCAGTCGCAATTTACTTTGCCCTCTTACTAATCCCTTTCTTTGTCTTAACTTAATACCTTCTGTACACCGTTTAGGCTAATTGGTTTTCTTCATTCCCTACCGATCGGCACCAGCCTAAGGTTTGGAAGAAGACTATCCAATTTGCGTAATAGGTGTACTACTCCTAAACCAAGGAATACTCGCAACCTGAGAGAAGGTGAAAAGAAAAGACAACTGAATAGTCCTATTCGTTTTCTCCAGAACTAGAAACCATCCTCGAATTCCTTCGAGTTCGTATATAACCATACGATGGTTTTGTCCAATGGAAGTGGACGTTCGTAGTAATACGGGGTGTCCTGGAGAAAAGGTTAAAAGTAGGAGTGGCAATGAGGTTTGCAATTCTGACAATCCAAAAGCCAGTGTTAAGAAGGTTCGGTCAACTTGGTCACTGAGTCATAGTCTAGGGTCGGGTCAATGGTCGCTGCCAAAGAGAGAGAGAAAAGAAACACTCCGCGTGCACTCTAACCTAGATCAGAAAGGTTGTCACTTTATCTAATCAGGAAACCTCCCACTGTAACGTCAAATTCTTCCCCAAACCTGAAAGAAGAATTAGCCGGGATCACCCGAGGAGTAAACCAACTCATCAGTGGGAATCGGGATCCAACCATCATTGCATGATAACGTGACGGAATCCACTCATGCTATCACACTCCAGAAGGTATGCGCATATCTGGCAAGTTTCATTTCTTTTGAAACTCCCGATGTGGATTTTTGCCCCGTGCTCTTATGACCTTGACTTTGGCCAACATATCATAAGTCACATGTCAAGTTCTACCCGTCATTATCCAGGTTAATTTGAACCCACTCGTACCTACCCTTGACTTTGGCCAAAATGGCAGTACGACTGTCCCAAACCAACGCATCTATCTATGCTGCATATGAATACCCAACAGCTACCAAACACTGTGCCTTGACTTTGGCCAACATACACAGCTTGAATACTATTGACTATCCATATGAAACGACGGAGGGCTACGAATGGTTTCTGGCGAAAACCTTTAACGTAATGAACTTGATATCGTTGAAGGAACTGATAGCTTTATAAAAATATAGTGACGAAAACCTTTACTAAAGAGGTCACTCCCGGTGAAGGGATCTCGGCTCTTTCCCCGTAGAATGAGGTGCAGGATATTCCAACTGAATACCACGATGCAAAGCAAAAGTAAACGGCTATAGTGAAGCTATTTCCCTTACGCAAACTTTTGTCCAAGGGGTCACTCCCGGTGAAGGGATCTCGGCCCTTGCCTCGTCGACTGAGGAGCAGGATATTCCAACTGAATACCACTGTGCAAAACAAAAGTGAACGTCCTTGCAATAACAGCTTTTTGAAAAAGTGTTCCAACAACATCAGAATAAGTTTGTTTATCTTGCATTGATCCGAATCAACGCAGTCCCATCAATTGATCACACCAACAAAGAACGAAAATAATGACGTACGTATATGCCATCCGCATTCGCCACTAGGTCCCGTCATCACCTGTTAGGTTACTTAACTAACGACAGAGCGGGGACTGGACTAGCGCGGATGAAAAACATATACAACATCTACTAGTATATATATAATATATAATTTTCGCTCAAGGCATGATAAAATGCAACATCACAGAAATGTACAGCATCACAGAATAATACAGATATCTGGGATCATCGGGTTTCATAGAGCCGCTTCTGAAACCCGACGTTCCCCTGGTCGTGTAGATAGCCTGTGCAATGAAATCCTAGACCCCTACGGGCGCGGCAAGTTACCCGCCAAAACCTGAAGTGAGGCAGCCCCCTTCAGCTACGTGAATGGACCACCCAGCACTTCACGGAATCCGGTAACTTGGGCACCCCTCCTGGGTCAACCTATACCCCCTACGAGTACGGCGAATAGCCCGCCAATTCTAGAGAGAAGCCCCTTCCATCTCAACGTCATGAGATGCGGGCTCGTTGCCCTCTAGAACCCGGCTATCGGTGCACCCCTCCGCGGGGTAATCCTAGTACAGAAAGTAAAATATACATACAACGGGTACATCGACCTCAACCTGGTCGTGCCCCAAAATAATAATACAAACAGGCAGTGACGGCAGTCCACATGTCGGACTCGCCCCACAATATCAAATGTACATATAAAACAAAACTGTACTAATATTGCATCCAGGCTATCCCCCACGACCGCTCCGCAACATCACAGCAATACACAGAACATCAACGTGAAGGTCACGTTTGCAAATCCGTCTAACCGGGCTATAGCAGTTAGACAGGATTTACCGATCAAGTGGCATTCACGGTCGTAGGTATAATGTAAATACTGTGAACTAGCATGTTTAAAATATCCGATCGATAAAATTTATCGAAGTGGGCCCCAAGCAGTACTGTAGCACTTACAGAAAATCTGGGCCCAAAAATAATATCCCAAAACCCCTATTTCCTGTTCAAAAGCCCACTGGAAAAATTTGGTTCAACGATTCCACTTACCCACCGCGGAACCGCGGCCAAACCAGGGGTTTGGCCGCGTTTCCGCGGTCATAGTAAGGAATCAGTGAATCGTATTTTCCCAGAATTCTTAGAATTTCTTGCATGTCTTTCTGCAATGACCTGAAAAATTTTTGAAGCTGGAAAAATTTCAACAGAGAACACATGCACTAGAAATACGGTTTTTGCGATTTTTGTTCGATCGGGTTTTAAACATACTAGAGCAAGCTAGGCATGGTTAATGGCGTGTCTCTGATACCAATGTAAGTCCGCAGTGGCGCCGCGGTCGTCGTTCCGACGCTGGAAACGCGGAAACAAAAACTTTGCAAACTAGCAAACCGGCACCACCGCTCACTTTTCACCCGAATCGGGCCATTAACCTAGCAACTAGCAAAGTAGAAAAGAGTAGAGAAGCTATACTAAGCGATCCGTGTTCTTCGGTCTTCGTCTACACTCCGATCTCCCGCGGAATCTCCGTCCATCACCTCCTCTTCGGAAAGGGCACCACAAAGCCGAAGTCTTTTACGGGCTCCCACCTCTGCACCTAGGCAACTCGGGCGCGAAGTTGGCTAGCCGACGCGTCCAAGGAGTGCTATAGAATAGTGTAGTAGCCATTGTCTCTTTGGGGGTTTGAGGTTGCCTTGTATGGATGTGGAGGAGCAAGAAGAACTTTGGAGAGCAGTGAGGGATTTTTGAAACAAACCAAAATGAGATGAAAATTTCCCACACCCAATGAATTTCTCCCTCCCTCCTCTAGGTTGTGGCCGGCCCCTCTTCTAGTGGGTGGAAAAAAATTATGAATCATTTCTAAGAGGAGAAAAAGAAATAGGCTAAAATGATAATGGTCACACCATTTCTTTTCTCATCAAATCAAATAACCATCACAAGAAAAGCAATGAAAAAGACTAGAATAGAATCTCATCATGATGCTAGTCTCATCATAAAGCCACAAATGCAAGAAAGCCCCTCACAAGTAAGTTAATTGCAAACTTGCAATTAACCCCTTTCCATCAGAAAGTCCGGCCGTGAAGGAACAAAGGAAAATTGGCCGGAATGGAATGCAAACTGGCAACTTCAGAAAACTGATCCCGTAACAAATTACTGGAAAACCCCACTACTGCATATACATGCCCGCATTTGTATCCCCACTGAACACAAATGCAAAGAGACAATATCTACACTATCTAATACTAGGATCCGGCTTAAGCCAAAGCCGGCTAGTAAAAACCGTCCGATCACGATCCGGGCAATACCGCACGTATCTGATCGAACCCTGCCATATCTCCATACGGCCTCTACAGCGTTTCGCCCGAAACCTGAGTAACTGTGTGTGTGGTGGACTCTAAAGACTCTTCAATACCTTGGTTGTGGATTTAACCACTAGCAAGTCAGAGGTATAAGCCAACACGTAACGGGCTACCAGGTATTGACCAAAAGGGACGTCGATGAGCGAACTCATCCTGACACCCTACTGAGCCTGTCAGTGACAATATCCGTACAGTCCGGTCCGTTCGTCTATGAGCATCGCATGGCGGGCCTAGGGGGTTGGTAAAAGTCAGACCCCCAAAAGCGGTACAAGTCGTGTCGGAGTGCAGCCCAGAACACTCTGAGATACTACTGGAATACCTACCAGCAAATCTCCTGCATTGGCCAAGGACTTTTCATGTTCTGGCTCTCCTAGACACAACGCGACCTCACCCCCAATACCGAGAGAGACGAACCCCTGCAGATCCGCTCACTGCCTCCATGTGGCTCGGGACTGTACCCAACTAAAACCTGTTTGCACGACTCCTTTGAGCCGTGGTAGGGTAGTAATCAAAGCACAGTGGGAACTCACACGAGACAAATGACGATCTCAGGTCGATGAACTAACCTGTACACATATCACCAGGGAACTGCTATCTGACGTCTGGTATAATCCCAACTAGCAGGTTCCCGGCGAGTCATGTCCGGTGTACTCATAACCCAATGAGCACCTGTATACATCTTAGGTGAACCAACTGACACCAGTGGCTTGTGAGACCGGCCACCGCCCCTTGTCGGGGTCTCGACTGTATACACTAGTCTACTCTGGAGAATCGATGCCCTGTCTCGAAACTCCCATGACTAGGGACCTTTTAAGGATGTGCTTATAGACTCCAGCTCTCACGTATATGATCGCCCTCATACTGCTGGTAGTCAAGCAAGAATCCTAGGGGCTCTATCAACGTGTAATAGCGACTCGTAAGGTCACCTAAAGCAGTACACGATGATAAAGATAAACCAGATAGCATAATATCATCTCGACTAAGACTGTCCTATTGGGACAGGTCCTCCCTCAATCATTGCAATCACGTGCATGTGATCCAATAATTGACTCTGAGGGCACTATCTCCAACATCACTCTATAAAAATAGATGTACAGATATATCAATTTGAAATTGGTGCATAACAACGAATATTCAAAATCAAATATTTGCCGTCCGGCAAACAACCCTGGTGATTTCCTCAAATATCACCAATTACAACGAATCCCGATATAATGAGGATGATCACCCAATTCCCAATAACTTACTCCCACTCATCATCTGTAAAACCATACAGATATGAGAATCAAACCTGGTAAATACATACCCTGGAGCAAGGACTAATTGGGAAATCAGTTTTCTTTTAACAGTACACAGTGAAACTGAAACATGTAAATGTTTCGAAGGAGTATCCGGGTATTCTTAGTAATGCCTCTTCCATTTTCAGATTCACAACTGTAACCGTATATTTCTTTGCCATCTCTCCAAATCCCTTTATATGTCTTTAGTCATTACCTTCTGTACAACCCCTTAGGCTAAATGGTTTTCTTCCTTCCCTACCGTTCGGCACCAGCCTATGGTTTGGAAGAAGACTATCCAATAAGAATAATAGGTGTACTGTCCTAATCCTAGGAGCACTCGTAACCCGAGAGAAGGTAAAGATAAAAGACAACTGAATAAACCTTATTCCTATTTCTCCTGAACCAGAATCCATCCCCGAACTGGAATAAGTTCCTTCGAGTTTGTATATTACCATACGATGGAGTATCCAATAAACTGTGGATCTTCGTAGTGATACGGAGTGTTCTGGAGAAATACAAAGGTGATGTAGGAGTGGCGAAGAAATACTTGGTTTGGTCATGAATAGCAGTCGCAATTTACTTTGCCCTCTTACTAATCCCTTTATTTGTCTTAACTTATTACCTTCTGTACACCATAGTTAGGCTAATTGGTTTTCTTCATTCCCTACCGTTCGGCACCTGCCTATGGTTTGGAAGAAGACTATCCAATAAGCGTAATAGTTGTACTGTCCTAATCCAAGGAGCACTCGCAACCTGAGAGAAGGTAAAAGGAAAAAACAACTGAATAGTCCTATTCGTTTTCTCCAGAACCGGAAACCATCCTCGAATCTGGAATAAGTTCCTTCGAGTTCGTATATAACCATACGATGGTTTTATCCAATGGAAGTGGATGTTCGTAGTAATACGGGGTGTTCTGGAGAAAAGGGTAAAAGCAGGAGTGTCAATGAGGTATGCAACTCAGACAATCCAAAAACCAGTGTTTTAAGAAGGTTCGATCAATCTTGGTCACTGAGTCATAGTCAAGGGTCGGGTCATGGTCGCTGCCAAAGAGAGAGAGAAAAGAAACACTCAGCGTGCACTCTAACCTAGATCAGAATGGTTATCACTTTATCTAATCAGGAAACCTCCCACTGTAACCTCAAATTCTCCTCCAAACCTGAAAGAAGAATTAGTCGGGATCATCCGAGGAGTAAACCAACTCATCAGTGGGAATCGGGATCCAACTATCATCGCATGATAACGTGAAGGAATCCACTCATGTTATCACACTCCAGAAGGTATGCGCATATCTGGAAAGTTTCAGTTTCTTTAGAAACTCCCGATGTGATTTTTATCCCATGCTCTTATGACTTTGACGAAGGCCAACAAATCATAAGTCACATGTTAAGTTCTACCCGTCATTGTCCAGGTCAATTTGAACCCACCCGTACAAGCCCTTGACGAAGGCTAACAAGGCTATACGAATGTCCCAAACCAACGCATCTATCAATGCCGCAGAAAGGTAACAAGCAGCTACCATTCACTATGCCTTGACGAAGGCTAACAAACATAGCATGAATACTACGTGCTACCCGTCTGAAATGACGGAGGGCTACGAATGGTTTTTGGCAAAAAACCTTTAACGTAATGAACTTGATATCGTTGAAGGAACCGGATAGCTTTTTATAAAAATATAGTGGCCAAAACCTTTGCTAAAGGGGTCACTCCCGGTGAAGGGATCTCGGCTCTTTCCCCGTAGAATGAGGTGCAGGATATTCCAACGGAATACCATGATGCAAAGCAAAAAGTAATCGGCTATAGTGAAGTTATTACCCTGACGCAAACTTCTTTCCAAGGGGTCACTCCCGGTGAAGGGATCTCGCCCCTTGCCTCGTTGACTGAGGTGTTGGATATTCATAACCGAATACCACTGTGCAAAACAAAAGAGAACGTCCTTGCAATAACAGCTTTTTGAAAAAAAATTCCAACAACATCAGAATAGGTTTGTTTAGCTTGCATTGATCCGAATCAATGCAGTCCCATCAATTGATCACACCACAAAAGAACGAAAATATGATGTACGTATATTCCATCCGCATTTGCCACTGGGTCCCGTCATCACCCGTTAGGTTACTTAACTAACGACAGAGCGGGGACTGGACTAGCGCGGGTGTAAAACATATACAACATCTACTAGTATATATATCAATATATAATATTCGCTCAAGGTGTGATAAAATGCAACATCACAGAAATGTAATAAGCATCACAGAACAATACAGATAATCTGGGATCCCCGGGTTTCATAGAGCCGCTACTGAAACCCGACATTCCCCTGGTCGTGCGGATAGCCTGTGCAATGAAATCCTAGACCCCTACGGGCGCGGCAAGTTACCCACCAAAACCTGAAGCGAGGCAGCCCCCTTCAACAACGTGAATGGACCACCCAGCACTTCACGGAATCTGGTAACTTGAGCACCCCTCCTTGGGTCAACCTGTACCCCCTACGAGTGCGGCGAATAGCCCGCCAATTCTAGAGTAAAGCCCCCTCCGTCTCAAAGCCATGAGATGCGAGCCTGTTGCCCTCTAGAACCCGGCTATCCGTGCACCCCACCGCGGGGTAATCCTAGTACAGAAAGTAAAATATACAACGGGTACATCAACCTCAGCCCGATCGTGCCCCAAAAGAATAATATACAAACAGACAGTGACGACAGTCCGCATGTCAGACGCTCTCCCCGCAATATCAAATATACAAATACAACCAAACTGTACTGCCACTGCATCTAGGCTATCCACCATGACAAATCCGTAACATCACAGCACAACACAGAACATCAACGAGAATGTCACGTTCGCAAATCCGTCTAAAAGAACTATAGCAATTAGACAAGATTTACCGATCAAATGACATTCACGGTCGCAGATATAATGTAAATACTGTGAACTAACATATTTAAGATTTTCGATCGACAAAATTTCCCGAAGCGGGCCCCAAGCACAATACCCAGTACTCAGACAAATCTGGGCCCAAACAAAAAATACTAGAAACTCCATTTCCAAGACAGAGACCACTGCAGGAAAAATGATGCAGTGTAGCAATAGTATTGCGACGGAACCGCAGCCAAAAGGGGGGTACGGACGCGGTTCCGCGGCTCTACAGTAATATCATGCTACCATTTTTCTGCAGTTCTCTTAGAAAAGCCTGCCTGATTTTCTGCAATACTCAAAATAATTTTTTGACAACAAAAAAAATTCGACAGAAACTGTGACTTGGAAATGCAGTTTTTAGAAAATTCGTTCGATCGATATTCTAAACACGTTAGAGCAAGCTAGTAAAGGTTAATAGTGTGGCTCTGATACCATGTAAGTCTATGGTAGCGCCCCGGCCGTCTGTCCGAGGCCAAAATGCGGAAACGAAAAACATTTTCAAACTAGAAACCGGCGCTATCGTATGCTTTAAACCTGGATCGAACCATTAACTTACAACTAGCTATCTAGAGAAGGGATAGAAAGGCTATACCGATCGATCTGTGTCCTTCGGTCTTTGGCCACCATCCTAAGCTCCTCGCGGCAACTCCGGTCTCGATCTCCTCGTCGGAAAGGGCACCACATCTACGAGTCCTTTTACGGGCTCCCGCTTCATCCGAAGCAACTCGAGCACGAAGTGTGCTAGCCGATGTGTCCAAGGTGATGTAGAGAATGTTTGTGATCACTTTGTCTCTTGCATCCATTGATTTGGATGGAGGTTAGAGATGAAGCCATTGATGGAGATAATGAGCTAGAGGAGGAGGATGAAGAAGAAGAAGAGGCCTTTTTTCCTTTTGTGATATCATATGATAAAATGAGAGAGAGGGTATCATAATACAAGAGCCAACCTCACCCTTGGCTTCCCTTCTCTCTCCTCTCATCAAATCAACTCACAAAACCATCACATTATGTGACACATGCACAAAGAAAGAGACCATGAGTCATCACTTGTGCATGTGTCACAATTAATGCTGCAAATGATGATTTCTAGCTTATTATTTCCATATGCAAACATCAATCCAAATGTTTGCAACAATAAAAAGATACGGCAACATCTAAAGTAAACTCATGACGAATCACAAGGATAACCCTCACCTGTATATACATACCTGCATCCGCATTCCGACTGAATGCGAATGCGATGAGACTAAAGTAATCCAACAAATCTAATACTAGGATCTGGCTTAAACCAAAACCTACTAGTATGATCCGTCCGATCATGATCCGTGCACTACCGCACATATATGATCGAACCCTGCCATATATCATACGTCCTCTACAACGTTTCGCCCGAAACTTGAGAAACTGTCTGTGGGGGACTCTAAAGACTCGTTAATACATTGGCTGTGGATTTAACCACTAGCACGTCAGAGGTACTAGCCGTACGTAACGGGCCACCAGGTATTGACCAAAAGGGAGGTCGATGAGCGAACTCATCCTGACATCCTACTGAGCCTGTCAGTGACAATATCCGTACAATCTGGTCCGTTCGTCTATGAGCATCGCATGGCGGGCTTAGGGGGTTGGTAAAAGTCAGACCCCCAAAAGCGGTACAAGTCGTGTCGGAGTGTAGCCCAGAACATCCTGAGATACTACTGGAATACCAACCAGTAAATCTCCTGCCTTGGCAAAGGACTTCGTGTAATGGCTCTCCTAGACACAGCGCGAACTCACCCCCAATACCGGGAGAAACGAACCCCTGCTGATCCGCTCACTGCCTCCATGTGGCTCGGGACTGTACCCAACTAAAACCTATTTGCACGACTCCTTTGAGCCGTGGTAGGGTAGTAATCAAAGCACAGTGGGAACTCACACGAGAAAAATGACGATCTCAGGTCGATGAAGTAACCTGTACACATGTCACCAGGGAACTGCTATCAGACATCAGGTATAATACCACTAGCATGTTCCCGGCGAGTCCTGTCCGGTATACTCATAACATAATGAGCACCTGTATACATCTCAGGTGAACCAACTGACACCAATGGCTTGTGAGACCGGCCACCGCCCCTTGTCGAGGTCTCGACTGTATACACTAGTCTACTAATGGAGTATCGATGCCCAGTCTCGAAACTCCCACGACTAGGGACCTTTTAAGGATGTGCTTATAGACCCCAGCTCCCACGTATATGATCGCCATCATACTGCTGGCCATCAAGTAAGAATCCTAAGGGCTCTATCAACGTGTAATAGCGACCTATAAAGTCACCTAAAGCAGTAGACGATGATAAAGATAAACCAGATAGCATACTATCATCTTGAGTAAGACTGTCCTACCGGTATAGGTCCTCCCTCAATCATTGCAATCACGTGCCTGTGATCCAATAATTGACTCTGAGGGAACTATATCCAACACTGCTCACCCTATATAGATGTTATTAGATTGCATTTGCTATGCACGATTATTGCATATTCTGCTTACCCTATATATATGTTATTAGCTTGAATTTGCTATGCACGATTATTGTATATCCTGCTCACCCTATATAGATGTTATTAGATTGCATTTGCTATGCACGATTATTGCAGACCCTGCTTATCATATAGAGATGTTATTAGATCGCACTTGATGCATGATTATTGCTCATATAGCTCATCATATAGATGTTATCTGTTGGCATAGGTTAGAGTATCGCAGTACGTGCATACTCGCAATTACCTTTATATGTTATCTACTATTCACGAGTTGGCAACTCACCCCCGTTGTGCCACAGTGTTTGCAGGTTGCCCATCAGCGTAGTCGCGGCAGGCTATTTTCTTGCATCTTTTGATATAGATACCACTGCAGTTGGCGTGTTAGCCCTTTTGCTGATAGGTGGGTTATTGCGGTATCTGTTTATTTTCCAGTTGTCTACACTGTTGTATCTATTACTCTCTATCTACTTTCATGTATTGACATAGAGACCAGTTGTGAGGACGATGTATATTATTTTGTACTCTGGTGTCGAGCTCATTGTGTGCCGACTTTATTTATGCAGTTTTATATTTCATGTTGTCTTCACTTATTTTTGTTCATTCTTCGCTACGGTGTCGTATTTTTTATCATCGTAGTGGTTGTTTCCACCGTTGGGCGTGATTGCTCCCGTTTGGGTTGCTTTATTCTTATTGTATATTATTGTGTTCATATATTGTCTTGTACCCGATTTCGGGGCTAATTTTTACAAAGGAAATGCTGCCAAAATTTTTAAGATAATAACTTGAACTTTAAAGAATTTTTTTCTAAATTACTTAAGGTTTTCTAAACGTTTTAACAAATGTTTCTATTAAATGTTTTAAACACTCAATACTTTTACTGGTTTTGATTTCTGGGTTTCGGCTTACTTAGTCGCGTTACGCCTGTAGACGTTACGTGGTTAAGTGCCGGTTACGGGCCAAACTTTGGGTCGTGACAAAGTTGGTATCGGAGCGTAGGTTTTACCTTCGGAGTGTAGGATGCCCTGGTATGATGGAGTAGGTAGCTGAAGCAGAGTGGCATAGCGTACGTATGTTCCGCGGCATACTCACGACACGGTACTCCGCCTAAGCGACCTTAGGGCTTATTGATTGAAATTCCTTCATGATTGTATACATCCTCGTGATTCGATTTTCGTATCCTCATCAAATCCTACTTTCTTTTCAGCCATTATGCCGCCAAAGACTACGAGGGCACAGTGAGCGGCCGCGAGAGCCGAGATTCGAGTTAACTCGTCTGAGACGAGGACTGACCCGGGAAGTACACCCGTTGTACCAGAGCAGTCTGTTCCACCTCTGACAGACCAGATCGCTAGACTAGTGGCAGAGATGCAGGATTTGCGCTAGACGATGAGCTCATTGGTTGAGACCGTTCGAGCGCAGCGGCAGCAGGTTGTCACCCCTGTTACCCAGTTGTTCTTTACGATCAGCATGCAGCATTCCGTCACCTACATAGCACCAGTAGATGCAGCCCCAGTTTATGAGATACGTCTTCCAGAGACTTTGAGAGTTCCGGAACAGTGGAGGAATCGTACTGGTGTACCAACCCAGAGACAGAGGCTTAGTCGTCGAGACAGATTTCGTGACCGTCGCGGGAGTAGCAGAGGCTTAGGACGAGGACAGTCGTTCGGCTCTCATCCCCAGGAGGGTCAGCAGTCAGTGCGTAGATGTTTTCGAAGCGGAACCCTTCAACACTTCGTCAGACATTGTTCCTTAGCACCACGTCAGGGTCATATTCTGAGACGTCATGGACGCGGAGTGTTTGCTAAGAAGGGTCAGTCTAGCAGAGGAGGAGTTCGGCATGTTGCGGGTAGAGGGCAGACACGAGAGTTTGCTTCTACTCATCGGGACGCTAGGGCGTCCAATGCAGAGTTTTCAGGTATCCTTAATTCGTATGTTCTTTTGATGTATTTGTTCGTTTTTCACACTTGTGTCGTGGTTGGGACGAGAGTCGTGTTATGTAGATCAGTCGTTTGTTGTGCTAACTTATGTCAGCGATTCTTTTGCTGCGCGACACGTAATTCGGTCGTGTGCCAATCGGATAGGAGATAGAGATTCGTCTGTTGTTTTGATCCTTCTAGAGATGTTGGATTTGGCGTTCTCCTGGGCACGGACTGATTAGCTACGTGCTAGGCGTTTGTGGACTACCGTGAGGAAATAGTCAGGATTTGTTTTCCCCGGCAAGTCAGTTCTTGTTGTGCAGGTGGATAGTTGTGTCGCCTCTCACAGCTTGAATTCAGCCTTTTTCGCTAGTCGGCTTTTGAGGAGATATCGTGGATTCTTAGCGTTCATTCATGATACCGTAGCCACAGTTGGTTTTTTGGAACGGTTTTCTTTCGTGCGAGAGTTTTCCGACGTTGTTCCAGATGAGCCGGCGAAGCTTAAGGAGCTTAAGGATCTGCAACAGAGTTGTTTGTTGGGGGGAGTTTCGTGCGTCTGAGTGTTTCGCATTAGGAAGCTCCTATTTCTGTTCGTCAAGGAGAAAGACGACAGATTGAGGTTGTGTATTGATGGATCGTCAATTGAACCGGCTTACGGTGCGGATAGGTATCCTTTACCTCGCATTGACGATTCCTTCAATCAGCTCCAGAGCGCGAGACATTTTCTAAGTTTGTTTGGGATCAGGTCATCATTGTTGCGGGTTCGGAGTGATGACATTCCGAAGACTGCCTTGTGCGTGCTACGGTATTTGCGTGTATTGGTGTGTCATTGGATTCACCAATGCCCTAGCAGCATTCGTAGATGAGATGAACCGGATTTCTTCAGGCCGTTCCTCGACCAGTTATTGTTGTGTTATTTACGACATTCTGGTCTATTTAATGTGTCTTGAGGGACATGAGTAGCACTTGAGGATTTGTTTTGCAGATACTGGGAGAGCCCCAGCTGTTTTCTATATCCTTGGAGTGTTCCTTCAGGCTTGTTTGTGTTGACTCCTAGGTCTTGTAGTTACGGGAGACGGTTTTGTATGGTTCCGAGGAAGATCGTGGCCGTACAGCTTAGGCCCAGACTTGTGACCAGGACGGAGGTCCGCAGATTTTTGGGCTTAGCAGGTTTTTACTGCCGTTTCGTGCAAGATTGCTAGTGTAGTGCTGCACCGTTGACTGAATTGACCGGAATGGAGGTTTCTTTTCTTTGGACTGAGGCATGTGTGCGGAGTTTCGGCAGTTGAAGATTCGGTTAACAACTGCATCAGTTCTTTCTTTGCTTTTTGGTTCGGGCGACTTTGTGGTTTAACTGTGATGTTTCGTGAGTGGGGCTCGAGTGTGTGCTGAGGTGACACTATGGAGTTATCGCTTTTGCTTCCCTACATTGGGAAGAAGTACGAGAAGGATATCCCACTCATGATCTGGAGATGGCCGCGGAGGTTTTGCGTTGGAGATTTGGAGACACTACTTGTTCGAGAGTCATGTCAGATTTTCACGAACCACCAGAGCTTAATGTACATCTTCCTGCAGCGGATTTTGATTGTTGTGATAGTCTTCCGCAGATTTACAGTTCTTGTGCGATCGTCAAGTACAGCTTAAGTTCGTCTCTACTGAGGGGACAACTTGCTCATGTCCGTGCCTGACTGTCACACCCCGCTTCCCAGGGTTCGCTAGATTGGGCACGTGACATAGCCAACCATGCTACCTGTGGGTAGGAAGTATCCATCCACAGTCACATTACGGCTGTAGAGATATCAAGAATAACATAAAACTATCTAAAAACATGTCCACAATCCAGAATAACAAGAGTCAATGATAAATAAATGCGGAAGCAAATGATCCAATACAATAACGGAAAGTATGTCCCATAATGCGGGCTCACATCTGGAAATAAAATGCAGGAAATAAAACTAACCACTACTGGACTCACAACTCAGCCTGCTGGCTGAAAATACTCCTGCTCGGACAGAGACAGTGGTAGAGAATCTGGGCCATGCAAAACCCAGACGTCAGCGCGTAAAGTCAACAAGTAATATAATATGAACAGTGTAATAGGCAATGCAGAACTAAACATGAATAAAGCAATAATGTGAAACAAGCGGTGCAGGGTAATGTGTAGTGGGTAACTAAACTGTTCTATCAGGTTTCCTGGTCTAAAGTCTTTGAAATCAATTTGATGAATCGTCGATGTAACTCAATAGTATCACGTGCGTGCCCGGGACCACGGTCAAGATTCTCGGGGCTGAATCCGAGACGTGCCGCTAGGCAGTAACAAGTAGCAGGATGGGCGAGTGATGTCAGCATCATCACTCCGGGGCTGGCCTAGCCCGTAAGACTGATCAGAACAGGTATCGAACTATTGAGTTACAAGTCGGTTTCACCTTTGATTTCCCCATACCCCCAAGTTATGTATGTCGAGTCAGGTATTCAGTAATCAAGAACTAATGCCAACACAGGATCAGGTAACAGCAGGTTTGTCTGGATAGACAACAGGAATGGTCCATGAGGACTACATGTCAGGTTTGTTGGCATTAGGCACGAGATCAGGTAACAGGTCAGGTCATGGTACATCAGGTCAAGTCAATAGTAAACGGTACAATACCATGTGTGACAAAGTCAGTCACGTCCCAAAAGTACGGAACATGACCGGCACTTAAACTACGAAACATCTCGAGGCGTACGAAATCTAAGTAAACCGAAAAACCCAGAAATCCAAACCAAGAAAAGTAGTAGAGTGAAGGAAAACCAATTTAAATCTAGTAGTTTTAATAGCATAGCCGAATTATGCGTTTAAAAAAAACATCAAATATTTCCTGAAAATTTCGGCAGAGTCTCCTTTGTAAATACTGGCCCCCAAACGGGATACAACATGAATAGTATACGAAAAAGGCATCCCCAAGCGGGAGCTAGCTCTTCGTCAATCGACGGTCACAACCACACAAGCAATATAATATACAACGCCAACGGCGATGATCAAAAACTCAAAACCACAAGAAAACCACAGAAATAAAACGCGCGACTTTAAGGTCGAAAGAATAGCATCTCTGGTCTCTATCTCAAAAAAATACATTTTTGGTTGATGGAACTTCTAGATACAACAGAGTAATAATATACAAGTTATATAAATGGAGGTACGATACAAGTAACCCACCTACTAGCAAATCACCCGAAGGAAACTATGCCGCAAGCCGTAATGAAACATGTACGGCAAACCTGCAAGAAACTGGGGCACAACGGGGGTGAGTTACCAACTCGTGAATAGAAAAACATCTACGGATAGAAATCGCATAAATAACGCAACCTAGGTCAATGATCAAAATATAACCTCAATTATATATATAACATGCAACCTATAACAAGGCTAGGATAAATATCTAACCCGAGTGTAATCTCGTGTGCCCGTATCAGTGCCTCAGATAGCAAAATATCATATGAATGAGGTATGAATGCATGAAAACAGAATACATGTATGTGAAGAACTGTTTTCATAATTTAGTGAGATTGCATTTGTATATTTTAAAATGAGGTATCATAATGAAATCAGCATAAAACAGTGCCTAGCATCGGCACAAAACGTAATCCCAATATCTCGATATCTCTGTATCACAGTCTCTGTACCTCAATATCTCGAAATCTCAATGTCTCAATCACAATATCTAGGGCGCCGTCAGTCCAGACTGGCCCCTACCATCCATCTCAAGACCACGACGGTATCCTTCGGATATCCGACGCGTCGGGTAAAATCACCGGTAGGTAGTGCTCCCCTGCCAGGCTTACATCGTCATCATCACGCACTTCTTGCCCCGGGGTACCTTACCGGGTCCACCATGTACCCGAAACGGTTCATCCAACTCCTCGAATCGGGTCTCGAAATCCATCAGCAAACTCATGGTGGACGACTCATACATCATGTGAAAAACCGTGCTTTTCATTTAAAAAAAGAGAAAGAAGAAGTTTGTATATGTTTTTGCGGTTCTCCCCAAATCCAGAAAATCTCATAGAAATCCGAATCCAAAACCTCAATAGCACGTAAAAAGTGAATATATGCATGACAATCCATGAATGCGGCATAACAATGAATAACAGTATGCATGAAATAGCAGGTAATAACTACAATGTCTAAACTAACATAAGGCAAGTACACTAATATCATGTCTAAACTATTATCTAACAGGCTATGTCAAGCAATAATATTTTCTAAGGTGTACGTGACATGGCAATTACCGAAGAAGATGTGTGTGAGCCGACAAGTAAGTGTACGTGGTACATACGCATCATCGGTAATGGTGCTGGTGTCCTAACCAAAAGATATCAACTGTAGAATATGAAGCATAATATAAGCATGTGATGCGGAGCGAACAACAATAATGAGCGGGAGCTGAATACTAGACGCAACGATAACTAATCTGCATTAACCTAATACAAGTCCAACAATGGTGCCTTTTGAAATAACACGAATCGTGGGGTTTTGAAAATAGGGGCTACGGTGTTTTTAAGAAAAGATACGTTTTTGAAATATCCGTAGAATCCCTTGACCTGTCTTTTAAAATACGCACGATTCGTAAGCTTTGAAATAGGTAGGAACCGAATCTAATCTAACAACTAACTAAACTAAAGGGCTAAGCTACAAGCTAGACTACAGGTAAGGAAACCACCTAACAACTGAGTCGATACATATACATACCTGTATATATATTAGTCGGTGATCTCGCCTCAATAATATCATATCCGATACCATATCTATAATTAGACATCCCAAGTCAAGAGTGCGGATCAATCATCAAGATATAGCTCGTACGTAAATCCGTCGTACGGCATCCCCAAATCTGGGTACGGGTCAATATCATATTCCTCACACTATTCCTCTGGTATCCTCTTTATCCAAGATCATAGTCTAGGGTACTGACCTATGTCTAGTACAATACTAATATCCTCAATATACTCATGATCTGACTACTGATCGACAATCTCGTACAAACCGATATTGTCAGCACATAACATCATCAAGGGAGTATACATCGCCCGATACGGCCTAATATCGAAATCCTAGCATATCATGCCTCATATCACGATCACAAGTCGACCATTTTATTTAACACTATTCACCCGTATCACCGCCCCAAGATCCACTATAACACCAGGACGTACCTCAAGTATGAATCCTGCCATATCACCGATATCACAACCACAAAACGATTCTCATCGACTCAGCTCCATCCCAAGTATCATTCTCAAACCGTATGTGAACACATAGTCCCATACCCATGTGAACACATAACTATAAAGAATCCCATGAGCACATATAAAATAGGAATGTATGCAAGTACGTATGTGTGTATGTGTAGTGCAACACTACCCTAGGGTTTGCAACACTAAATAATCCAACACACCAGTATCCATCCTAACATCGTTATTAAACCCAAATAACATATAATAATTGCTGGTGTGTATACGCATCCGTATACACCACCACGGACTGCGGGGGTGCTATGCGCCATCCACCCGACTTCTCCCCGTAGATATAAATCTACTCACCTGGTCCTCGCTCGCCGGTGCCGACGTCGCCACGCGCTTGCTTGTCGTCTCGAAGTCCACATGGGGTACCTACATATCATAACGCACCGTATCACATTAAAATCCGATTCATGACCAAAACGACTCACGAATCCCACATAGGTCAAAACCTATGGTTGCTTTCACAAATCAACCCAAAAACCATCGACGTCGGCGTACAAACGCCAAACTATCGAGAAAAACCCCAAGCACACTCATTTGCACATTCACAAACACTAATTATAATATAAAATAGGCTAAAATTCACAAAAACCCCAAACTAAAATAAAATCGATTTAACCCAAAAACCTAGTAAGCGACAAATACCCGTTTTACTTCAAAACACGATATTTTAACAAATCTAGTGGTCAAAATGCTCATAAAATATCTTAACTAAGCCACACTAACCATAACCAAATTTTTATTTCATCTAATTACATCTATCCTAAAACCTAGTTTCCAAAATATTTTAATTTGGATATTTTACATGTTACAATTGGCAATAAGTAACAAATTTAAGTTGCATAGCTTAAAATGCTAAAAAAAGATCACACAACCATGAACACATGATCACAACCTAACTTGATCTCAAACTCTTTCCATTACAAACTAAATCCCAATTAGAATCACATTTAAACTTAATTGACTTTGATCAGAGAAACTATCCAACAATTTTAAATTTGGCTTGGGATTTATAACTCACAAAATCAAGAGACCAAGCTTGAAATCTAGCCTCCCAAAATGGCCTCCAAGCTCCTAGATCCATGCTTGCTTGGGCAAGAAATAATTGGTAAGGGTTGGATTTTGAATTAGCTTTGAAATTGTATGGATTTTGAATCTTTTTTATGGATTTTTGAAGCAAAATAGTGTGGATTTTGGGGGGGAGGGCTGCTGCTGCATGTGGCCGAGCACATGGGGAAAGGTTGCTGTTTTGGTGAGGGAAGGGGTGAGGTGTGAAGTCAAAGGAAGAGAGAAGACCCATACCCCACATGTTCACACATACACCATTTCATTTTAATTCTTTTCCTTCTCTTTTGTTTAAATGTGGAATGAGGGGATCAATTCTTTTTTTTTTTGGGCTGCCAAGGCTCGGCCACACTAGGATAGTGGGTGTGTGTGTGTAATTGTGGAGAATTTCCATGAAAAGAAAGCCCAAAACTTAAACAACAAGCCCAAGTTTCAAATTCTTTATTATCACCCTTTTTCCATTTAACCTTTTTCTTTAAATTTTAAGAACCATCATGGAATTTCTTTTCCTTTCAAAAATAATATTTTCCATGCTAGTTAAATATGTCATGATGCACAAAATTTGTTTCAACCCATTCCAATTTGTAATTTTCCCTAATTAAATGTATTAGTGGCGGCTTAAAATAATATTAAAATAATTAATTTCGGAATTTTTTTCCAGAAAATTAGAAATTTTACCAGTGGCTCAATAAACACCAAATACTAGCAATTATATAGCTAGAACATGTATATTTAATTTTATAATAAAGATATTTGTATTTTGACTTTTTACAGAAAACCCCCTTATTTTACTGATTTTTCCGAAATTTCACCGAAACGATTTTCAAAACGTTAAAATCTTCCCCCTTGAAGAAATTCGGTCCCCGAATTTAAATTAAAACTTCCCCCAAATACTAAAATATTTCAGCCAAAACTATCAAATCGCCGGGGCTCCGAAATCATAAATACATAAAATAAATCGTAGCGCAACGCATGCGCATGAAAGATAAGCATATAACTCAAATCTGAACTCCGTCAAGCATCCAGCAATCATCGGAGTCATGGGGAAGACATAAATACCAAATCCAAAGCAAAACCAGTATGTTATAACTCGAAAATATACATGTAAAATATATTCAGGTACTGTCCTCTGACTAGTCCTGCTCAGTACGAAAACACATAACAATATCATAAAAACGTACTGCTCTATAAGAAAAATCAATCCCGAAATACACGTATGAATACTACGTGCGTCTTGTGCGCACGGAAATCAAAATCCAAATATGTGCCATACATATGCACAGAAACAACATCTAAGTGCATCGGATGTGCACGAAATATCTGTCGTAGGCAACATGTGTGCCTGACAGCAAAATCAGGTGCATCTGACATACACGAAAAATCTCGATTTAGTGCATCTGGTGTGCACCAAAATCACACTTCAAAACATGCGCCCAACATGCACGAAAATCCAAATCAGGTGCATCCATCGTGCATGAAATCATGAAATCCAATATCAAGCGCCGAACATGCGCAAAATCAAATCAGATGCACAAGGTGCACAAAACAATTATCGAGTATCACAATCGAAATCGAAGTCCAGTGCATCTAAGTGGATAAAAGGCGTATCACTGCACTGCAAGCATATATAAACTATACAGAGTGCAGGAACCAAATCGTGTGCGTGCATACGCATAAAACCAACTCAAATGTCTAAAACCGTAAAATCACAAACATGTGAAACCAAAGCACGAAAACGATATCAAGTGCAATACTGTGCAAAGATCGTAAATCCTCAATCATCAAAATCAAATCATGCAAGTAAATCACCCAAAACATCGAAATCAATAATGGCGGAATAGTATCGCTCAAGTGCATCCTCTAAGAATCTCGGGCCAACTGTCGCGGTCACTAGTGGGACGTCTTGTCGATGATCATGAACTCTGGCCTGCTAGTGTGCGTAACAATGACCACTCCTGGGTCAAGGTCTTCACTGTGAATTACCAATCTCTCGGTCCATCGGCTCATCGGCCCTGTCATATGTGCTAACGGGGATGATTCCGTTCTGGCACTTCTCTGGTCATCTCTCGGTCAATCATCGCGACCACTCGTAAGACAGTATATCACTGGCGTCGGCCTCTGGCTCTCTGAATGTACGTGACACATCTGATCCTGGGTGCAAGTATCCTTGCAGCAGTGTCCTGGAAGGAATCCTGCTCACGGTCTCTTCCATGTCTCGTCTCTGCCAACTGTCCGGAAGTCATCGTCCTTTCCTATATCTGCATCTTGCTCTGGAATGACTTCATACTCATCGCGACTCCTTCTGGAAGGTAAATTCAAGTACAATGCCTCGGCTTGCGTACCGCACCTCTGACGTCGGCTGAGTGGAACGTCGTCTCATCAAGATCTCGTACGAACCTCTTACTCCACTTTTCTCTAACGTCGACTGTTTCGGACTCGTCTCATCGTGGCTATATGGACTGAGCTCCAACGGCTATCCTCGTATCTAGAGTCTCCCAAGAATGCATCTCACCACCTAGCATCCGATTGAAGTCGAACCATTCGATCGATTCGTCGAAACCTCATAATCCCCCAAGAGCTCAACATCTTGGTACAGTTTAATAGTATCGAATATATATACCACAGCATCGGTGGTCCAGCCGTAGAAGAGCAAACCCAAGCCTCACTAATGGCGCCGTGGAACTGCCACAAATCCGAAGGTTCAAAGGCTTTCACACGGTCATTATGTCGAGTTAGGGTTTCATTCTTCTAGAGGGACCATAGAATTTCTTGCATGTCTTTCCGAATACTTTAAACTTGGAATAATAGGTTTCTGACACTCGATAGTCTCTGTCGACTCTCAACTTCTCCGCGTGAAGTCGTCTCTAGCTGGAATCAATCTATCTGATGACCTCGCATCAGGGTAGCGAACGAACCACACGTCCTAGTCATTCATCCTCGGTGACTAGCGACCTTCTATAATCTCTTAGTACAACTCGTACTGGAATAGCTCCAACATCTGGGGCGATATCTCGTCGTTCGCAGTAATAACTGGCTCACTCGTCTGCACGCTGAACAGCGCCTCAATCATCATGAATAAGCAATGCGCCAACGGTCATCGAAATCTGGCTGGCCTCTATCATTGGCTCAATCCTCTGGTGCAAATCGGCACGTTCGAGTAATCTCATACAGCAATCCACCCAACGCTCGTGGCGTAAAAACACAATGAAAAGACATATCTCTGCAACCGTGTGTCGCCGAAACCATGCCCTGGTCAGTCATCGTCCTTGACGAGCTCATGCTGACCGCAACTCTAGCCGTAGCTCTCCCTGCCCGTAATCGTGGCAGCAAAACCATAACTGATACTGATGAGGCTATATCGGAAAGAATATAATACTGAGCAAAGAAATGTACATCCTAAGGCTTCTTAAGTGGAGTAGCGTATCGTAAATCTGCCGCGGAACATACCTACGGTACGTCACTCTACTTTAGTCACCTATTCCATCAACAAAGGGTCATCCTACGCTCCGAAGGTAAAAACCTAACGCTCTGATACCAACTTTGTCACGTCCCAAAAGTACGGAACATGACCGGCACTTAAACTACGAAACATCTCGAGGCGTACGTAATCTAAGTAAACCGAAAAACCCAGAAATCCAAACCAAGAAAAGTAGTAGAGTGAAGGAAAACCAATTTAAATCAAGTAGTTTTAATAGCATAGCCGAATTATGCGTTTAAAAAAAACATCAAATATTTCCTGAAAATTTCGGCAGAGTCTCCTTTGTAAATACTGGCCCCCAAACGGGATACAACATGAATAGTATACGAAATCAATAAAAAGGCATCCCCAAGCGGGAGCTAGCTCTTCGTCAATCGACGGTCACAACCACACAAACAATATAATATACAACGCCAACGGCGATGATCAAAAACTCAAAACCACAAGAAAACCACAGAAATAAAACGTGCGACTCTAAGGTCGAAAGAATAGCATCTCTGGTCTCTATCTCAAAAAAATACATTTTTGGTTGATGGAACTTCTAGATACAACAGAGTAATAATATACAAGTTATATAAATGGAGGTACGATACAAGTAACCCACCTACTAGCAAATCACCCGAAGGAAACTATGCCGCAAGCCGTAATGAAACCTGTACGGCAAACCTGCATGAAACTGGGGCACAACGGGGGTGAGTTACGAACTCGTGAATAGAAAAACATCTACGGAAAGAAATCGCATAAATAACGCAACCTAGGTCAATGATCATAATATAACCTCAATTATATATATAACATGCAACCTATAACAAGGCTAGGATAAATATCTAACCCGAGTGTAATCTCGTGTGCCCGTGTCAGTGCCTCAGGTAGCAAAATATCATATGAATGAGGTATGAATGCATGAAAACAGAATACATGTACGTGAAGAATTGTTTTCATAATTTAGTGAGATTGCATTTGTATATTTTAAAATGAGGTATCATAATGAAATCAGCATAAAACAGTGCCTAGCATCGGCACAAAACGTAATCCCAATATCTCGATATCTCTGTATCACAGTCTCTGTACCTCAATATCTCGAAATCTCAATGTCTCAATCACAATATCTAGGGCGCCGTCAGTCCAGACCGGCCCCTACCATCCATCTCAAGACCACGACGGTATCCTCCGGATATCCGACGCGTCGGGTAAAATCACCGGTAGGTAGTGCTCCCCTGCCAGGCTCACATCGTCATCATCACGCGCTTCTTGCCCCAGGGTACCTTACCGGGTCCACCATGTACCCGAAACGGTTCATCCAACTCCTCGAATCGGGTCTCGAAATCCATCAGCAAACTCATGGTGGACGACTCATACATCATGGGAAAAACCGCGCTTTTCATTTAAAAAAAGAGAAAGAAGAAGTTTGTATATGTTTTTGCAGTTTTCCCCAAATCCAGAAAATCTCATGGAAATCCGAATCCAAAACCTCAATAGCACGTAAAAAGTGAATATATGCATTAGAATCCATGAATGCGGCATAACAATGAATAACAGTATGCATGAAATAGCAGGTAAAAACTACAATGTCTAAACTAACATAAGGCAAGTACACTAATATCATGTCTAAACTATTAGCTAACAGGCTATGTCGAGCAATAATATTTTCTAAGGTGTACGTGACATGGAAATTACCGATGAAGATGTGTGTGAGCCGGCAAGTAAGTGTACGTGGTACATACGCATCATCGGTAATGGTGCTGGTGTCCTAACCATAAGATATCAACAGTAGAATATGAAGCATAATATAAGCATGTGATGCGGAGCGAACAACAAAAATGAGCGGGAGTTGAATACTAGACGCAACAATAACTAATCTGCATTAACCTAATATAAGTCCTATAATGGTGCCTTTTGAAATAACACGAATCCTGGGGTTTTGAAAATAGGTGCTACGGTGTTTTTAAGAAAAGATACGTTTTTGAAATATCCGTAGAATCCCTTGACCTGTCTTTTAAAATACGCACGATTCGTAAGCTTTGAAATAGGTAGGAACCGAATCTAATCTAACAACTAACTAAACTAAAAGGCTAAGCTACAAGCTAGACTACAGGTAAGGAAACCGCCTAACATCTGAGTCGATACATATACATACCTGTATATATATTAGTCGGTGATCTCGCCTCAATAATATCATATCCGATACCATATCTATAATTAGACATCCCAAGTCAAGAGTGCGGATCAATCATCAAGATATAGCTCGTACGTAAATCCGTCGTACGGCATCCCCAAATCTGGGTACGGGTCAATATCATATTCCTCACACTATTCCTCTGGTATCCTCTTTATCCAAGATCATAGTCTAGGGTACTGACCTATGTCTAGTACAATACTAATATCCTCAATATACTCATGATCTGACTACTGATCGACAATCTCGTACAAACCAATATTGTCAGCACATAACATCATCAAGGGGGTATACATCGCCCGATACGGCCTAATATCGAAATCCTAGCATATCATGCCTCATATCACGATCACAAGTCGACCATTTTATTTAACACTATTCACCCGTATCATCGCCCCAAGATCCGCTATAACACCAGGACGTACCTCAAGTACGAATCCTGCCATATCACCGATATCGCAACCACAAAACGATTCTCATCGACTCAGCTCCATCCCAAGTATCATTCTCAAACCGTATGTGAACACATAGTCCCATTCCCATGTGAACACATAACTATAAAGAATCCAATGAGCACATATAAAATAGGAATGTATGCAAGTACGTATGTGTGTATGTGTAGTGCAACACTACCCTAGGGTTTACAACACTAAATAATCCAACACACCAGTATCCATCCTAACATCATTATTAAACCCAAATAACATATAATAATTGCTGGTGTGTATACGCATCCGTATACACCACCACGGACTGCGGGGGTGCTATACGCCATCCACTCGACTTCTCCCCGTAGATATAAATCTACTCACCTGGTCCTCGCTCGCCGGTGCCGACGTCGCCACGCGCTTGCTTGTCGTCTCGAAGTCCAAATGGGGTACCTACATATCATAACGCACCGTATCGCATTAAAATCCGACTCATGACCAAAACGACTCACGAATCCCACATAGGTCAAAACCTATGGTTGCTTTCACAAATCAACCCAAAAACCCTCGACGTCGGCGTACAAACGCCAAACTATCGAGAAAAACCCCAAGCACACTCATTTGCACATTCACAAACACTAATTATAATATAAAATAGGCTAAAATTCACAAAAACCCCAAACTAAAATAAAATCGATTTAACCCAAAAACCTAGTAAGCGACAAATACCCGTTTTACTTCAAAACACGATATTTTAACAAATCTTGTGGTCAAAATGCTCATAAAATATCTTAACTAAGCCACTCAAACCATAACCAAATTTTTATTTCATCTAATTACATCTATCCTAAAACCTAGTTTCCAAAATATTTTCATTTGGACATTTTACATGTTACAATTGGCAGTAAGTAACAAATTTAAGTTGCATAGCTTAAGATGCTAAAAAAACATCACACAACCATGAACACATGATCACGACCTAACTTGATCTCAAACGCTTTCCATTACAAACTAAATCCCAATTAGAATCACATTTAAACTTAATTGACTTTGATCCAAGAAACTATCCAACAATTTTAAATTTGGCTTGGGATTTATAACTCACAAAATCAAGAGACCAAGCTTGAAATCTAGCCTCCCAAAATGGCCTCCAAGCTCCTAGATCCATGCTTGCTTGGGCAAGAAATAATGGGTAAGGGTTGGATTTGGAATTAGCTTTGAAATTGTATGGATTTTGAAGCTTTTTTGTGGATTTTTGAAGCAAAATAGTGTGGATTTTGCGGGGGAGGGCTGCTGCTGCATGTGGCCGAGCACATGGGGAAAGGTTGCTGTTTTGGTGAGGGGAGGGGTGAGGTGTGAAGTCAAAGGAAGAGAGAAGACCCATACCCCACATGTTCACACATACACCATTTCATTTTAATTCTTTTCCTTCTCTTTTGTTTAAATGTGGAATGAGGGGATCAATTCTTTTTTGGGGGGCTGCCAAGGCTCGGCCACACTAGGATAGTGGGTGTGTGTGTGTAATTGTGGAGAATTTCCATGAAAAGAAAGCCCAAAACTTAAACAACAAGCCCAAGTTTCAAATTCTTTATTATCACCCTTTTTCCATTTAACCTTTTTCTTTAAATTTCAAGAACCATCATGGAATTTCTTTTCCTTTCAAAAATAATATTTTCCATGCTAGTTAAATATGTCATGATGCACAAAATTTGTTTCAACCCATTCCAATTTGTAATTTTCCCTAATTAAATGTATTAGTGGCGGCTTAAAATAATATTAAAATAATTAATTTCAGAAAAAAAATTCAGAAAATTAGAAACTTTACCAGTGGCTCAATAAACACCAAATACTAGCAATTATATAGCTAGAACATGTATATTTAATTTTATAATAAAGATATTTGTATTTTGACTTTTTACAGAAAACCCCCTTATTTTACTGATTTTTCCGAAATTTCACCGAAACGATTTTCAAAACGTTACAAGTCAAGATGTAACAATATCGTGGGTGTGCTCACAACAGATATATAATCGAACAGGGGATTAACAGCAGGAAACAAGCAATAAATTAAACAACAATAAGCAGTTTCATTCAATCACAATAGTGCATTAATATAGTGCAGCCGTTTTATTATATTAACAGGTTTTGAGCACCCTTAGCGGTGCAACAGTTTTAATGATGATGCAATACAGTTATATCAAGCCTTTGAATACGAATATCCGAATGTAATAGAACTACATGGGTAAGGGCTACCATCTATTAAACAGTAAACTGCGATTAACAGGTAAACTTAGTTATTGGTTTTAAATTGGCAAACTGTAAATGTTATGTTAACTGTAGGATGATATATGTCATATTGCAACCAAATGAGAAACTTCTATACTAAGTTAAGTTTTGCAGGTTTAATGAGTCAAAACATATATAAATATATATTATAGCATGTAGCAAGTGATACTTGCCTCGATCAGAAAGTGAAATGGATCCGCACGGTACGTTCCACGTCGGGGAATTGTCGCGACGTGTTCACGCGAGCACAGGGTGGAACCAGGTAAGGCCAGGACTCGACCATGCCATCAGGGAACGTCCCCAGGGTTGCTTGGACTGTCGGCAGCGACCCGGCTCCGGCGATCATCGGAAAAAGAGAACCGAGAAGAAAGAAGTAGCCGGAGAAGAAGAGAGAGAGAAAAGAGATAAGAGATAAGAGAGGGGACTGGGTTTACTGTGCTCAGGGGTCGAGGAAGGCAGCGAGAGGATGCTGAAGACCGGTCGTCATCGGCGAGGATGCCGGCGATGGCAGTGGGTTGCGGGAGAGATGCAGGGTTCTTGGGTTGTGGAGTGGTTTCATGGTTGGGGCTCGGGGTTTCATCAGGAAGGAAGGGTAGAGAGAGGAAGGTGATCGGGATGCAGACGACGGGGTGAGTAGTTCGACGGCGACGAGCTCCGGCGGGGTGCGGTGTTGGGTTCAGGTGTTGGGTTGTAGGGGTCGCTCGGGTGTCTCGTTGGGAATGAAGGGGAGAGGAGGAAATGAAGAAGATGACGAGGGTGGTGCGGAAGAGGAGGTGACGAGGCAGACGATGGAGATCGGCGGCGAGGGGCGAGTGCGGTGACGGAAAGAGGCGGTGGTGCCGGGTAAAGGGAGGAGATGGCGGAGGAGGAAGAGGGCTTGGTGAGGTGAGGGTGAGGAAGCAGAGGCGAGGGCGACGGTGGTGTTGGCGCCGGCGTCGGGGCTGCGGCGGGGACGGTGAAGGCGGCTAGGGTTAGGTTGCCGGTGGGTTTCTCGCGAAGGATGAAAAGAAAGAGAGGAGAGAGAAGATTACGAGTATATATATATATATGAGAGAGAGAAGGTTAGAGAGAGAGAGATAGAGAAAGGTAGAGAGAGAGAGCGAGAGACGTTAGAGAGAGAGGGAGAGAGAGAGAGAGATTAAGCACGGGGCCCACGGGGGTTAAGAACCCCGTGATTGGCTGAGGGATAGGTTAAAGAAATCTTAAAAAGATTTAAAAGATTATTAAAGTAACAGTAAGTAAGATTATGAATATATATATAGTTTCGAATATTTTATTAATTTGGGATTTTGGCGCTAAATGAAACATTTCCAAATCGCGCCCGGGTTGGGTCCAAAAATTTGAAATTTAAATAATAGGATTTTAAGCGGGTTCCAAATTTTAAAATGAAATGTTTTACTATTAAAACGCATACCCCCAAGTCGGACACCTGTACACGCGCGTAGCCGTCCAGACTCGCCCGTTTCACTGAACGGGACGAGAACTCGATGCACGGACGCTACCACGCGGCTAGGGGTGTCGAGTAAGCCAAGATAGATATTTTTAATTTTATTTTAGGTGCTAAAATTTGTTATATGCAGAAATGACCTTTCCAGATAAAATTTCACGGTAAGTGTCAAACATGCAAGCCAAATGAAATGAGTAATATCTAATGCTCAACCATTAACATAAAATAGTAGTATTGGGCTCGGGTGTTACATCATACCCAACTACAAAAAGAATTTCGTCCTCGAAATTCCAAGAATACAAAGATAGAAAACTACAGGAAAAGGTGAGGAAACTTCTGCCGGATCTCATCTTCTCGTTCCCAAGTGGACTCCCCATGCGATCGATTACCCTAAGAGACAAGCACAATGGGGATAACCTTGTTCTTAAGAACATTTTCCCTTCGATCCACGATTTCAACCGGTTGCTCCTCAAAAGTCAAATCCTCCTATACTGTTAACTCCGAATGATCCAAAACGTGTGTTTCATCTCGAACATACCTTCGTAGTTGAGATACGCGAAACACATCGTGCACACCCGTCAAGGACTGTGGTAACGCCAAACGGTACGCTACCTCTCCAACACGCTCCAATACCTCAAAGGGTCCAACAAATCGAGGACTAAGCTTTCCTCGACTCCCAAACCGAATCACCCCTCTAGTCGGTGATATCTTCAAGAATACCAAATCACCCACGGCGAACTCTAGAGGTCTTCTTGACTTGTCAGCCCAACTCTTCTGTCGGTCTTGAGCTGCCTTCATATACTTTCTGATTGTGTTAACCTTCTCAACCGTCTGCACTACCAAATCTGGTCCCAACAATCTTCGTTCACCGACACCATCTCAACAAACAGGTGAACGGCACTTACGACCATACAAAGCTTCAAACGGAGCCATCTGGATAGTTGCTTGCAAGCTGTTGTTGTAAGAAAACTCCACCAAATGTAGATGATCCTCCCACGAACCCTTGAAGTCCAACAAGCATGCTCTCAACATGTCTTCAAGAGTTTGGATCGTTCTTTCCGACTGACCATCAGTTTGAGGATGATAAGCTGTGCTAAACTTCAATCGAGTCCCCAAACTTTCCTGTAAACTCCTCCAAAAGTGTGATAAGAACCGAGTGTCCCGATCGGACACGATGTTCACCGGTACGCCATGTAATCTTACAATCTCCTGCATGTACCGCTCTGCCAAGGTCTCCGTTGATTGACCAACCCGGAAAGGGATAAAGTGAGCTTCCTTGGTCGACCGATCAACAATCACCTATACTGCATTGTTGCCTTTTGGACTCCGCGGTAAAGCCGTCACGAAATCCATGGTTATATGTTCCCACTTACACTGAGGAATCGGAAGTGGTTGCAATAAACCAGCAACCCTTTGGTGTTCAGCCTTAACTCGCTGACACACCAAGCACTTAGCCACCAAGAGAGCAATCTCTCATTTCATGCCTTCCCACCAGAAATGCTGTCGAATATCTCGGTACATCTTTGTGCCTCCTGAATGTACAGAGTAGGCTGAACTGTGTGCCTCCTTCATAAGCTCTTCACGAACATCTCCCTTTGGCACACACAAACGGCTACCATACCTCAACGAACCATCTTCGTGGATCAATAAATATGTTCTTAGTCCGGCTTCAACTTGTCTCTCGAAGCTTTCGCAGTCTAGGATCCTGCGATTGTGCTTCTTTAATTTTCTCAGTTAAAGACGACTGTACTTGCAACTGCATCAACTGTCCCGTAGAATTCGGTAGCACAACCTCCAAGTCAAATCTTCGAAAATATGCAATGATCTCCCTCTGCGTAGTTAACACCTGAATTGATGGTAACCGACTAAGCGCATCCGGCACGACGTTAACCTTTCCCGGATGGTACTTAAGATCAAGGTCGTAGTCGGCCATCAGTTCCAACCATCTACGCTGCCTCATATTCAACTCCTTCTGAGTGAACACATACTTCAAACTCTTGTGATCTGTAAAAACTTCGACTCTTTCGTCCAAAAGGTAGTGTCTCCAAATCTTCAAAGCGAAAATCACAGCCGCAAGCTCCAAGTCATGAGTTGGATAATTCTTCTCATGGGCCTTCAGTTGTCTTGATGCGTATGCTACCACCTTCCCATGCTGCATCAAAACACATCCCAATCCTTTCCCAGATGCGTCGCTGTGAATCACCAATCCTCCGGAATTGTCTGGCACGGTCAGAATAGGGGCGGTTATCAACTTCTGCTTCAACGTCTCAAAAGCTAACGCACACTTATTCGTCCATACAAAAGGTACTTCCTTGCGCGTAAGCTTGGTCAACGGCTCTGCCAGACGAGCAAAGTTCTCCACAAATCTCCTGTAGTATCCGGCTAATCCAAGGAAACTTCTTATCTCAGCAACATTCTTTGGAATAGGCCAATCTCGAACTGCTGCAATCTTTTCTGGATCGACGGCAATGCCATCGCCAGACACAACATGCCCCAAAAACCTTACTTCCTCCAGCCAAAACTCACACTTACTCATCTTCGCATACAATTTCTCCTGTCTCAACGTCTGCAGTGCGATCTTCAAATGCTCAGCATGCTCTTCAAAACTCTTCGAGTAAACCGGAATATCGTCAATGAATACCACAATGAACTGATCCAAGAACGGTGAAAAGATTCGGTTCATCAAGTCCATAAATATTGCCGGCGCATTCGTTACTCCGAAGGACATCACTAAGTACTCGTAATGTCCATACCGAGTTCGGAACGCCGTCTTGCAAATATCTTCAGCCTTCACTCGAACCTGATGATATCCGGATCGCAAATCCAGCTTCGAGAATATCCTCGCGCCACTAAGCTGCTCAAAAAGTTTTCCAATGCGAGGGATCGGGTACTTGTTCTTAATAGTCACCCGGTTTAATTCTCGATAGTCGATGCACATCCTTCTTGTTCCATCCTTCTTCTTTACAAGAAGAACTGGAGCTCCCCAAGGCGAGTTACCGCTTCGAATCCAGCCCTTATCAAGAAATTTAGCAACCTGATTCTTGACTTCTTCCAACTCTACTGGTGCCATTGGATAATACGCTTTAGATACTGGCGCCGCACCAGGAATAAGGTCAATTGCGAACTCCACATCTCGCTTCGGCGGTAAACCCGGTATATCTTCAAATACGTCCATAAAATCGCGAACAACCGCCGTCTCTTCACCACTATCAACTTCCATTGCTGCAAGAATATTGTTTGTCGGCCTAGCCCTAAACTCGACTGGCCCGACAGAACTGCTTCCTTACCGCAACTGCTATCTGCTGTGAACTCCCAATTTTCCCGATATGCTCTGCTGTTCCCGAGCTGCCGTAAGAACTTGTGAGAAGGTGGTCAAACCCAGGGAGACGGTCTGCCTTTGGATGTCCACATCCAAGCTGCGCATGGACCTTCGTGCCCTGTCTGCATCGTTGGCGACTAAAGGTCCAGCGAAACTGCTGAGTCTCGTCCACTCTGCTGCATGCACGTCCACGGGTGCTCCATTCTGCCTCAGCCCAATAAATTTCTCTTCCATTTCCTCCCGTGCAGTCCGCGGGAAGAACTTCTCCAGGAAACTCTTAGAAAACTCCGCCCAACTGATCGGCTTGGGCAAGCGGGTCTCTTCCACAAGCCACCCCTCTCGGGCGTAATCCACTAGCTGAATGCGCATCATATCAACTCTTTTTTCCTCTGAAATCCGTGTCGCAATCATTAAATTCTCCGTGTCGACTAGACACAGCTCGGCTGGCAACGGCTCCTCCAAACCAGTAAATGTAGACGGGCCCAAACGTCTGAAATCTGCCACGGTCCCTACTCGGTCAACTGGGTTAGCTCCAATGTTGTTTACAGACTGCTGAAAGATCTGCAAACCTTCCTGGAACGAGTCCGGTTGCTGCTGGATCAGCTCGGTCTGTCTCTTTGATTCTCCAGCATTCCACTTATCACTCCAAGCATGGCGGCTTCGTCCACACGCCTCTGGTACGTCTTCAAATTCTTACCTTCCATAATCCTGAACTCAAAACACCCAACATTAGCATGATGATAGATTCTGAATATGGATCAAGGATAGAACTCCAAGATACTTAAATAGAGTACCGCATTGTAACTATGCCGCGGTATCATAGCCACAATTACATAACTCCATCCAAGTCGCCTAAGTTCTAGAGATAACAAGGAATCAGGTTTTCGAATCGATATGCAAAGGAAGTTTGCACATCGTAAAGATATAACCAGGAAGAAAGTGATTCAAGAATGGTAAACGGCAAGATGGCAGGACATGTTTCCTAAACACGGGTATTCTGATTCGTGTATTGGGTACAATACCCAACAACAAAAGAATCAACCCAACTAAACTATGGCTCTGATACCAAAAAAACCATGTCACGCCCCGCTTCCCAGAGTACGCTAGATTGGGCACGTGACATAGCCAACCATGCTACCTGTGGGTAGGAAGTATCCATCCACAGTCACATTACGGCTGTAGAGATATCAAGAACAACATAAAACTATCTAAAAACATGTCCACAATCCAGAATAACAAGAGTCAATGATAAATAAATGCGGAAGCAAATGATCCAATACAATAACGGAAACTATGTCCCATAATGTGGGCTCACATCTGGAAATAAAATGCAGGAAATAAAACTAACCACTACTGGACTCACAACTCAGCCTGCTGGCTGAAAATACTCCTGCTCGGACAGCGACAGTGGTAGAGAATCTGGGCCATGCAAAACCCAGACGTCAGCGCGTCAAGTCAACAAGTAATTTAATATGAACAGTGTAATAGGCAATGCAGAACTAAACATGAATAAAGCAATAATGTGAAACAAGCGGTGCAGGGTAATGTGCAGTGGGTAACTAAACTGTTCTATCGGGTTTCCTAGTCTAAAGTCTTTGAAATCAATTTGATGAATCGTCGATGTAACTCAATAGTATCCCGTGCGTGCCCGGGACCATGGTCAAGATTCTCGGGGCTGAATCCGAGACGTGCCGCTAGGCAGTAACAAGTAGCAGGATGGGCGAGTGATGTCAGCATCATCACTCCGGGGCTGGCCTAGCCCGTAAGACTGATCAGAACAGGTATCAAACTGTTGAGTTACAAGTCGGTTTCACCTTTGATTTCCCCATACCCCTAAGTTATGTATGTCGAGTCAGGTATTCAGTAATCAAGAACTAATGCCAACACAGGATCAGGTAACAGCAGGTTTGTCTGGATAGACAACAGGAATGGTCCATGAGGACTACATGTCAGGTTTGTTGGCATTAGGCACGAGATCAGGTAACAGGTCAGGTCATAGTACATCAGGTCAAGTCAATAGTAAATGGTACAATACCATGTGTGACAAAGTCAAGTCAAGATGTAACAATATCGTGGGTGTGCTCACAACAGATATATAATCGAACAGGGGATTAACAGCAGGAAATAAGCAATAAATTAAACAACAATAAGCAGTTTCATTCAATCACAATAATGCATTAATATAGTGCAGCCGTTTTATTATATTAACAGGTTTTGAGCACCCTTAGCGGTGCAACAGTTTAAATGATGATGCAATACAGTTATATCAAGCCTTTGAATACGAATATCCGAATGTAATAGAACTACATGGGTAAGGGCTACCATCTATTAAACAGTAAAATGTGATTAACAGGTAAACTTAGTTATTGGTTTTAAATTGGCAAACTGTAAATGTTATGTTAAATGTAGGATGATATATGTCATATTGCAACCAAATGAGAAACTTCTATACTAAGTTAAGTTTTGCAGGTTTAATGAGTCAAAACATATATAAATATATAGTATAGCATGTAGCAAGTGTAAGTGCACGGCGGCGCCCCGGCCGTCAATCCGACGCCGGAATGCGGAAGCAGTGAAAAACTTTAATTTTGCGGACTTAGCAAACCGGCACCACCGCGCACTAAACATCCGGATCGTAACCATTAACAAGTCTAAGCTACTAACTAGATAGGGAAGAGAAGTATACCGACGATCCAAGTCCTCCGGTCTTCTCGTCATCGTCCCGATCTCTTGCGGAATGTCCCGTCTCCTCCTCGTCGCCGGAAGTGCACCACATCGCCTACTTCTTTTACGGGCTCCCGCCTCAATGCCGAGGCAACTCGGGCACGAAGCCGGCTACTCGACGTGCCCAAGATTTGCTGTAGAATATAATGTGGATTACATGTCTCATTTAGGATTATGGAGTTGCCATTTGTGGAGGAATAGAAGTGAACTTTTGGAGAGAGAGTTGTAGGGATTTCTCAAAGCTCAAGATACAAAATTTTTCCACCCCATGAAAAATGAAATCCCCTCTCCTCAAAAAGGGAATGGCCGCCCCCCCCCCCCCAATTTTGGTGTGATTGGAGAGAGAGAGAGAGAATGGCTTGAACAATGATGCAAAGAAAATGATGGCTTGGAAAGTCCAACACTCAACAACCATCTCTTCTCCCATCATCACAACCAAAGTCAAGAAATCATGAAAACAAAGTCAAGAAGTCAAGGTAAGGTGCAACCATGATGAAGTCAAAAAGTCAAGCAAGGTCAAGGTATGGTGAGCCATCATGATACAAGGAAATATGCAAAGACCCCCTCCACAAATGCTTATTTGCAACAATGCAAATAAGCCCTCCTCCACCAATCTTCGGCCAATGAACGGAACAATGGAAATCAGCCGAAACGGAAAACAAACTGGCAACTCCAGAAAACTGTTCCCGTAATAAATTACAGGAAAACCCCGATACTGTGCATACACACCCGCATCTGTATTTCGACCGAAATACAAATGCAATGAGACAAAATCTCCACTGTACTATACTAGAATCCGGCTTATACCAAAACCGGCTAGTAATATCTGTTCGATCCTGATCCGTGCAATACCGCACGTATCGATCGAAACCTGCCATATAACCATACGGCCTATAATACAATCTGTCAGATCCTGATCCGTGCAATACCGCACGTATCTGATCGGACCTTGCCATATCTCCATACGGCCTCTACAACCTTTCGCCCGAAAGCTGAGTAACTGAATGTGGGGGACTCTAAAGACTCGTCAACACCTTGGTTGTGGATTTAACCACTAGCACGTCAGAGGTATAAGCCAATACATAACGGGCCACCAGGTATTGACTAAAAGGGATGTCTTTGAGTGAACTCAGCCTGACAACCCTACTGAGCCTGTCAGTAACAATATCCGTACAGTCCGGTCCGTTCGTCTATGAGCATCGTATGGCGGGCCTAGGGGGTTGGTAAAAGTCAGACCCCAAAAGCGGTACAAGTCGTGTCGGAGTGTAGCCCAGAACACCCTGAGATACTACTGGAATACCTACCAGTAAATCTCCTTGCCTCGGCCGAGGGCTTTGTGTAATGGCTCTCGTAGACACAGCACGACCTCACCCCCAATACCGGGAGAGACGAACCCCTGAAGATACGCTCACTGCCTCCATGTGGCTCGGGACTGTACCCAACTAAAACCTGTTTGCACGACTCCTTTGAGCCGTGGTAGGGTAGTAATCAAAGTACAGTGGGAACTCACACGAGTCAAATGACGATCCCCAGGTCGATGAACTAACCTGCACACATGTCACCAGGGAACTGCCATCTGACGTCTGGTATATGACCAACTAGCATGTTCCCGGCGAGTCCTGTCCGGTGTATTCATAACCCAATGAGCACCTGTATACATCTTAGGTGATCCAACTGACACCAGTGGCTTGTGATACCGGCTACCGCCCCTCGTCGGGGTCTCGACTGTATACACTAGTCTACTATGGAGTATCGATGCCCTGTCTCGAAACTCACACGACTAGGGACCATTTAAGGATATGCTTATAGACTACCAGCTCCCACGTATATGATTGCCCTCATACTGCTGGTGGTCAAGCATAGAATCCTAGGGGCTCTATCAACGTGTAATAGCGACGTGTCAGGTCACCTAAAACAGTACACGATGATAAAGGTAAACCAGATAGCATACTATCATCTCGAGTAAGACTGTCCTACCGGGATAGGTCCTCCCTCAATCATTGCAATCACGTGCCTGTGATCCAATAATTGACTCTGAGGGCACTATCTCCAACAGCAAGTGATACTTGCCTCGATCAGAAAGTGAAATGGATCCGCACGGTACGTTCCACGTCTGGGAATTGTCGCGACGTGTTCACGCGAGCACAGGGTGGAACCAGGTAAGGCCAGGACTCGACCATGCCATCAGGGAACGTCCCCAGGGTTGGTTGGACTGTCGGCAGCGACCCAGCTCCGGCGATCACCGGAAAAAGAGAACCGAGAAGAATGAAGTAGCCGGAGAAGAAGAGAGAGAGAAAAGAGATAAGAGATAAGAGAGGGGACTGGGTTTACTGTGCTCAGGGGTCGAGGAAGGCAGCGAGAGGATGCTGAAGACCGGTCGTCGGCGGCGAGGATGCCGGCGATGGCAGTAGGTTGCGGGAGAGATGCAGGGTTCTTGGGTTGTGGAGTGGTTTCATGGTTGGGGCTCGGGGTTTCATCGGGAAGGAAGGGTAGAGAGAGGAAGGTGATCGGGATGCAGACAACGGGGTGATTAGTTCGACGGCGACGAGCTCCGACGGGGTGCGGTGTTGGGTTCAGGTGTTGTGTTGTAGAGGTCGCTCGGGTGTCTCGTTGGGAATGAAGGGGAGAGGAGGAAATGAAGAAGATGACGAGGGTGGTGCGGAAGAGGAGGTGACGAGGTAGACGATGGAGATCGGCGGCGAGGGGCGAGTGCGGTGACGGAAAGAGGCGGTGGTGCCGGGTAAAGGGAGGAGATGGCGGAGGAGGAAGAGGGCTTGGTGAGGTGAAGGTGAGGAAGCAGAGGCGAGGGCGACGGTGGTGTTGGCGCCGGCGTCGGGGCTGCGGCTGCGACGGTGAAGGCGGCTAGGGTTAGGTTGCCGATGGGTTTCTCGCGAAGGATGAAAAGAAAGAGAGGAGAGAGAAGATTACGAGTATATATATATATATATATGAGAGAGAGAAGGTTAGAGAGAGAGAGAGAGAGAGATAGAGAAAGGTAGAGAGAGAGCAAGAGACGTTAGAGAAAGAGGGGGAGAGAGAGAGATTAAGCACGGGGCCCACGGGGGTTAAGAACCCCGTGATTGGCTGAGGGATAGGTTAATGAAATCTTAAAAAGATTTAAAAGATTATTAAAGTAACAATAAGTAAGATTATGAATATATATATAGTTTCAAATATTTTATTAATTTGGGATTTTGGCGCTAAATGAAACATTTCCAAATCGCGCCCGGGTTGGGTCCAAAAATTTGAAATTTAAATAATAGGATTTTAAGCGGGTTCCAAATTTTAAAATGAAATGTTTTATGATTAAAAAGCATACCCCCAAGTCGGACACATGTACACGCGCGTAGCCGTCCAAACGCGCCCGTTTCACTGAACGGGATGAGAACTCGATGCACGGACGCTACCACGCGGCTAGGGGTGTCGAGTAGGCCAAGATAGATATTTTTAATTTTATTTTAGGTGCTAAAATTTGTTATATGCAGAAATGACCTTTCCAGATAAAATTTCACGGTAAGTGTCAAACATGCAAGCCAAATGAAATGAGTAATATCTAATGCTCAACCATTAACATAAAATAGTAGTATTGGGCTCGGGTGTTACACCGACCACTTTTCTTTAATCGCTTTCGTTAGAGATACTTGAGCCTATTCGGCTGGGTAATGATTCGGAGTTCTTGAATTGTGACAAGGGTGTGCTAAGTTTAGAGACGTGTTTGTGTACCTGATATTATTCGGTAGAGACGTGAAATCCTAGATCAGGCACATCAGTCAACTCTCTGTACTCATTCAAATTCCACCAACATTTAACGTGACTTGTGAGATAGTTACGGGTGGGCAGGGATGTAAAGAGAAGTCTCGGGTTTCGTTTCAAGGTGTCTGTTTGTTGTGTGCTTGGGTTGAACAACTGAGACCGGCTGAAGAGTTGCAACCTTTAACCGTTCCGAATTGGGAATGGGAGCAGGTCTCCATGAATTTCGTTATGGTGTCTACCCAGGTTTAGTCAGGGTGTGACTCTATTCGGATGCTTGTCGTCCGGTTATACTCAGTTTGCTCAGTTGTTCTTTGTTAAGTTTGTGCGTACGTATTAATTGTTGTCGACAGTTGGGGATCATCACTCGCCATTGTTAGGGTTCTCCTTCGATAGCTGTTATCCGGAGACACTCCAATTGGAAACCTTTAGGTTTAGGGGTTAGGTCGTGTCGATCACCAGTATGTTTTTCTGACTCTACGTTGTAGGATTTTTGGACCCCAGCTAGTCTAGAGATTTCGGAGATAATCCAGTTGTTTTAGGTCGGGATGAGAATTGTCCATTTCGGACAGAGGTCATATGCCGACCGAGATGGTCGCAGATCCGAGTTCGCAGTGGCAGATCATGTATTCCTACGGATTTTTCTAATAAATGACGTGTTGAGTTTTGGGAAGCTTATCCCAGGATTGTAGGTCTTTTTAAGATCCTTAAAGCGAGTTAGTTTCGTTGCCTTTAATTTGGCACTTTCGCCCAGATTATTGAGTATTCACCCCGTATTTTTTTGTGTCGATACTTTGCAATTACCTTGATGACCTTTCTCACATGATTCAGCACCAGACCATTTAGCTCGAGCGCGATCTTTCGTTCACCGAGCAGCCAGTCGTAATATTGGACCGGCAGGTGAAGAAACTTCGATCGAAGGTCTTGCCATCAGTGAAGGTGCTTTGGCGCAGCCCGAATGATGAAGAGATCACTTGGGAGGTCGAGGACGAGATGCGGAAGAAATTCCCTCATCTCTTTAAAGGTATGCGTAGCTTGATATTTTTTAAATTCGGGGACGAATTTCTTTAAGGGGGGAAGATTGTAACACCTTAGGATATGTTTAGTGGCTAATTATATTTTAATATATGGTTTTTAATAAAAAGTTTACCAAATTGATTTTCAAATATTTTATCAAATTTAATGAAAATTTTGTTAGAATTTTTCTAGGCTTGCACACACATGCGCATGTAAATTAGGGTTAAACCATGATTAGCAACCATGGTGGACTAACCATTTCCTTAAGCTAGTTTAAAATTTGAATTAAGTTATTTGGGGTTTTAATTATGTGTGTGTTTCTTTTTTTTAAATGGGAAAAAGAAGAGGATTGGAATTTCTTGTGTTGACTTGGTGTGAGAGAGAGAGAGAGAGAGAGTATGGCTTCATGGCATGAGCCATGCCTTCATTAAATGAAGAAAGAGATAGGGGGTTTTGACTTGTGTGCTCTCATTTCTCATTCTCACTCTCACTTCTCTCATTCTCTCATTCTCTCACTCACACATACACACTCAAGTATCTGCAGCAGCAGCAGCAGAAGAAGCAACAGCAGCAGAAGAGGCAGCAGCAAGCAGCAGCAACAACAACAGCATGGAGCAGCAGCAGCAACAGAAGCAGTAGCAGCTCCAGCAGCATCAGCAGCAGCAACACATCATCTTCTTCTTCTACTCCTTCTCCTGCTTCCTAGTGTCTATTAGGGTATGTTTCTTAAACCCAATTCCTAGCTTGCTAAACTTGTATGTTGTTTAGCTTCGATTAGTGTTAAATGTGTGTTTTAGTGCTAAAATAGTGATTAGTGTGGACTTTTGGTTAAGTGATATTAGTGATGGTTAGACTAACTTAGTTAAGTGTTATTAGGGCCACTTAAACCTAGTTAAACCCCAGATTTCACTAAAATACCCTAGGTTTCCATTTTGTGCAGAATTTATGGTTTTAAAGTGAATTTTGTGCCTTCAGTAATCTACTTTTGACCCAGCTCCTTCAGAAGAAAACTGAGAAAACTGAAGCATGTATACTAGGTCTAGACCACACACACAAAGCACAAGACCCCCTTTCCACTGTTTGGCCGCCAATTAATTAGTTCTGGCCGCAAATTGCGGCCGGGTAGGGGACTGGGGTGCTGGGATTTTGGCTAGAAGAGTCTGCTGTATTTTTAGGGTCTGTGGTATGTGTAATTTTGTAAGATTTCACCTGTATCAAAATCTGGGACCATATATCGTTTTCTAGTACGTTTTGTTTGCGCGATACGCGCGATACGTGAGTCGGTTCTGTGATCCAGCGTGTCACGGCGTGTCGGGGTAGTTTTAGACGCGTATACACACGATCTAGCATATCGGACACACGCGCGTTTAGTTCGCGACGCGAGTTTCTCGTTTGATTTCGATATCGCGTTTTGCGAGATATTTGCTTATGCGGATTTTCCTTGTATGAATTCTAGGTTCGCAAGCGGGTACGTCGGACGCAGCAAAGAAAGGGAAGCAGGTGGTCGGCTACGTGTAGCACGCGACCAGGTGAATAGATTTAACATCTACGGGGAAATCACCCGTATGGCGTTAAGCGTCAGGGCGTGATAGGATATTTAGTCGTATATGTTTATGTGTATTATTGTAGCATACCTCCCTTATTGCATATAAAAATGGTAGATATAGAACACTGCACTGTCACTAACGGTTCAAGCTGCACGAGCACTATCTGTATGTTACACTCACACCGTTGGTGATTGCCATGACACTTGTACTATAGGATTGCTACGAATTATATATCGTCTTGATTTCCGCATCATTGATGATTGCCATGACTTGTCACATATACACATATATTGATATCTTCATACTTGCGCACATGCACACTGTATATTCATACCAGTGCACACATATATTGATATCTTCATACTTGCGCACATGCACACTGTATATCCATACCAGTGCACACATATATTGATCTTCATACTTGCGCACATGCACACTGTATATCCATACCAGTGCATACATATATTGATATTTTCATACTTGCGCACATGTACACTGTATATCCATACCAGTGTACATATATATTGATATCTTCATACTTGCGCACATGCACACTGTATATTCATACCAGTGCACACATATATTGATATCTTCATACTTGCGCACATGCACACTGTATATCCATACCAGTGCATACATATATTGATATTTTCATACTTGCGCACATGTACACTGTATATCCATACCCGTGTACATATATATTGATATCTTCATACTTGCGCACATGCACACTGTATATTCATACCAGTGCACACATATATTGATATCTTCATACTTGCGCACATGCACACTGTATATCCATACCAGTGCACATCCATATTGATATCTTCATACTTGCGCACATGCACACTGTATATTCATACCAGTGCACACATGTATTGATATCTTCATACTTGCGCACATGCACACTGTATTTCCATAGCAGTGCTACCCTCATAAACGCGTATATATCCATTTGCACATCCATACCTACATACATACATATGTTATATACATGGATGATATTGATTTGATTTCATGAAAAATAGGGACCGCATGAGATATTTTCAAAACTGGATTCTTTTTAAAAAGAGCGGTTTTTCCCTTTTCACTCTTAGTGTCATACGACACCTTGCATGGATTTACGCATTGAGTTTGGATTTATTGGATTTCTGGATTTAAGAACCGTGGTATTATTTTAAGAAAATACGCACTGTTTTAAAAACCCGGTTTCTCTTGATATGATATTTCAGTGCGTCCACCATGAGTTTTCTCGGTTCCAGAGAGCTTGTGTGAGTATACCCGATTCGAGCAGCGGTAGGCACCGATTGCGGGTACATGGTGGACCCGGTATGGTACCCCGGGGCAAGAAAACTCGTATTGTTAGACGGTGAGCCCAACGGACGGATTACTACATACCGGTGATTGGTTGAACCTGGCGATTATCCGGAGGATACTGACCAGAGCTGAGAGTTGGATACGGGACAACCCGTACTGACGGGACCCGATACTTAAGGATTTGCGTGTCGATACTAGACATGATGATTTCATGATATTTTCGTGTGCCGATGCTAGGCACTCACGATTCTATGAGATTTACAGGATTTGAGGGCCGATGAGGATGATGGTGCCTGAGTTTTTACTGGGATTTGTTTATTGATGGACACCGATTATTTTCCACGTTGACCTTCCGTATAGATGTTATTTATTCCCATGCTCAGCATGCAGTATTATACAGCTCATCCTGTAACTGTAGTACCTGATAGAGTACACATGCTATGCACGACTATTGCATATCCTGCTCACCCTATATAGATATTATTAGATTGCATTTGCTATGCACGATTAATGCATATCCTGCTCACCCTATATAAATGTTATTAGATTGCATTTGCTATGCACGATTATTGCATATCCTGCTCACCCTATATAGATGTTATTAGATTGCATTAGATATGCACGATTATTGCGTATCCTGCTCACCCTATATAGATGTTATTAGATTGCATTTGCTATGCACGATTATTGCATACCCTGCTTATCATATAGAGATGTTATTAGATCGCACTTGATGCATGATTATTGATTATATAGCTCATCATATAGATGTTATATGTTGGCATAGGTTAGAGTATCGCAGCACGTGCATACTCGCGATTACCTTTATATGTTATCTACTATTCATGAGTTGGCAACTCACCCCCGTTGTGCCACAGTGTTTGCAGGTTGCCCCTCAGCGTAGTCGCGGCAGGCTGTTTTCTTGCATCTTTTGATACAGATACCACTGCAGTTGGCGTGTCGGCCCTTTTGCTGATAGGTGGGTTGTTGCGGTATCTGTTTATTTTCCGGTTGTCTACACTATTGTATCTAGTACTCTCCATCTACTTTCATGTATTGACTTAGAGACCAGTTGTGAGGACGATGTATATTATTTTGTACTCTGGTATCGAGCTCGTTGTGAGCCGACTTTATTTATGCAGTTTTATATTTCATGTTGTCTTCACTTATTTTTGTTCATTCTTCGCTACGGCGTCGTATTTTTTATCATCGTTGTGGTTGTTTCCGCCGTTGGGCGTGATTGCTCCCGTTTGGGTTGCTTTATTCTTATTGTATATTATTGTATTCATATATTGTCTTGTACCCGATTTCGGGGCTAGTTTTTACAAAGGAAATGCTGCCAAAATTTTTAAGATAATAACTTGAACTTTAAAGAATTTTTTTCTAAATTACTTAAGGTTTTCTAAACATTTTAACAAATGTTTCTATTAAATGTTTTAAACACTCAATACTTTTACTGGTTTTGATTTCTGGGTTTCGGCTTACTTAGTCACGTTACTCCTGTAGACGTTACGTGGTTAAGTGCCGATCACGGGCCAAACATTGGGTCGTTACATTCTTGTTCATGAGATGAACATGGTTTCTACTATTGAGCGTCCAATAAGTGTTATTGAGACAACAATGGAGTTGTGGCTTTGGCCTGGGAGCGCCGGTCCCATCAGCGATCCAGACATATTCTGAGGACAGTATCACCTGATCAGGGAGATGGTTGATCTCTAAAGGATCGAGGTTAGGAGAGTTAGCATGAAGGAAAACACAGCGGATCCACTCGCAAAGGCCTTTCCCTAGAGAGACTTCTATATGACGTTGAGTATGAGATATTACAACAAATGGCCTTAGTGCAAGTGGGAGATTGTTAGTTATATGTATGCCCTAGAGACCATTACTGTACATATGATGTATATTGTAGTGGATGCTTGAACATATATAGGGAGGACTTTCTTGCTCGACATGATAGTATGATATTTGGTTACACTTTATCTTAACATGTACACTTATTGTCTCTCTATTACATGTTGATAAAGCCCTTAGGATGAGTACTTGACTACCAGGATTATGATGCAGATCATACTAGTAGGGCAAAGGTAGTCGGTAAGTACATCCTTCAATAGTTCCTAGTCGTGAGAGTATCGAGACAGGGCATCAATACTCCAGAGTAGACTAGCGTATACGCTTCTCGACCCGTATGATGGGCGATGGATGATCCCACATCCATTAGTGTTTGACATGAGAGAAGGTATACGGGTGCTCAGTGGAGACTGGGTACACTGAACGGACTCGCCGAGAACTCCTAGATGGTATTATACCTATCGTCAGATAGCAGTTCTTTGGTGACACTGGTACAGGTTAGTCTGTTGACCCGAGATCATCATATAGTCTTGTGTGATTCCCACTATTCTTTGATTTCCACCTTACCACGTTCAAGAGATCATGCAAAACGGTGGTTTTTGGGTACAGTCCCAAATCACATGGAGGCAATGAGCGATAGGAGGGGATTCATCTCTCCCGGTATTGGGGGTTGATGTTGCGCTATGCTCGATTGGCCATAGCAGGAAATCTCTGACCAGGGTTGCTGAGATTTACTGGTAAGAGTTATCAGTAGTTTCTCGAACCGTTATGGTCCATGCATCGGTATGACTTATCAGGCTATTAGGGTCTGACGTTATACTACCTCAGGCTGTGATATGCGACATATCTGACGAAGAGACCGGACTGTACGGTAGTGTTACTTGATTGGATTCGCAGGAGTATGAGCAGGCTTTCTTGTTGATCTTCTGATCGCTCAATACCTGGGTGGCCGTTAAATTTAGTAGACCTCTTGCGGCTTGTGGGTGACTGATATGATCACCACCTACTGCCGGCGTATTGACGAGTCTTTAGAGTCATACACAGAGGTTTCCTGGCTCAAGCGAAATGAAGTAGGAGCACATATGTGATATGTGCGGGACCGAAATTAATACGCGTATATGATACCGTATTCTATTCTCGCGATATGTGATATCGGTCGGTTATATGTGATATAACCGGGCTGTCGAATCATGTGGTTATTCGATAAGTTGATACATTTTATATTAGTCGGTTGTATGTGATATAGCCCGATTATTAAATCAAGTGTTGATTTAATAATTTAATGTATAATTATATATTTGATATATTAACTTACATTAACTAATATTATCCCACTTAAGATTTCTTTTTCTCACTTGTGTACACTTAGTATATATGTGATATATATTAATGTACATAATTTTGTGTCATGCTAGATGATGCATGTTACATGGGTGTATGAGACTCACACCATGCTTATAATAATGTGAGGTTTTATTTATTTAAAGTAATTCAATATTAGTTGGAAATTGTCATGCTTGGAAGTTTGGAGAAGCTTAAAGCATCTTTGACTTAGTCCACTAGTTTTGTTTTACTTGTAGATATTTATTAATCTAACCATTATTTTTAGCCATGGTTTAGTCTCTACATGAGTTAGTATATGATACTAACTCACCCATGGTTGTTATTCTCACTCATTATTCCATTCACACTTCATCTTCTTCCTCATCTCCAAAAGCTTTCTTGTCACGACCCGAAATTGGCACGTGACGGCCCTTAAACTACGCAACGTCTATAGGCGTAACGCAATTTTAGAAAGCCAAAAACACAGAAATCTAAACCATCAAAAGCAGTAAAAGATAAGAACCATTGTTTAAACTTTTGAAAATCTCAAGTATAAATTCTTTAAGTCCAATCTATTTTCTTAAAAATTTTGGCAGCACCTCCTTTGTAAAAACTAGCCACAAAAATGGGTACATACAAAGATAAAAGTAAAGCAACCCCAACGGGAGCAAATCCACGCCAAATGGCGGAAAACAACCACCACAAGAAAATATACGACACCGTAGTGAAGAAAAAGACGATATAAATAAAAGTGAATAAAAGAAATCCCAAGTCATAAAATAATATACAATATCGTCCTCACATCTCGTCTCTAAGTCAAAACATGATGATGGTAGATGGAGAGTACAAGGTACAAGATAACAATAAACAACAACTGATAGCCGCAAACCCACCTATAGAAAAACCGTGCACAGTCAGCCGAAGCGGTATCTACAGCAAAAGATGATACGAGAGATGAAAAGCCTACCGCAACTGCCCTGGGGAAACACCTACAAACACTATGGCACAACGGGGGTGAGTTGCCAACTCGTGAATAGTAAATAACATATGCAAGTAATCGAAAGTATGCACGTATAGCGCGAATCTAATATGCAAGCTGATAGCAATAAGATGGCAGTATGTATGTGCAATAGTCATGAAAAGTACTCTAGCAGGTACTACAATACATGAAGTAATAAATGACAATATGTATATGCAACAGTCATGAAAATTACTCTAGCAGGTACTACTAATACATGAAGCAATACATATAAAATAAATGAGGAGTATGAAATAAAATATGTCATCTCTACGGAATCCTGACCTCGTGGTAGGACCAAAGTTCATCAAGACAATCTAAATCCCAATTTCCTCGATCAGCCCCCAAATCGGCTCTCATATCCTGTAAGTCTCATATATATCTTGAGTGTCAAATATCAAGTAAATCTCATAAATCCTGAGTGTCCAATATCAAGTATACCTCATATATCCCAAATATACAACATTAAGTAGATCTCACATATCCTGTATGTACAATATCAGTATATCCCACATATCCTGTATGTACAATATCAGTATCAAGTAAGTTTCATATAAGGTGAGTGTCTAACATCGACACCTAAAACATCATGAAACAAGTGTCAAGTATCGACAACGAAATACTGATCTATCAGGTACTGTCACCACGACTGGCCCTGATAGGTACTTATCATAAGCTATCCGAAAACTTGAGTGCCTAGCTCTGACCCTCGAAATTCGACGTATTTGTACGCACATGACCCCGGTCGGTATCCCCACGATAACCGCCGTGTCAGATGTACTGGCACCGGTAGATATGGTTCCCCTGTCAGGCTCATAGGCATGTTACATCGACTCTTGCCCTGGGGTACCTCCGGGTCCCACCATGTACCCTCATACGGCCCACTGCGCCTCCTCGCATGGGGTATATATATATATGCTCAGAACCGAGAAATCTCATGGTGGCTGCAGAAATATCATATCAAGAGAAACCGGGTTTTTCAAATAATGCATATTTTCATGAAACTGCCACTGTCCTCAAATCCAGAAAACATCAAGTAAAGAATAATATACTTGCATGAAACATTATGATGATATATTATAAAGACCTGTATACATATATATTAGCATCCCACTCCACTAATATATATATATATATAAATATATATATATATAACACCATCCCATTCCACTGTTATATATACTTAGGAAATAAACATCAGAGAACATCGTATGAAAATCATATAACCATGTGGAATCCAAGAAATATAATATATGCAGCATGAAACAGTAATATGAGCATATAAAGGAAAAACCGCTATTTAACTGCAACAAGTTATTAAATATATCATGTGGTTCCTGATTTCTCCGAAATCAGATGCAACATCATATACACACATGTAGCTATAACAAGGTATGCGTAACCATGTTGGTATAGCAAGATATGTGAGTCCATATGTAAGTATGTATGATGTAAAAGTATCTGTAACAAGGTATGTATCTATACCTATCCATAATACCCTCCAGGTATATGTATGTATGTATGTATGCCAGATGTACATGTAGCTATATCTCATATGTGTATTCACTAATGGTACACTACCATATAGGTATATGGATAACTAGCATGTAAGCATGTCAGGGAATATGTGTAAGCATGTAGGTATACAGGTATGCTATATGTCATATGCACAATGAAAATAAAGACCATGTCTCAATGTCCCTAAGCAATACAATATCACATATGTATAGGTGTTGTGCGTGTTATGGCAATTATTGACGGTGTGAGTGTGTCACGACCCGAAATAGCACGTGACTGGCTCTTGAATCATATGAAGTCTATAGGACCCTATCTAATTCAAGTAAGCAAAAAGCCCAGAAATCTAAAACCATTTTAAATAGTAAGTGAAGGAAAACTGGTTTTAAAGAAGTGGTTTTAATAGCATAAGACGAATAATGCGTCTTTAAAACTTCAAGTCTTTTCTGAAAATTTCGGCAGAGTTTCGTTTGTAAAAACTGGCCCCGAACAGGGTACAACATGAATAATATGAATAAAGGCATCCCTAAGAGGGAGCTAGCTCTTCGTCCATTGACGGTCACAACCACGCAAGCAATATAATATACAACGCCAAGGGCGAAGATCAAAACCCAAAAGGAAACTCAAACAACAAGAAAACCATAATAATACAAGCGCGACTCTAAGGTCGAAATGATACACAACTGGTTTTCTAAGTCTGAAAAAATATACAAGTCTAGCTGATGGAGTTTCTAGATACAACAATGAAAATAATCTACAAGAGTGATCACGATGCGAGTGAACCCACCTACCAAAGCAATCACCCAGAATGGAAGCAGTGTTCTATAAAGCCGCAATGGAACCTGTACGGCAAAAACCTGCAAGAACTGTGGCACAACGGGGGTGAGTTGCCAACTCGTGAGTAGAAAACATCATAGAGCAGAAATCGTATGTATGTCTCAATCCTAGGTCAATACGATCGGTAATATATATCCTCAATATGAATAAGTCTGAAGCATGATAAGGTGGCAAGGGTAAACATCTAAATATAAGTGTAGTACCAAGTGCTCATGCCAGTACCTCAGGTAGCAACATATCATAAATATGAGGTATCATCAATGAAATCAGAGCCAACTATAGCATCAAGTCTATAAGTATGTGGATATCATCCAACAAGGTAATCAATGACTGTATGCGGGTGGATCCCGTCCATGGGTCAACCAATGACACAGCAACATCATGCATGTAAAAGTCATAAAAGCATATGCATGAAAGTATGAGGATATAAAAACAACAGGTGTCCCTCGCGACACATCAAAATCATGAAAACATCATGAAACCCGTGTCCATCATCGACACGTAAATCCTCATCTATCAGGTGCTATCATCACGACTGGCCCTGATAGGTATGTATCATACGCTATCTCAAAAACCCGAGTGCCCAGCTTCGACCCTCGAATTTCGACGTATCCATACGTACATAACTCCGGTCGGTATCCCCACGATAACCGCCGAGTCCAAATACTATCACCGGTAGGTAGTGGTCCCTCTGCCAGGCTCACCGTCTGCAACACAGCGATCCGTTCTCGCCCCGGGGTACCATACCGGGTCCACCATGCACCCGTAATCGGCCTCATCCAGCTCCTCGAATCGGGTTTCACATATCACACGTCTCTGAACCGAGAAAACGCATGGTGGACGCACTGAAATATCATATCAAGAGAAACCGGGTTTTTAAAACAATACATACTTTCTTTTGAAATATCCACGGTTCTCAAATCCAGAAATCTCATGAAAACAGCATATCTCAATGCGTATAATCATAAGCATGATGTATGCGACATATAATAGAAATGTAAGAATATCCGTATATCATGCAACATAAAACAGTAATATGCACATATCGAGGGAAAGCCACTCTTTAAAATGAATCCCGTTTTAAAATATGTCTTGCGGTTCCCAAATCTCCAAAATCAAGCCAGAATCACCTATGTACGTGCAAATACGTATGTATGCAGTATGGGTGTACAATATGTGTGTACGCAAGTATGAGTGTACAGTATGCCTGCACGCCAATATGTCATACAAGGAGTCATATCATAATGTAACAATACTACGGTGTAGTGACATGGCAATTATCGATGATAAAGTGTGTGAGCCAGCAAACAGGTGTACGTGGAACATACGCATCATCGATAATGGTGCTGGTGTCCTGACAGCATGGGTTTAATGTGACAATAAACACATTTAAACATGTAACGCAATGTGAATAGCAAGAATATGCAGAAAATGACTAATAAACACAACAGTGAAGAATCTACATCAATATATAAATGTCATACAGTTTTGCCATTTGAAATAAGACGAATCATGGTGTTTAGAAAAATAAGGGCTACGGTGTTTTTAAGGAAAGATGCGTCTTTTGAAAATATCTGTATAATCCCTTGGCATGTCTTTAAAATACTCACGATTCGTTAGTTTTGAAATAGGTATGAGTCGGGTCCAGTCTAGCATCTACAAGTAACTACAGGACTAAACGAACAGTTTAACCGAAAGGGTAAGGGAAACCACCTAAATCTGTGTCGAAATACACATAAATATAATAGTCGGTGATCCCGCCTCAATAGTATCACATGCGATATAATATGCAATATGACATCCTCGAGTCAAGAGTGAGGATCTATCATCAATATATAGCTCGTACGTAAATCTGTCGTACGGCATCCCAAATCTGGGTACGGGTCGAATCTCATATTTTATCTCATCAATTATCTGGTATCCTTATCATCATATCTCATGAACTGGGGTACTGATTTAAGTCTAGTACAAGCTGATACCATCTATAAATTTATGTGTGCGTGTATGAAAACACACGCCTAAAGGCCCGCTAAAATCTCATGTCGTATCTCCTAATACGAACCACATCATATCACCGATCTCGTGGCACTATGCCCAAACTCATCGACTCATCTCCAAATATCATCCACTATCCTCACCATCCAAGTGTAGGGATACGTGTATATATATATACACAGTCCCATACCTATGTGTGTGTGTATATATGTCTATTCCCATATACGCACAAGTATAACAGTAAGCATGTGTGTGCGTGTGAGTGTAAACCTATTCTAGGGTTCGCGACTAAGAAGCTAAACTAAGTTACTTCTAACTATTCTAAACTAAACCATGAACAAAAATCATATCTTGATAATCATCCACGTAACATAAACGCATATCTATAACCATATATATATATATATATATATATATAAGCTATACTACGAACTGTGGGGGTGCTATACGCCATCCACCCGACTTCCCACGTAGATATAATCTACTCACATTGCTTCCGTATGACGTTGCCGACGTCGCCACACGCTTGCTTGTTCTCTCAAAGTCCTCGTGGGGTACCTACATATCACATATAGCATCGTAAACGAAATCACGCACGAAAACCAAAATGTCGCACGAATCACCTATAGGTTAAAACCTATAGTTTACGCATGCAAGAATAACCAAACAACTCTCGACGATCGACGCATAAACGTGAATCAACCGAGGTAAAACGCAAATATCAAACTAAATTTCAAAACCGTCATGAAATACGAGGCAGCAACTAAAGAAGATGGTCCCAGATTTTACCCTAAGTGAAATTAGCCAAAGTTGCATATGGGAGGGGTCTATTTTACTGGAGATAAAGCCCTAGAACAAGCACGAAGAAATTTAGCTGCACCAAGACTTACGGCCCAAATGAATAAATCTGTGTCCAGAACTTGGAGTGGGAGTCTCAGGTTTTGGGTATAGGTTCTAGGTTGCCTGCACATATCTCAGTCTTCGCTAAATATTTTTCAGGTGCCCCGGGTGATAGCAGATACCAAAACACATCACAATTTCCGTAAAATATGCCGATGTCGGGGTTTCTAAGTTTGGGTTTGGGGTTTTATTCTCTTTTTTAGTTCAATTTACCGTCACTACGGGGTTGTAGTCCCTAACTACAGCTCAATTGCACCTTTGGAATCAATTCAAACCCTAATCCCTAACTTGGAATTTTCAAAGCTCCCAAAACGACAGTAAATCGGTTCTAATCAAACATGGATGTAAAAGCAATGGAAATACTTTGCTAAAGGTTCAGAAATTACCTCACTTGGCACTCATGAATCCCCTAGAGCACCAAAATGCAAACTTCTTGGTCCAAAGAGTAGCTTGTGAGCTTGTGCACATTTTTAGTGAAAGTGAGAGGGACTTTTGGTGTTGTTTTGAGGGTGATTTGAGGGTTTTGAAGTGGAGGGGGAAGGGGTTGCTGCCATGAGAGAAGAGAGGGGAGAGAAATGAAGAAGAACAATGAAGGGACAAGGAGCCATGGTCATGGGTTGACCCCTCACCTCTCTCTCTCTCACCCATACGTATTTGTTTATTCCTTTTTCTTTTCTTTTCTTTTCTTTTCTTTTCCTTTTCTCTTCTCACATAAAACCCAAAACCATTAATGAAAATGAAGAAAAAGCCATGTAAGAAAATGTAACACAAGTGTAAAAATGATATGGTGCATGTTTTGCACAAAACACGCTTAAAGCCCGATTAGCGATTTTAATCGCGATTAGCACTAAAATAGTGTCAAATAGTTCATAAATTTTCGTAATTCGCTTAAATCACATAAAGCACTCTCTTTTTAATAATTTCCATAATTTTTCAAATTTTTCCCCATTTATCGGTATTTAATTATACCGCCTTATTAAAATATTCAATATTTTATTATTTAATTATAAAAAAATTCCCAAAAATAATATTTTCTTTTTGAAATGTTACAGAGTGGCATACAATCAGTGCTCATGCAACATGATCCGTCAATAATAGTGTTGTGGCTCATTAATACTATGTCTGAATGCAATAGGTAAATGAGATCCGCAACTAAGATACACATGCACAAACGAGTCCATATACTAAACCCTAAAGGTCAAGTCACTTAATCAAGCCCAGACACATAACGCCATGCGGACGATTCCCCTGTAGATGTTAAATCTACTCACCAACGATCCTGGCTAAGTAAAGCCAACCACCTCCTTTTCCCTCTTCGCAGCGTCCGAAGTCCCCGCCTGCGATCCTGAACACATATAACAATGAAGCAAGTGTATATAAGCAATCGACCAAAATACGTACAACTATGTTTAACCGACACACCAACTCCAAACATACTCCTAAGTGTTCGTTTTAATGGCTAATGCGCGTAGCGACATTACGAAACGAACTCAAGAGGAAAAGTTACACAAATACATGAACGACATCGGCACGACCCTAGCTAGGATCGCAAAGCAACATAACTACCAAGTCTAGACCCTGATTGTACCAATCGCACATTCACAACACAATAATAAACATGGAATCTAATATAAATAACGTCGCAACGTCAAAAGAAACCCACGCCTAAAATATCCGTAAATCTAGTAACCAGCCTTTATCATTTTAGCACAAAACTACAAGTTTTACCAAAATCTAGAATTTGCAAACATCACAAAATAGAAAGGTTAAACCATTTAAACCTTTACTAAAATTTTAAATCTCACTAATTAGGATTAGTAAAAACTTAGTTTTCTAATTAGCTTAATTATCCAATTAAGAAAATATCATTTAACAAATTAGCAACTTGGTTTAATTTTCATTTGTCTTAGCTTAACACTTAACCATTCCACTAATCAAAACCCTAATTTGATTATCAAAATGATATTTTGAATTTCAAAACATAAATTTAAAAGCTTAAATTAAACATCTAAATAAACTAATTAAAGTATTAAACTATAAAAAGAGATTAGGGTTAAGATTTTATACCTTCAAAGAACACAACTTGAAACTAGAAAAAACTCAAAGTTTAGCCTCCAAAAGAACACTTCCATGAAGATCCAAGCTAGATTAGGGTTAAGGAAATGAAGGGAAATGATTATATTTGATTTTCTATAAATTTATTTGGATTTTTCATGATTATTTTGAAGCAAAAAGTGAAGAAATGAGTTGAGAAGGAGATGGGGCAGCAAGGATTTCATGTGGCCGGCCAAGGGAAAGGAGGTGGAGGTTTGTGGAAAATTATAGAAAAATCTAGAAGAAACTTCAATTATTGCTTAATAAAACAAAATACCATTATGTCACCATTTTCTTTTCTTTAATAATTCATTTTAATTACAATTAACAAGATATTTTGGAGCTAAGGTTCTAAACATAATTCTAGTGATTAGTTTAGCATTAAAACACATTAGTAGTAATTAACCCACAAAAAAGTAATTAACACTAACAAAGTGCAAAAATAAAGCATTAAAATAATATTTTGTTAGGGAAAAATTCTATGTGAACCAAAACATCCCATTGACCCCCAAAGTTCGTGCACTAGCTTTATTCTAGCTAAACTAGGTGCCGGCAAGTCTATATTGAAGTTTGATCACAATCGGGTTAAAACGGAAAATACCGACTATTTTACCCTAAAAACGGAAAATTCACAAAACGATTTCTAAAACGTTACAATCTTCCCCCCTTAAAGAAATTCGGTCCCCGAATTTAAAATTCTCACTAAGCGTACCTTCAAAGAGATGAGTACAAAACTCCCAAATCTCGCTGGCAGCCTCCCAAGTGATCACCTCACCATACGGCCACACCAAAGAACCCTCACAGATGGAAAGACCCTTGACCGCAGTTCTTCCACCTGCCGATCCACTATAACCATCGGCTGCTGGTGAACAAAAGATCGCGTCCAAGGTAAATGGTCTGATTCTGAATCATGTGAAAAAGGTCATGAAGATAATTGCGAAGTATCGACACAAGGAATACGGGGTGAATACTCAAAAATATGGACGGAAGTGCCAAATTATAGGCAACGGTACTAACTCGCTTCAAGGATCTCAAAAGGACCTACAATTTTGGGACTAAGCTTCCCAAAACTCAACACGCCATTTCATTAGAAAAATCCGTAGGAATACATGATCTCCCACTGCGAACTCAAGTCTGCGACCACCACAGTCGGCATAAGACTTCTGTCTGCACTAGGTTGCTCTCATCCTGACCTGAACCAACTAGATATACTCCGACAACTCTGAACTAGCTGGGGTCCAAAATCCTACTTTCGCGAAGTCAATACAAAAGACTGGCGATCGACACAACCTACCACACAAGGCCAGAAAGGTTGCCAATTGGAATGTCTCCTGATAACCGCTATCGAAGGAGAACCCTATCAATGGCAAGTGACGATCCCAACAGCCAACAACCAATTAGCACGTATGCGCAAGCATACCTCCAGAGTCCGTATAGTCCACTCTGTCTAACCATCGGCCAACGGATGGAAAAGCGGAGCTAAAGCTCAACCAGTACCCAAGACTTCCTGAAGCTTTTGCCAAATATGGCTAGCGAACGGGGTGCCCCTTTTGGATACAACGCATGAAAGACTCCGTGTAAACGCACAACATAATAAAGAATAACAGAGCCAACTGAGCATAACCGGACAACAAACACCCAAATGGAGTCACACCCTGTCTAGACCTGGGTAGACACCACAACGAAATTCATGGAGATCTGCTCCCATTCCCACTTTGGAACGGTTAAAGGTTGCAACTCTCCAGCCGGTCCCTCAATGCTCAACCTTAGCACGCAACAAGTCAGACACCTCGAAATGAAACCTGAAACTTGACTCATCATCCCTGCCCACTGTAACTAACTCTCAAGTCACGTTACATCTTGGTGGCACTTGGATGAACACAAAAAGCTGACTGATGTGCCTCCTCAGGGATCTCTCACGTCTTTACCTATTAATAACAGGCACCCACAAACGCGTCCCTAAACGTAGCATAACTTGGTCATAAATCAGAACTCCGAATCTTTACCCAGCCGAACATGCTCAGAATCTCAGACAAACGAGCATCGGCGGGCTGTGCCTCACGACAACGATTAAGGAAAAGTGGACGGGCGTGGACATGAGCAAGTTTTCCCCATAGTAGAGGCGAACTTAAGCTATACTCCACGATCGCACAAAAACTGCAAATCTGCAGAAGACTGTCTCAACAATCAAACCCCGCTGCAGGAAGATGTACATTAAGCTCTGGTGGTCCGTGAAAATCTGACACGACTTTCTACACCAGTAGTATCCCCAATCTTCAACGCAAAACCACAGCGGCCATCTCCAGATCATGAGTGGAATATCCTGTTCGTACTTCCTCCAACTGTCGGGAAGCATAAGCGATAACTCTATAGTGCACATTAGTACACAATTGAGCCCCACTCGCGAAACATCACAGTAAACAACAAAGTCGCCTGATCAAGAAGCAAAGATAAATCTGGTGCAGTCATCACCCGAGTTTTCAACTGCTGAAAACTCCGCACGCATGCCTCAGTCTAAGAAAAGGAACTCCCTTCCTGATCAACCCGGTCAACGGTGCAGCGCTACATAAGCAAACCTGCACGAAAAGGCGGTAAAAACCGGCTAAGCCCAAAAAGGTGTGGACCTCATTCACTGCTACAAGTCTGGGCCAAAGATGTACGGCCTCGATCTCCTTCGGTCCGTACGAAAACCGTCTCCCGTAACCACATGACCTTAGGAAGTCAACACAATCAAGCCTGAAGGAACACTCCGAGAATTTATCAAACTGCTGGGGCTCTCCCAATGTCTGCAAAGCAAATCCTCAAGTGCTGCTCAAGTTCCTCGCGACACCTTGGAATAGACCATAATGTCATCAAAAACACAACAATCAACTCGTCGAGGAACGGCCTGAAGAAACCTGGTTCATCACATCCATGAATTCTGCTAGGGCATTGGTGAGTCCAACGACACCACCAAAACTCATACTACCCGCAGCGCACATAAAGCAGTCTTCGGAATGTCCTCACTCCGAACCCACAACAAATGATGACCTGATCCCAAAACAAACTTAGAAAAGCATGTCTCGCACCCTGGAGCTGATCGAACAAATCGTCAAGGCGAGGTAAAGGATACCTATTCACACAGTAACTCGGTTTAATTGACGACAAATCGATACACAGCCTCAAACTGCCGTCCTCCTCTTGACGAACAGAATAGGAGCTCCCCAAAGAGAAATACATGGACTAACAAGTCCCTCAACAAACAACTCTGCAGCTAATCCTCAAGCTCGCTATGCTCTGCCGGCTCATCTGGAACACCGTCGAAAAACTCTCGCACGAAAGGAATCCGGTCCAACAACTCACTGTGGCGCCGGTCACACGAATGAAAGCCAAGAATCGTCGACATCATCTCCTCAAAAGCCGACTAGCGAAAAAGGCTGAATTCAAGCTGTGAGAGGCGGCACCACTGTCCCCCTGCACAATAAGAACTGACTCGCTGGGAAAACAAAACCTGACTGCTTTCTCGCGGCAGTCCACAGACGCATAGCACGTAGGTAACCAGTCCATGCCCAGGAGAACGTCAAATCCAACATCTCTAGAAGGATCATGTGACGGACGAATCTCTATCTCCTAACCGATTGGCACACGACCGTAACACGTTTCGCGCAACAAAAGAATTGCTGACAGAAATTAATACAACAACGGCTGATCTAGCATACACAACTCCCAGCCCAACCAAGGCATAAAGTGTGTAAAACAACAAGTGCATAAATCCCGAACAAAACCAACCTATGAATCAAAAGAACATATAAATTAAGTATACCTGAAAAATCTGCACTGGACGCTCGTGCGTCCCGATGAGTAGAAGCAAACTCTCGTGTCTGCCCTCTACCCGCGACTGGCTGAACTCCTCCTCTACTAACCGGTCCCCTCTGAACGAACCCTCCACGTCCCCGACCTCTCTGCTCGAAAGTCTGACGCGGTGCCAAGGAACAATGTCTGACGAAGTGTTGAAGGCTCCTGCATCAAAAACATCCATACGATGGCTGTTGACCCTCTTGAGGATAAGAGCCGAATGACTGTCCTCGTCCCAAGCCTCTGTTATACTCGCGACGTGCACGACGCCTGTTACGGCGATTGAACCTCAGTATCTGGGCTGGTACACCTACACGAGCCCTCCTCTGATCCAGAACTCTCAAAGTCTCTGGAAGACGTGCCTCGTCAAGTAGGGTTGCATCCACTGGTGCTGTATACGTAACACTCTGCTGTGTGCTGACCGCAAGGAAAAACTGGGTAACAGGGGTGGCAACCTCCTGTCGCCGCGCTCTACTGGCCTCAACCAAAGACCTCATCGTCTGGCGCAAGTCCTGCATCTCTTCCTCAAGCCTAGCGATACGATCTATCGAAGGCGGATCCATCTGCTCCTGTGCAACGAGCGTGCCATCCTGGTCAGTCCTCGTCCCACACGAGTCAACTCTGACCTCGGCACTCATTGCACCTCTCTGAGTCCCTGTAGTCATCGGCGGAATAAAGCTAGCAAAGAAAATAGGATTCGATCAAAACACGAAAGTCGAATCACAAGGATGTATCATCAAGGAAGGAATTTCAAGCAATTAGTACTTAGGTCGCTTTAGACATAGCACCGGGTCGTAAATGTTAGTGTATATGCCCTAGAGGCCATTACTGTATCATACTAGTTTGTATATTACTTAATGGAAGCTTGGGATATTCACAGCTGTATAGACAATCTTGCTCGAAATGGTAAATGCTACTTGGTTTGTTTCTACTTTAATGTGTGCATATGTTTCTTTTAGCATATCGCCTATACACATTAGTGGAGCCCTTAGGATTTTTGCTTGATTACCAGCATTGTGATGGCAGTCACACTAGTAGGAGCTGGGTAATCTACAAGCACATCCTTATACAGGTCCCTAGTCATAGGACTATCGAGACAGGGCATCGATACTCCAGAGTAGACTAGCATATGCGCTTCTCATCCCAGCAAGGGAGATGGTCTGTCCCACAGCCATCAGTACGTCGTACTTGAGATAGTATGCAGGTGCTCATTAGGTTCTGAGTACACTGGACAGGACTCGTCGGGAACTGTTGGTTGGTACTATACCTATCGTCAGTTATCAATTCCCAGGTGACATGAGTACAGCTTAGTCCACTGACTTAACACTGTCACTTCGCCTCGAGTGTGTTCCCACTGTACTTTGATTACTACCCTACCACGGCTCAAAGGTGTCGTGCAAACAGGTAGTAGTTGGGTGCAGTCCCGAAGCACTTGGAGGCAGTGACGGTTAGACAGGATTCTTCTCTCCCGGTATTGGGAGTTGATATCACGCTGTGTCAAGGAGAGCCATTACACATAGTCGTCCCTGGCCAGGGCAAGCGAGATATACTGGTAGGTTTCCAGTGTTATCTCAAGGTGTTCTGGGCTACACTCCAACACGACTTGTACCGCTATTAGGGGACTGACGTTTACCGCCACCCTAGGCCCGCCATGCGATATTCTCAGACAAACAGACCGGATTGTACGGAGACTGTCACATTCAGGCTCAGTAGGAGTTCAGATGGGTTCACCTCATCAGTCTTCTTATCGGCATCTACCTGGGGACCATTACTTACAGCTAGTACCGCTTGCGGCCTATGGTTAAACCCACTTCCATCGTAGTGTCGAGTTTTTAGAGTCCCACACAAAGAGCAATTCACCTTTGGGCAAAACAGAGTAGAGGTCATATGGTTTTGCGACAGGGTTCGTTCACATCCGCGCACTTGTGCACGTTTGGTGTCCGGGCAGTTATTACTAGCGGTCTTTGGTTTAAGCCAGATCCTAGTATGCGTTTTGGGATTGGTTTTATCTCGTTTTTATTCGTGTTCCTCGGAACACGGATGCGGGTGTGTATGCACGGTTGACAGAGACAGAGCCCGAGGATTCTCATTAGGGTTGTTGACTGTTGACCTTTTCTAAATCCTAATGAGAATAAGAAATATGATTAATAATGATATTAATTAAGTATTATTGTGCCATGGTTGGGTTGAAAGTTTGACTTTGTTGACTTGTTGACTTTGTTGACCGGTTGACTATTTTGGACTTGTTGACCATCATCATTTCATGGCTATGACTTTTGCTTGCTTGTTGTTTACAAAATGCATTAAATGCATGAAATGATAATGCCATTGACATGAACCATCACAAATACTTAATTATTATCATTATCATGATTATTTTTATTTTTGAGAGCATGGTTGTAAAAAGTCTTTCTTATTTTATCATTTCCACTCTCTCTCATCCAAGCTCTCCCTCTTCCTCTTGCTCATGGTTCTCTTGTCTCATGAGTCGAGAAACAGGAACCATTGAGATAAAACCCTAAAAACACTTCTCTACTCACTCTAAAGTTCAAGGTCTAGCAAGCCAAGGATTTTAGTTTCCTCTCGATTGAGGAAGGAGCCAAAGGTAGAAGCTTTCGGGTGGATCCATCTTCGGCACAAGGAGACGACGAGGTGAGGCCGATCCGACCACTACAAGGAGTCGAAGAGAAGGAGTTCAAGATTAGGTATAACCCCTAACATAGTAGTTAAACTCTTAGTTTGGTTGTTAGATAGTTTGTTTAGCAAAGATCCGGTTTCTAGTCCATGTTACCCTTCACCGAAAAATCGTTTTTCACCATTTCCGCAACCCTGAAAGAACCGAGGCGGGTAACGTGGACTTACAGTGGTATCAGAGCCTAGCTAAACACTATCTAGCATGTTAGCAAAGTATCTAGAATTTCGATCGGAGAAAAAATCACAAAACACGCCCGAGATTTAAACTTTCTGTCGATTTTTGAACTGCTCTAAAAATAATTTGACACATACCAAAAAATCGACTCAGGGTTTTAAATGAACACGGAAGAAAAATGAGCCAATGAGTCAACCAACTCACCGCGGAACCGCGGCAAGAACATGCTTCTTGCCGCGGATCCGCGGCCGAGTTGACTCGGCCGTGGTTCATTTTTCCTGCAGTGTGCTCAGTGTGCTGTTTTGGGATTTTTAGAATATGTTGTTTCTGCCCAGATTTTCCAGAAAACAAAGTTGTGTTTGGGGTGGTTACAAATCCGTATTTTGATCGAACTTCTATAGACTTTAGCTAGTGGGTTATATCTGTGATGTGATATATGTATTGAACGTCTGCTAATCGCTATACGTCGATTAGTGGGGGTTATACATATCTGTGATCTGTAATGTTGCTGGTATAAGTATATGAATTCGTTGGATTGTCGCGGATGAATAGCCGGGGGGTTGTGAGATGAGAGTTTTCTTTAACTTTTCATTTGATGTAATATGTAATTGATGTAATACTATTTTTATGGCCGCACATCCGGGATGAGGTTGTAGCCGCCATTGTATATTATTTCTTTTACTGTTTTTGCTCCTAGGATAGACCCAAGGTGGGGTGCACAAACTACCGGGTACCTCGAAGTGCCGAGTGGCCTACTCACGTTGCTGAGGGAGGTTGCTTCACTTCGGGTATTTGGCAAGTAGTTTGCCGCACCCGTAGGGGCTAGTGTGGGGTCTTGGCTATTCATCGCGACCGTGTAATCCGCTTTTCGTTGCAGGCTCGAATGAAACGCGAATTCCTAGTATATCCAATGTGTTCATCTGTGATCTTGAATGGTTATCATTGCATCTGACGAATGTATATATCTATATATGATATCTATTTAGGCGTTGCTTATGTTTTTCATCCGTGCTAGTCCAGCCCCCGCTCTGTCGTTAGTTAAGTAACCTAACGGGTAATGACGGGGCCCCGTGGCGAATGCGGATGGCATAAGCATACGTCATATTTTCGTTGTTTTCTGCAATGCTAGGATTAAATGATGGGACACATTAAATTAATGCAAGAAAATAAACCAAAGTAAAGTCATTGGAACAATTTCAAAACCACTCGGTTTCTTTTCAAAAAGAACTTTTAAATGCGGAGCTTAAGCCACTCCTTTTAAAAGCTATCACGTTCCATCGATTATATCAAGTTCACTACGTTCACGGTTTTGCCAAAACCATTCGTAGCCCTCCGTCATTTCATATGGATAGTCAATAGTATTCAAGCTGTGTTTGTTGGCCAAAGTCAAGGCACAGTGATGGGTAGTTATTGGATATTCATATGCAGTATAGATAGATGCGTTGGTTTGGGACAGTCGTACTGCTTTGTTGGCCAAAGTCAAGGGTAGGTATGGGTGGGTTCAAATTAACCTGGAGAATGACGGGTAGAACTTGACATGTGACTTATGATTTGTTGGCCAAAGTCAAGGTCATAATAGCATGGGGAAAAAATCCACATCGGGAGTTTCTAAAGAAACTGAAACTTGCTAGCGCTGCATACCATTTGGAGTGTGATGATTCTGGTAGGATTCCTTCAGTTTTGTCACACGATGATATTTGGATCCCGATCCTACTGTGAGTATATGCTACTCCTCGGGAAATTTCTCACTTAACGATCAATGCTATAAACCAAGTAGGTGTCTAGAAAGGTGTTAGCGGGGCTACGCCCCCAGGGAAAAGAGGTTCTTTAATTAAGGAACTTCGCGAAAGCGTTGGAAAACCTCCCTCGAAGTACCAACACCGGCCTGGTTGAACGGTTAAGGAAGTATTGTACGGTGAGATTTATCCCGACTAATTCTTCCTTTTTGGTTTTAGGAAGGATTCGAGAAACAGTGGGAGCCATCCTGTTTAGACAAACTAAAAACCACTCTAAAATTGCAAGAGCATCATGCTAAAGTGTTTCTTCTCTCTCTCCTAATTGCAGCGACCAAACATTATGACCGAACTTAAGTTACTACTAGATAAAAATATACTGACAGGGCCAAACTACAAAGATTGGCTCAGGAATGTCAAAATGGCAATCACTTATGACAAGTTGGGGTATCTCCTTACCACTAAAGCTCCCACCATCCCTGGTCCCACCTCCAGCGTCACGGATAAAGAAATACGTAAGACCTGGGAGATCGACTGCGCGAAGGCCAAGTGCCTCGTGCTTGCCTTTATGGACAATGAACATCAGAGGAGGCACGAGAATATGGACCTCGAATCCATATTTCTCCATACTAAGGATCTGTATGGGGAGAAATCCCGTATTGCCAGATACGAAGTCTCGAAAAAGTTGTTTTCGGCGAGATTGGCCGTCGGATCATCAGTAGCGGAACACGTGCTTAAGATGATTGGCTTCATTGAAGAGCTCGTGGACCTTGGGACCACGTTAAAGAACGAGATCTATACAGACTTGATTCTCCAGTCCCTTCCTTCTACTTACGCCCAGTTTATCCTGAACTTCAACTTGCAAGGAAAAGAAGTTGAACTTCCGGAGCTCCTCAACATGTTGAGGAGTGCAGAGGGCACCCTACAGAAAGGTAGGGAAACATCCACTTTGTTTGTTGGAGGACCTTCCTCTTCTAGGTCCAAGGCGAAAACCAAGGGAAAGAAGAAGAAAACCCCCACCAAATCAAGGGGCGGTGTTAGTAAAGTGGAAACGAAGGGAAAGGCAAAAGCGACAAAGGCAGTAGGAAAGCTTGTGGGAAAGGAAGAGTGCTTTACTGTCACAAGAGTGGACACTGGAAAAGGGATTGCAGGGCTTGGAAGGCCAGAAACCAGGACCCAAGGCAAGTTGCGACTTCGGCTTCAGGTGTGTATGTTATTGAAAACTGTCTATCAATAAACTCTACTTCCTGGGTATTGGATACCGGATCAGGATCTCATATCTGTAATTCTTTGCAGGCACTGAGAAAGCGTAGGGTTTTGAAGGCAGGTGATATGACCCTCAGAGTTGCAAACAGAGCTCGCATGGATGCTGAGTCCGTAGGGGACTATCACTTAGGATTGTCAGATAGACATGTTTTGGTTTTACGGGATTGTTATTTTGTACCCAATGCAACTTGTAATATCATATTTGTATCTTTAATGTCTAAAGAAGGTTATGAATTTGCATTTGTAAGCAATGTTGTAAACATTCACCTTAATCAAGTTCTGATTGGGTCAGGTACATTAAGCAATGGTATATACGTATTAAACCAACCACAGATTTTCAATGTCCAGAATACACACAAAAGAAAGTCTCCAAAAATAAATCATGCTTTCTTATGGCATTGTAGACTGGGTCACATCAATGAGGGAAGGTTGACGAAGTTGCATACAGAAGGATATTTGGATCCGTTCGAATATCAATCATATGCAACTTGTCAATCCTGTCTCAAAAGAAAGATGACAAAGACTCCGTTAACTGGACACGGAGTAAGAGCGAGCGAGCTCTTGGGACTCATACACAGCGATGTGTGCGGTCCAATATCTACACATGCGCGAAGCGGTTATTCTTATTTCATTACTTTTACGGATGACTTTTCAAGGTACGGATATATCTTCTTAATGAAATATAAATCTGAAGCCTTTAGAAAATTCCAGGAATACAAGAATGAAGTAGAAAAACAAACAGGCAAAAGTATCAAGATACTGTGAACTGATTGAGGTGGTGAATACTTGAGTGCCGAGTTCCTGGATTACCTAAAAGAGAATGGAATTCTCTCTCAACTTACTCCTCCATACACTCCGCAACATAACGGTGTATCGGAGAGACGGAACTGAACCCTATTGGATATGGTACGTTCCATGATGAGTAACGCTGAGTTACCGCGATCATTCTGGGGATATGCACTAGAATCAGCTGCATACCTTTTGAACCGAGTTCCAACTAAGACTGTGCCTACCACACCATATCAGATGTGGAGTGGGAAGAAACCCTATCTTAAGCACATTAAGACATAGGGATGTCCAGCTTTTGTCAAAAAGCAGCATGCGGACAAACTCGAGGCACGCTCAGTACAGTGCAAGCTTATGGGATATCTAAAGAACTCCAAGGGATATTTCTTCTATTGCGAAGAGGAACAAAATGTTTTTGTTTCTCGTCATGCCCACTTCATAGAAACTGAATTTTTGGAAAATCAGATAAGTGGGAGTGCAATAGAACTGGAAGAAATTCCAGAACCACGAGCTATTACTGAAAGCTTAGTAGAACCAAAGGGTTCGAAAGAACAGGACATTCCTACGCCGCTCCGCATGAGTAGTAGGCAGTCTCATCCGCCCGAGAGATACTACGGTTTTCTCATAGATGGGGATAGAGAGGATTGCATCATTGATAGTGATGAGCCGACTAGCTTCCAGCAGGCCATTCAGAGCGTTGACTCGGTAAAATGGCTGGATGCAATGTGGACCGAAATGGAGTCCATGTACACCAACAAAGTATGGACTTTGGACGTTGATCCAGATGGGGTAAAACCCGTAGGATGCAAGTGGATCTTCAAAAGGAAGATTAGTGTAGATGGACAGGTTGAGACCTATAAGGCTAGACTTGTTGCAAAGGGTTTTCGTCAGAGACCTGGTTTGGACTATGACGAAACCTTTTCTCCAGTAGCTATGCTGAAATCCATTCGGATCCTTCTTGCCATTGCTGCCTTCCACGATTATAAGATTTGGCAGATGGACGTAAAGACCGCTTTTCTAAATGGAAATTTAGAGGAGTGTGTCTATATGGACCAGCCGGAGGGTTTCATTCAGAGTGGGAGCAGCGGAAAGGTGTGCAAGTTGCTTAAGTCCATTTTATGGACTAAAGCAGGCATCGCGGAGTTGGAACATCTGTTTTGATGAGACGGTCAAAGATTTTGGCTTTATCAAAAATCCAGATGAACCATGCATCTATAGTAAAATTGTAGCACGAACTGTCGTATTCCTCGTTTTATACGTGGATGACATTCTCTTGATAGGAAATGGCATTCCTATGCTACAATCTTTCAAAGGGTTCTTGTCACATAGGTCCTCCATGAAAGATCTGGGTGATGCCTCTTACATTCTGGGGATCCGGATCCATCGTGATAGATCCAAGAGGATACTAGGACTTTCACAGTCCAGGTACATGACACCCTACTGAAAAGATTCAGTATGGAAGATTCCAAACGCGGTAATTTACCAGCTTGTCATGGGATCACCCTCTCCAAAGAGATGTCTCCCAAGACTGATTTAGAAAGGGATCGCACCTCTATTATACCCTACGCATCTGCGGTAGGCTCTATAATGTATGTGATGTTGTGTACCAGACCAGATGTAGCTTATGCACTGAGTGTGGTAAGCCGGTATCAGTCAAACCCTGGGGAGAAGCACTGGATAGCGGTAAAAAAAACATTCTTAAGTACCTGAGAAGGACAATGGAGATGTTCTTGGTATATGGAGAAAAAGACCTCCAGATCGAGGCCTTTGCGGACTCCAGCTTCCAGAGTGACAAGGATGATTCCAAGTCCATGTCAGGTTATGTCTTTACCCTCAATGGAGGGGCGGTGTGTTGGAAGAGTTCCAAACAGGAAACCGTTGCTGACTCGACAATGGAAGCGGAATATATCGCTGCATCTGATACCGCAAAAGAAGCCGTCTGGATGAGGAAGTTCTTGAAAGAACTTTAGGTGGTTCCGTCCATTGTTGATCCAATACCTCTGTATTGTGACAACAACGGAGCTATAGCTTTAGCGAAGGAACCCAGGTCCCATCAGAAGTCCAGACACATCTTAAGGCGGTATCACCTAATCAGGGAGATCGTGGATCGCCGGGAGATCGAGGTCCGGAGGGTTGCTACGGAAGTTAACACTGCAGATCCATTCACAAAGGCCTTACCCTAGACTCAGTTCGAGCGGCTGATCGAGATGATAGGTCTTCGATACGCCAGTACATGGACTTAGTGCAAGTGGGAGATTGTTAGTGTATATGCCCTAGAGGCCATTACTGTATCATACTAGTTTGTATATTACTTGATGGAAGCTTGGGATATTCACAGTTGTATAGACAATCTTGCTCGAAATGGTAGTATGCTACTTGGTTTGTTTCTACTTTAATGTGTGCATGTGCTTCTTTTAGCATATCACCTATACATATTAGTGGAGCCCTTAGGATCTTTGTTTGATTACCAGCGTTGTGATGGCAGTCACACTAGTGGGGGCTGGGTAATCTACAAGCACATCCTTATACAGGTCCCTAGTCGTAGGACTATCGAGACAGGGCATCGATACTCCGGAGTAGACTAGCGTATGCGCTTCTCATTCCAGCAGGGGAGACGGTCTGTCCCACAGCCGTCAGTGCATCGTACTTGAGATAGTATGCGGGTGCTCGTTAGGTTATGAGTACACTGGACAGGACTCGTCGGGAACTGTTGGTTGGTACTATACCTATCGTCAGTTATCAGTTCCCAGGTGACATGAGTACAGCTTAGTTCGCTGACTTGACACTGTCACTTCGCCTCAAGTGTGTTCCCACTGTATTTTGATTACTACCCTACCATGGCTCAAAGGAGTCATGCAAACAGGTAGTAGTTGGGTGCAGTCCCGAAGCACTTGGAGGCAGTGACGGTTAGACAGGATTCGTCTCTCCCAGTATTGGGAGTTGATATCGCGCTGTGTCAAGGAGAGCCATTACACATAGTCGTCCGTGGCCAGGGCAAGCGAGATATACTGGTAGTTTTCCAGTGTTATCTCAGGGTGTTCTGGGCTACTCTCCGACACGACTTGTACCGCTATTAGGGGACTGACGTTTACCGCCCCCCTAGGCCCGCCATGCAATATTCTCAGACGAACAGACCGAACTGTACGGAGACTGTCACATTCAGGCTCAGTAGAAGTTCGGATAGGTTCACCTCATCAGTCTTCTTATCGGCATCTACCTGGGGACCGTTACGTACAGCTAGTACCGCTTGCGGCCTGTGGTTAAACCCACTGCCAGCGTAGTGTCGAGTCTTTAGAGTCCCACACAGAGAGCTATTCGCCTTTGGGCAAAACAGAGTAGAGATCGCATGGTTTTGCGACAGGGTTCGTTCACATCCACGCACTTGTGCACGTTTGGTGTCCGGCAAGTTATTACTAGCGGGTTTTGGTTTAAGCCAGATCCTAGTATGCGTTTTGGGATTGGTTTTATCTCGTTTGTATTCGTGTTCCTCGGAACACGGATGCGGGTGTGTATGCACGGTTGACATAGACAAAGGCCGAGGATTCTCATTAGGGTTGTTGACTGTTGACCTTTTCTAAACCCTAATGAGAATAAGAAATATGATTAATAATGATATTAATTAAGTATTATTGTGCCATGGTTGGGTTGAAAGTTTGACTTTGTTGACTTGTTGACTTTGTTGACCGGTTGACTATTTTAGACTTGTTGACCATCATCAATTCATGGCTATCATTTCATGGCTATGACTTTTGCTTGCTTGTTGTTTACAAAATGCATTAAATGGATGAAATGATAATGCCATTGACATGAACCATCACAAATACTTAATTATTATTATTATCATGATTATTTTTGTTTTTGAGAGCATGGTTGTGTAGGGTTCCTAGGCACTCTTGTGAAGGTTCATAAGGCATCAAACATGCCCGGATAAAAATTTAGACGTGCCGAACAACCTAAACCCGGGATCTTTGCTAGATTATTAGGGTTTAGCATGCAAGATAACATCTTTTTATCTAAGTGTGAGGGATTACAACCTTTGTAGTCCGCTCCTTCGCTTCACAAGCTCTGAGTAGAAGTCCCTTCGCCGCGATCCATGATCTCCCGGACTCAAGAGAGGTTCCACGACTCGAACGATCCATGCTAGCTTGAAGTGTTCCAATTCTCTGATGATCTACGTCGAAGTTGCTTTAACCCAAGGTTTCTCACTCTAAAGAGATGAACACCCTAATCTAATGGGCTAGATTAGATGAGGATGAGGGAGTAGTAATTATGCTTTCTTTTTATTCACTTTCTCACAAGAAATCATCACAAAAGAATTAACTAGTAAGCATTTTCTTTTAGAACTCAAGAGAGAAGAAGATGATAATGGAAAAGATAATTCTTTTGTGATGAATAGAAAAGAAATGTATATGATTGATTATAGAACCATGGTCAAGGATGATAGGCTAAGAGTTTGTAGAGAATAAACTAGAGTTAGGGTTTGGTTAGGTTAAGTTATGAGTCATGGAAAAATATCAACCATAATATCTAAACCAAGACAAAAGCAAAGCTTCTAGAAGGTGCAAGAAGAAGCTAACCCTAATCAAACCCTAATCCCATTTAATCATCCTTAAACATGTTTAATAATAAATCATATCATGTCATAATAATATATATCACATATATATTATATATTTGCAACAAAAGAAAATAATACAATTAACATATATCGCATATATATCAATATATCATCCAGTGAGAAAATGAAATAATAATGTCACGACCCAAAATTGGCCCGTGACGGCCCTAATACTACGCAACGCCTAAAGACGCAACGTAGTAAAAGAAAGCCAAAACCCAGAAATCTAAACCATGAAAAATACGGAAAAGATAATATAAGTTTTGAAACAATTGAAATCGCAACCCAAATTCTTTAAAAGTCTTACTTTCTTTCTTTAAAGTTTTAGCAACCCCCCCTTTTTGTAAAAATCAGCCAAGATGAATGCAACACAAAAATAATGACAGTAGAGAAAAAGCTGTATATAAAAGACATCAAATCCACAATAATACACATAACGTCCTCACCATATCTCTATGTCAATAATACAATAGTAGATGGAGAGTACAAAATACAACGAAGGTACAATATGAAATACAGATAACCACCAACCCACCTAAGCAAAATAGTACTGTGAGCTGAGGCGGTATCTGGAGCAAAAGATGATAGCTGGATAGCTGAATAGAGAAATAGCCTGCCTCGACTACTCTGGGGAAAAACCTGAAACACCTGTGGCACAACGGGGGTGAGTTGCCAACTCGTGAATAATATAAAACATATGCAGGTAATCGCAGGAATGCACGTACAGCATGAATCTAAAATATGCGATTACAGTAATAATATGTCATGCAAATGCTGAATAAAGAAGAGTACACTAGTAGGTACAATCAATAAGTGAAGCAATAGTAACATGACAATAATATGCAATAACCATGCAAAAAGGATATGAGAATGTAGATATGCAACTTATCATAAGGGTACATTACAGGTACTACCAATGTATGAAACTGTGCATAAAATAGATAAGGGTGAATTATAGGGTGGAATATGTCATTTCCACGGAAACCTGACATCGTGGCAGGATCACAATCCATCAAGATACTCCAATTCCAAATCCTCAAATCAGCCCCCACATTGGGCACTCACATCATATAAGTCTCGCATCTCCCCAATGTACAATATCGAGTAATCTCCTATATCCCGAATGTACAAATCAGCAATCACATAGGTATGTCCAATATCCAATCCCAATGAATCACCTAGTATCCCAAGTCCAAATCTCAAGTAAGAATCTAACATCCTAAAGGTAAATATATACAGAAATGAGTATGATGGGGGCAATACACATATATTAGCGTCCCATTCTACTAATATTGGTGTAAGGGTATATATAACAACGGCTAAATCCCCTGTTATATATACAAAGGGGTTAAAGAAATATCATGAAAACAGTGTGCCAAGCATCGACACAGAAATCCTCGTATATCGGGCTCCGTCAGTCCGGATCGGCCCACGGGGTCCGTCTGCGGTATCGGCCCTCGGCCCCGACAGTACAGATCCTCCCGCATCCATCTCTCGACTCTGGCCAGTAGCCTCCGGACAACTGCCAGGTCCAACCAATCACCGGTTGATACTCGCCCGCCTCTAGGCTCAATCGGCAAACCCATCGATCTTCTTGCCGAGGGGAACCATACCGGGCCCCACGATGTACTCTCATACGGCAACCACACCTCGTATGGAGTATATAATCAGCACCGATAAAACTCATGGGGGACGCTCAAAAATGCTATCAAGGAAACCGGGTTGTTCCATGTATGCATAATTTCATGAACTCCCGCGGTTCCCAAATCCCGAAAACATCATATAAAGTCCAAATAAACAATGCTCAAATCCAGGAATGAATATATGAGATATATCTGAATGCGAGCAGGTAAACAAAAGTATATAGCCGAACCAGATGTATGCGAAATCAAGATGATACAGCTAAGTGACATCAGTAAAAGTAAATAGGTATCTGCAACTGAATATGTGTGTAACATACAGGTGTAGCAATGCAAAGGTATCTACCTATAGGAACTGATGTCGTATACCCCCCTGGGTATAAGAAGAATATGAATAAGATATCCCCCCCGGTATAAGTAAAATATGTAGGAGGTATACCTGTAGCTGTATCGCAAGGTGAAAATATACCTATCACTAAAGGTATGATACACTATAGGTATACCGATAAGCTAGATGTCATGTGTGGCAAGCAATAGTAGCTATAAGGGGTAGTGTGTGACATAGCAATTATTGACGGTGTGTGTGTAGCATACAATCCGTGCTCGTGCAACATGAACCGTCAATAATGTGTGCAGTGTCCTACGGCTGCTAGTCACAGTATATAACTATATCAAGGAAATGCAGTAAGGCGCAATTCTACAATGACGTAGAATGTGCGACAGGTAATTGAATCCTAGCCCAGACGCATAACGCCATGCGGGCGATTCCCCTGTAGATGTTAAATCTACTCACCGATACTCCACGCTAGGTGAATCCTACCATCTGCTCCCCCCGTAGTAGTGTCCGTAGCTCCTGCCTGCAAACCTGTAAATACGACATGAATATCACATATAAGCCAAAATATTCCGCGAAACGCGATATCGAACCAAAACGAGAAACTCGCGTCGCGAACTAAACGCGCGTGTGCACGATACGCTGAATCGTGTGTGTACGCGTCTAAAACCTATCGCGACACGCCGCGATACGCTGGATCACAGAACCCACTCACGTATCGCGCGTATCGCGCAAACACAACGGACACAAAAACGGTATTTGATCCCAGATTTTCCTACAGGTCAAATCTCACAAAACTACACATGCCAAAACAATACAATCAAAGAAGAAAACAGTACCCAAAAAACCCAACTCCCAGTTCCTCTTCCTGGCCGCAATTTGCGGCCAGATTGGTTAAATCTGCGGCCAAAAGTAGGAGATAGGGGGTCATGCTTTGGTGGTGTTATCTATACCTAGTGTACATGCTCCAGTTTCCTCAATTTTTTTCTGTAGGGTCCGGGTCCATAGCAGATTTCAAAAGTCACAAATATCGCTTTAAAACACCAATTTTGCACAAATTGGAAACCCTATGGTATTTTAGTGTAATCTGGGGATTTCTCAGTGTGAGTGACCCAACTAACACTAAATTAACCTAAGATAGCTAGCAAAATCAACAATTTATCACCACTTCTCACAATTCACCAAAACTAGCACCAAACTAGTTAATTTAACACTAATCGAGCTAATTAACACATAAGCTGGCAATAAGGGGAATTGGGTTCAGCAATTATACCCTAAAGACCCCCAAGAAGCAGGTGAAGAAGTGGAGAAGGGCTTCTGCAAGAGCTGGGCTTCCTGTTGCTGCTGTTGCTGATGCCTGCCTATGCTGCTGCTGCTTCTGATGAAGGCTGAAGCTAATGGTGCTGCTGCTGCTGCTGCTGCTGCTTGTTGTTCTTATTGTTGTTGTTGCTGCTGAGATGATGATGATGGTGTCTGCAGCTGTTGCTGCTGGTGATGAAGTTGCTGCTGTTGTTGTTGTTATTGTTGCCACTGCTGCTTTCTTTGCTGCTGCTGTTGTTGTGAGTGAGTGTGTGTGTGTTTGTGAGAGAGAGAATGAGGGAAAAGAGAATGAGAAATGAGTGCAAGGCTACAACCCCTCCTTCTCTCCTTCTCTCTCATCATTAATGAGGCATGGTTCACCCCATGCTCACCATGCCCTCTATCACACACAAGTCAACATTTCAACCCTATTTAAATTCATTTTTATTTCCTAATTACAACCATAACTATTTAACCCAAAACACCTAAACAATAATAAACTAGATTAAGCAATGGTTAAACCACAAATTTACATCCTAGTTTACAAGCACAAGTGTGTGTGTGCCTAACAAAATTCTAATAAAATACACATTAAATAGGATAAAATAATTGAAAACCAATTTGGTAAAATTTTTATTAAAAACCACACATTAAAATATAATTAGCTACAAAACACATTCTAAGGTGTTACAATCTCCCCCCCTTAAAAGAAATTCGTCCCCGAATTTAAAAATATACTGGTACGCGTACCTTCAAAAGGAAGATTAAAATCCTCAAATCTCGCTCGCAGCCTCGCAAGTGACTATCTCACTATACGGCTACGCCCAAGAAGACCCTTCACAGATGGCAAGACCCTTGACCGACGTTTCTCCACCTGCCTAGCCATTAACACACATGGCTGCTGGTGAACGGAAGATCGCGTCCAGCTAAATGGTCTGGTGCCAAATCATGTGAGAAAAGGTCGAGAAGGTAATTGTAGAGTATCATCACAAGGAATACGGGATGAAATTCTAATAATCTGGGCGGAAGTGCCAAATTAAAGGCAACGGAACTAACTCTCTTATAGGATCTAAAAAGGACCTAAAATCCTGGGATAAGCTTCCCAACATCCAACACGTCATTCATCGGAAACTCCATAGGAATACATGATCTGTCCTACGAACTCGAGTCTATGACCAACACAGTCGTCATAAGACCTCAGTTCGAAATGGACAATCCCCATCCTGACCTAACACAACTGGACCGTCTCCGAAGTCTCTAGACTAGCTGGGGTCCAAAGTCCTACTTACGCAGAGTCAGAAAATAATAGGCTGGCGATCGACACGACCTAACCCCTAAGCCTAAGGGTGGCCAATTGGAGTGTCTCCTGATAACAGCTATCGAAGGAGAACCCTAACAATGGCGAGTGACGATCCCAAGCTGCTGACGACAACCAACACAAACACACAACTTTAACAAAACAACTGAGCAAACTGAGTATAACCGGCTGACAAGCATCCGAATGGAGTCACACCCTATCCAAACTTGGGTAGAAACCATAACGAAATTTATGGAGATCTGCTCCCATTCCAAATTCGGAACGGTAAAAGATTGCAACTCTCCAGCTGACCTCAGATGCTCGACTTAAGCACACAACAAGACTGACACCTTGAAACGAAACCTGAACTTCTCTTTACATCCCTGTCCACTCGTAACTATCTGACAAGTCACGCCAAAACTGGTGGAACTTGAATGCATATAGAGAGTTGACAGATGTGCATGTTCTAGGATTACACGTCTCTACCCGATGAAACCAGGTACACAAATGCGTCCCAAACTTAGCACATCATTGTCACAAATCAAGGTTTTCGAATCATTACCCAGCCGAGTATGCTCAAGTATCGCTGACGAACGAGCTTCGGCGGGCAGTGTCTCGCGAAAACGATATAAGGAAAGTGGTCGGGCGCGGACATGAGCAAGCTGTCCTCTCCGTAGAGACGAACTAAAGCTATACTCAACGATCACACCAAAAACTGTAGATCTGCAGAAGACTAACATAACAATTAAGTCCGCTGCAGGAAGATGTACATTAAGCTCTAGGGGTCCGTGGAAAATCTGACACGACTCCCAAACAAGTAGTGTCTCCAAATCTCCAACGCAAAACCACCGCGGCCATCTCCAGATCCTGAGTGGAATATCCTCCTCGTACTTCCTCCAAATGTAGGGAAGCAAAAGCGATAACTCTATAGTGTCACCTCAGTACACAATCGAGCCCACTCAAGAAACACTACAGTTAAACAACAAAGTCGCCCGAACCAAAAGCAAAGAAAGACTGATGCAGTTGTTAACTGAATCTTCAACTGCTGAAAGCTCCGTACACATGCCTCAGTCCAAAGAAAAGAAACCTCATTTTGGTCAATTCAGTCGACGGTGCAGCACTACTCTAGCAATCCTGCATGAAACGGCGGTAAAAACCTGCTAAGCCCAACAATCTGTGGATCTTCGTCCTGCACACAAGTCTGGGCCTAAGCTGTACGGCCACGATCTCCCTTAGAACCATACGAAGCCGTCTCCCGTGACTACAAGACCGAGGAGTCAACACAAACAAGCCTGAAGAAACACTCCGAGAATTTAGCAACTGCTGGTGCTCTCCCAGCATCTGCATAACAAATCCTCAAGTGCTACTCCTGTCCCTCAAGACACATTAAGTAGACTAGAGTGTCGTAAATAACACAACAATAATTGGTCGAGGAACGGCCTGAAGAAATCTTGTTCATCACATCTACGAATGCTGCTAGGGCAACAGTGAATCCAACGACTCACAAAAACACACAAAGCCCGTAGCACGCACAAGGCAAACTTCGGAATGTCGTCACTCCTAATCCGAAATAATGATGACCTGATCCCAAGCACACTTAGAAAATGTCTCGCACTCTGGAGCTGATCGAAGAAATCGTCACGGCGAGGTGAAGGATACCTATCCGCACCGTAAGCCGGTTCAATTGACGATCCGTCGATACGCAACCCTAAACTGCCGTCTTTCTTCTCGACGAACAGAAATAGGAGCTTCCAAAAGCGAAACACTCAGACGCACAAACTCCCCAAACCACAATTCTGCAGCTGATCCTTTAGCTCCCAAGCTTCGCCGGCTCATCCAGAACAACGTCGGAAAAACTCTCGCACGAAAGGAACCCGGTCCAACAATCCCACTGTGGCTCCGGTATCACGAATGAACGCCAAGAATCCACGACATCTCCTCAGTAGCCGACTAGCGAAAAAGGCTGAATTCAAGCTGTGAGAGGCGGCACAACTATCCACCTGCATAACAAGAACTGACTTGCCGGGGAAAACAAACCCTAACTTGCTTCCACACGGTAGTCCACAGACGCCTAGCACGTAGTTAACCAGTCCGTGCCCAGGGGAACGTCAAATCCAACACCTCAAGAAGGATCAAAACGACGGACGAATCGCTATCTCCTATCCGCTTGGCACAAAACTGAAATACGTGTCGCGCAACAAAAGGATCGCTGACAGAAGTTAAAACAACTACTATTAATCTACCCAACAACGGTACAAGCAAGAGAACAACGAATACATCAAAAGAACATATAAATCAAGGGTACCTGAAAACTCCACATTGGACGTCTGCGCGTCCCGATGAGTAGAAGCAAACTCCTGTGTCTGCCCTCTACTCGCAGCGGGATGAACTCCTCTGGTAGACTGAGCCCTCTGAGCAAATCTTCCACGTTCACGGCCTCTCTGAAAACGATCATGACGAGGTGCTAAGGAACAATCCCGGACGAAGTGCTGAAGGCTTCCGCATCGAAAACATCCACGCGCTGACTGCTGACCATCCTGGGGATAAGAGCTGAACGACTGTCCTCGTCCTAAGCCTCTGCTACTCCCGCGACGGCCACGAAATCTGTCTCGACGACCAAACCTCTGCCTCTGGGCTGGTACACTGGTACGAGTCCTCCACTGTCCTGGAACCCTCTGAGCCTCTGGAATATGCGTCTCGTCAACTGGAGCTGCAACCACTGGTGCTATATAGGTGACGGACTGTTGCATGCTGACCGTAAGGGACAGCTGAGTAACAGGGGTGACAACTTCCTGTCGTAGCTCCCGAACGACGTCAACTAAAGAACACATCGTCTGGCGGAACTCCTGCATCTCTACCAAAAGTTTATCCATGGTATAGGTCGTAGGCTGATCCGTCCGCACCTGTGCAACTAGAGTGCCATCCTGGTCAGTACTCGTCTCACCCGAGCTAACTCTGACCTCGGCCCTCGCTGCATCGCTCTAAGTCCCCATAGTCATCGGCGGCAAGGCTATAAATGGATATAAGATGAGATTCGATAAGAACCAGGAAATCGAATCTCAAAGATATGAATCATCAATGAAGGAATGTCAAGCAAATTGTACTTAGGTCACTTAATGCAAAGTACCGCGCTGTGGGTATGCTGCAGACATACACACACTACGTTACTCGGCTTAAGCTACCTACTCCATCATACTAAGGTCATCCTACACTCCGAAAGGTAAAACCTAACGCTCTGATACCAACTTTGTCACGACCCAAAATTGGCCCGTGACGGCCCTAATACTACGCAACGCCTAAAGACGCAACGTAGTAAAAGAAAGCCAAAACCCAGAAATCTAAACCATGAAAAATACGGAAAAGATAATATAAGTTTTGAAACAATTGAAATCGCAACCCAAATTCTTTAAAAGTCTTACTTTCTTTCTTTATAGTTTTAGCAACACCCCCTTTTTGTAAAAATCAGCCAAGATGAATGCAACACAAAAATAATGACAGTAGAGAAAAAGCTGTATATAAAAGACATCAAATCCACAATAATACACATAACGTCCTCACCATGTCTCTATGTCAATAATACAATAGTAGATGGAGAGTACAAAATACAACGAAGGTACAATATGAAATACAGATAACCACCAACCCACCTAAGCAAAATAGTACTGTGAGCTGAGGCGGTATCTGGAGCAAAAGATGATAGCTGGATAGCTGAATAGAGAAATAGCCTGCCTCGACTACTCTGGGGAAAAACCTGAAACACCTGTGGCACAACGGGGGTGAGTTGCCAACTCGTGAATAGTATAAAACATATGCAGGTAATCGCAGGAATGCACGTACAGCATGAATCTAAGATATGCGATTACAGTAATAATATGTCATGCAAATGCTGAATAAAGGAGAGTACACTAGTAGGTACAATCAATAAGTGAAGCAATAGTAACATGACAATAGTATGCAATAACCATGCAAAAAGGATATGAGAATGTAGATATGCAACTTATCATAAGGGTACATTACAGGTACTACCAATGTATGAAACTGTGCATAAAATAGATAAGGGTGAGGTATAGGGTGGAATATGTCATTTCCACGGAAACCTGACATCGTGGCAGGATCACAATCCATCAAGATACTCCAATTCCAAATCCTCAAATCAGCCCCCACATTGGGCACTCACATCATATAAGTCTCACATCTCCCCAATGTACAATATCGAGTAATCTCCTATATCCCGAATGTACAAATCAGCAATCACATAGGTATGTCCAATATCTAATCCCAATGAATCACCAAGTATCCCAAGTCCAAATCTCAAGTAAGAATCTAAAATCCTAAAGGTAAATATATACAGAAATGAGTATGATGGGGGCAATACACATATATTAGCGTCCCATTCCACTAATATTGGTGTAAGGGTATATATAACAACGGCTAAATCCCCTGTTATATATACAAAGGGGTTAAAGAAATATCATGAAAACAGTGTGCCAAGCATCGACACAGAAATCCTCGTATATCGGGCTCCGTCAGTCCGGATCGGCCCACGGGGTCCGTCTGCGGTATCGGCCCTCGGCCCCGACAGTACAGATCCTCCCGCATCCATCTCTCGACTCTGGCCAGTAGCCTCCGAACAACTGCCAGGTCCAACCAATCACCGGTAGGTACTCGCCCGCCTCCAGGCTCAATCGGCAAACCCATTGCTCTTCTTGCCGAGGGGAACCATACCGGGCCCCACCATGTACTCTCATACGGCAACCACACCTCGTATGGAGTATATAATCAGCACCGATAAAACTCATGGGGGACGCTCAAAAACGCTATCAAGGAAACCGGGTTGTTCCATGTATGCATAATTTCATGAACTCCCGCGGTTCCCAAATCCCGAAAACATCATATAAAGTCCAAATAAACAATGCTCAAATCCAGGAATGAATATATGCGTTATATCTGAATGCGAGCAGGTAAACAAAAGTATATAGCCGAACCAGATGTATGCGAAATCAAGATGATACAGCTAAGTGACATCAGTAAAAGTAAATAGGTATCTGCAACTGAATATGTGTGTAACATACAGGTGTAGCAATGCACAGGTATCTACCTATAGGAACTGATGTCGTATACCCCCCTTGGTATAAGAAGAATATGAATAAGATATCCCCCCCGGTAGAAGTAAAATATGTAGGAGGTATACCTGTAGCTGTATCGCAAGGTGAAAATATACCTATCACTAAAGGTATGATACACTATAGGTATACCGATAAGCTAGATGTCATGTGTGGCAAGCAATAGTAGCTATAAGGGGTAGTGTGTGACATAGCAATTATTGACGGTGTGTGTGTAGCATACAATCAGTGCTCATGCAACTTGATCCGCCAATAATGTGTGCAGTGTCCTACGGCTGCTAGTCACAGTATATAACTATATCAAGGAAATGCAGTAAGGCGCAATTCTACAATGATGTAGAATGTGCGACAGGTAATTGAATCCTAGACCAGACGCATAACGCCATGCGGGCGATTCCCCTGTAGATGTTAAATCTACTCACCTATAATCCACGCTAGGTGAATCCTACCATCTGCTCCCCCCGTAGTAGTGTCCGTAGCTCCTGCCTGCAAACCTGTAAATACGACATGAATATCACATATAAGCCAAAATATTCCGCGAAACGCGATATCGAACCAAAACGAGAAACTCGCATCGTGAACTAAACGCGCGTGTGCACGATACGCTGAATCGTGTGTGTACGCGTCTAAAACCCATCGCGACACGCCGCGATACGCTGGATCACAGAACCCACTCACGTATCGCGCGTATCCCGCAAACACAACGGACACAAAAACGGTATTTGATCCCAGATTTTCCTACAGGTCAAATCTCACAAAACTACACATGCCAAAACACTACAATCAAAGAAGACAACAGTACCCAAAAAACCCAACTCCCAGTTCCTCTTCCTGGCCGCAATTTGCGGCCAGATTGGTTAAATCTGCGGCCAAAAGTAGGAGGTAGGGGGTCGTGTTTTGGTGGTGTTATCTATACCTAGTGTACATGCTCCAGTTTCCTCAATTTTGTTCTGTAGGGTCCGGGTCCATAGCAGATTTCAAAAGTCACAAATATCGCTTTAAAACACCAATTTTGCACAAATTGGAAACCCTATGGTATTTTAGTGTAATCTGGGGATTTCTCAGTGTGAGTGACCCTACTAACACTAAATTAACCTAAGGTAGCTAGCAAAATCAACAATTTATCACCACTTCTCACAATTCACCAAAACTAGCACCAAACTAGCTAATTTAACACTAATCGAGCTAATTAACACATAAGCTGGCAATAAGGGGAATTGGGTTCAGCAATTATACCCTAAAGACCCCCAAGAAGCAGGTGAAGAAGTGGAGAAGGGCTTCTGCAAGAGCTGGGATTCCTGTTGCTGTTGTTGCTGATGCCTGCCTCTGCTGCTGCTGCTTCTGATGAAGGCTGAAGCTAATGGTGCTGCTGCTGCCCCTGCTGCTTGCTGTTCTTATTGTTGTTGTTGTTGCTGAGATGATGATGATGGTGTCTGCAGCTGCTGCTGCTGGTGATGAAGTTGCTGCTGTTGTTGTTGTTATTGTTGCCACTGCTGCTTGCTTTACTGCTGCTGCTGTTGTTGTGAGTGAGTGTGTGTGTGTTTGTGAGAGAGAGAATGAGGGAAAAGAGAATGAGAAATGAGTGCAAGGCTACAACCCCTCCCTCTCTCCTTCTCTCTCATCATTAATGAGGCATGGTTCACCCCATGCTCACCATGCCCTCTATCACACACAAGTCAACATTTCAACCCTATTTAAATTCATTTTTATTTCCTAATTACAACCATAACTATTTAACACAAAACACCTAAACAATAATAAACTAGATTAAGCAATGGTTAAACCACAAATTTACATCCTAGTTTACATGCACAAGTGTGTGTGTGCCTAACAAAATTCTAATAAAATACACATTAAATAGGATAAAATAATTGAAAACCAATTTGGTAAAATTTTTATTAAAAACCACACATTAAAATATAATTAGCTACAAAACACATTCTAAGGTGTTACAAATAAAGCGAGCAAATATTAGATAATGTAATACAATATATCATATATATTATTATACATTAAATCATCGAATCAACACTTGATCCGACGATCTGACTATATCGAATATTACCGACTAATATATCATGTACCGATTCATCGAATCAACACTTGATCCGATAACCCGGTTCATATCTAAATATCGCGAGAATATAATACGGTATCTCATATCGCATTATTCTCGGTCCTGCACATATCACATATGTGCCTCTACTCCGTTTCACCTGAGCCAAGAAACCTCTGTGTAGGACTCTAAAGAATCGTCAATACGCCGGTAGCAGGTGATGATCATATCAAACACCCACAAGCTGCAAGCGGTCAGCTAAACGTATCAGCCACCCAGGTATTGAGCGATCAGAAGATCAACAAGCTAGCCTGTGCGTTCTCCTGTGAATCCAATCAGTAACACTCCCGTACAGTCCGGTCTGTTCGTCTGATATGTCGCATATCAAGTCTAGGGGTGGTAAACGTCAGACCCCAGTAACCGATAAGTCGTGTCGATGTGTGGCTCATAACGGGTCGAGAAACTACTAGTAAAACTTACCAGTAAATCTCTATATCAGCCCTGGCCAGGGACTTCCAGTTATAGCCAATCGAAAACAGCACAACATCAACTCCCTATACCGGGAGAGAGGAATCCCCTCCTATCGCTCATTACCTCCATGTGATTCGGGACTATACCCAAAAGCCACCGTTTTGCACGCCTTCTTGGACGTGGTAAGGTGGAAATCAAAGCACAGTGGGAATCACACAAGACTCTATGACGATCTCGGGTCTACAGACTACCCTGTACCAGTGTCACCAGAGAACTGCCATCTGACGTGTGGTATATAACCATCTGGGAGTTCTCGGCGAGTCCGTCCAGTGTACCCAGTCTCCACTGAGCACCCATACACCATCTCTGATGTCAAACACCGATGGATATGGGATCATCCATCGCCCATCATATGGGTCAAGATGCGTATACGCTAGTCTACTCTGGTGTATCGATGCCCTGTCTCGATATACCCTCGACTAGGAACTGTTATAGGATGTACTCATCGACTACCATGGCCCCACTAGTATGATCTCATCATAGTCCCAGTAGTCGAGTACAGATCCTAAGGGCTTTATTAACATGTGAGAGAAAAACAGTAAACCAATACAAGTCAACATGTTAAGATAAAGTGAAACCAAATAGCATACTATCATGACGAGCAAGAAAGTCCTCTCTATATATATCCAAGCATCCATTATAATATACATCATATGTACAGCAATGGCCTCTAGGGCATATACATAACTAACAATCTCCCACTTGCACTAAGGCCAGCTGCTGTAGTATCTCATACCTAGCATCCCGAATAATCTCTCAAACTGTATCTGGGGAATAGCCTTCATGAATGGATCCGCAGTGTTGTCCTTCGTATCTACTCTCCTGACATCGATCTCCCGGCGATCAACTATCTCCCTGATCAGGTGATACCGCCTCAGAATATGTCTGGACTTTTGATGGGACCTGGGTTCCTTGGCCAACGCCACAGCTCCATTGTTATCGTAATACAGAGGTATTGGATGTTCAATGGATGGAACCACACCAAGTTCAGTAATGAACTTCTTTATCCAGACAGCCTCTTTGGCAGCATCGTTGGCAGCGATGTATTCAGCCTCCATCGTCGAGTCTGCAACGGTATCCTGTTTGGAACTCTTCCAATATACCGCCCCTCCATTAAGGGTAAAGACAAATCCCGAGTGCGACTTAGAGTCGTCCTTATCACTTTGGAAGCTGGAATCGGTAAAGGACTCCACCTGGAGTTCTCCGTTACCATACACCAAGAACATCTCCTTAGTCCTTCGTAAGTACTTAAGAATGTTCTTCACAGCTGTCCAGTGACTCTCTCCAGGATCTGCTTGATACCGACTCACTACACTTAGTGAGTATGCTACATCGGGTCTGGTACATAGCATCGCATACATGATAGAGCCTACTGCCGAAGCATAGGGTATCCCTTGCATGCGAGCTCTCTCCAAATCTGTCTTGGGATACATCTCTTTGGAGAGAGTGAGTCCAGAGATCGTGGGTTGGTTCCCACGCTTGGATTCTTCCATACTAAACCTCTTTAGTATGGTGTCAATGTACCTGAATTGGAACAATCCCAGTATCCGTTTAGATCTATCTCTATAGATCATGATTCCCAATATGCAGGAGGCATCACCTAGATCTTTCATTGAGAATCTTTGTGATAAGAAGAGCTTGACTGATTGCAGCATAGGAATGTCATTTCCTATCAAGAGTATGTCATCCACGTACAATACGAGGAAGACAACCTTACCCTCTGCTACCTTTTTATAGATACAAGGTTCATCTATATTTTTGATGAAGTCAAACTCTTTGTCTACAACATCAAAACAGATGTTCCAACTCCGCGATGCTTGCTTTAACCCATAAATGGATTTAAGCAGCTTGCACACCTTTCCGCTGCTCCCACTATCTACGAAGCCCTCTGGCTGAGTCATGTACACGCTCTCTTCTAAATCACCGTTTAGAAAGGCGGTCTTAACATCCATTTACCAGATTTCGTAGTCATGGTATGCAGCAATGGCAAGTAAGATCCGGAAGGACTTAAGCATAGCCACTGGAGAAAAGGTTTCATCATAATCCACACCTGGTCGTTGACGAAAACCCTTTGCTACAAGTCTTGCTTTGAAAGTCTCAACTTTTCCATCTACACCAAATTTCTTTTTAAAGATCCACTTGCTCCCAATGGGTTTTACCCCTTCAGGAGCATTTTCCAAAGTCCATACTTTGTTGGTGTACATGGATTCCATCTCAGATCGCATTGCATCCAGCCATTTCACAGAGTCACCACTCTTGATGGCCTGCTCGAAACTAGTCGGGTCATCATCTTCCATGATGCAATCCTCACTTCCACCATCAATGAGAAAACCGTAGTATCTCTCAGGTGGATGAGAAACCTTGCTAGATAGGCGGAGAGGCTGGGGTTCATTGGGTACTACCGAATCCTCTGGTTCAACTAAATCATCTGTTGTAGTTTGTTCTGCTGGAACTTCTTCCAGTTCTACCTCAATGCCACTAATCTGTTTCATAAGAAAACATTTTTCTAAGAAAGTGGCATGTCGAGAAACAAACACCTTTTGTTCCTCGGGGTGGCAGAAGATATACCCTTGTGAATTTTTAGGATATCCTACAAACATACATAAGACAGATCTTGCCTTGAGTTTGTCCGGATTTTGTCTTTTGACATAGGCCGGACAACCCCATATCTTAATATAATTAAGATGTGGTATCTTCCCTTTCCATATCTCCTATGGAGTGGTAGGCACAGATTTGGTAGGAACTCTATTCAATAGGTCCATGGCTGTCTCAAGCGCATACCCCCAAAAGGAAATAGGTAACTCAGCTGTACTCATCATTGAGCGCACCATATCTAATAGGGTGCGATTCCGCCGTTCCGATACACCATTGTGCTGTGGTGTATAAGGAGGAGTAAGCTAAAAGAGAATCCCATTCTCTTTTAGATAATCTAGGAACTCAATGCTTAAGTATTCACCTCCTCGATCAGATCAACGAATCTTAATACTTTTGCCCGTTTGGTTCTCTACTTCGTGTTTATATTCTCTGAATTTCTCAAAAGCTTCAGACTTGTGTTTCATCAGGAATACATATCCGAATCTTGAGAGATCATCAGTGAATGTAATAAAGTAGTAAGAACCGTTCCTGGCCTGTATAGACATAGGACCGCATACATCACTATGTACCAGTCTAAGAGTTCGGTAACTCTTTCCCCGTGTCCACTAAACGTAGCTTTGGTCATTTTGCCTTTGAGACATGAATGGCAAGTATCATAAGATGATAATTTGAACGGGTTCAAATATCCATCCTTATGTAACTTAGCCAGCCGTGTCGTATTGATATGACCAAGTCTACAATGCCACAAGTAGGATTCGTTCATTTCTGAACTCTTCCTCTTGTGTGTGTTTTGTATAATGAGGACTGCATTCTGATTGAGAATGAATATGCCATTATGTAGCGAGCCTGATGCAATCAACTTTTGATTTAGGAAGATGTTCATAACATTATCCTGTACTACAAAATTATATCCTTCTTTACTTAATAAGGAGACTGATATAATGTTGCACATCATGTTCGGTATATAATAGCACTCATTTAGAATCAGTGTATTACGACTTGGCAATACTAGGTGATATTCGCCAACCGCTTTAGCTGCAATACTTGCACCGTTCCCTACTTGAACGGAATGATCATCTTTTCCCAGTTCTCTACCTTTACGTAGCCCATGTAACAATTTACATATGTGGGATCCTGATCCGGTATCAAATACCCAGGACGTAGGGTGAACTGAGAAACAGTTCTCAATAACTAACACACCCGAAGAAGATGCATCAACATGCATGTTCTTTTGGGTGGTTTGAGAATCCAGATATTCTTCTGTTTCCTGTTCAGTCTTATAACTCTTATAAGAAAGAACGGGTCCAACGTTCCCTTGCACAGTATAATAATCGGGTTCAGTTAATACATCCATATTATTATCTTGATTATGGCCTGACATGTTCGCTACCTGGAGAGAGAGAGAAGAAAACACTTTAGCGTATGCTCTTGCAAGATTAGATTGGTTATTATCTTATCTAATCAGGATGTCGCCCACTGTTTTTATCAAATCTACCTTCAAACCCTAAAAGGTAAGATTAGCCGGGATTAATTACACCCTACAATTTCGTCAATCTTTCAGCCAGATCAGTGTCGGTACTTTGAGGGAGGTTCCCCGTGCTTTCGCACGGACCTAATTAAAGTAAACCTCGTTTTCCCATAGGAGTAACTCCGTTAACACTTTTCTAGACACCTACTTGATCGGCTAATTGTCCTGTGTAAAACTCTCCCAGGAGTAACTCTTACTCGCAGTGGGTATAGGGATCCAACTGTAAGTGCACGGCGGCGCCCCGGCCGTCAATCCGACGGCCAGATGCGGAAGCGGTGATAAACTTTAATTTTTGCGGACTTAGCAAACCGGCACCACCGCGCACTAAACCCCGGATCGGGCCATTAAACTAGATCTAGCTAACAACAAGACGGGTTAGAGATATACCGAGTGATCCGAGTCCTCCGGTCTTCTCGTCGTCGTCCCGATCTCTCGCGGAATGTCCGGTCTCCATCTCCTCGCCGGAAGGGCACCACGTCGCCTGCATCTTTTACGGGCTCCCGCCTCAATACCGAGGCAACTCGGGGGCGAAGTTGGCTAGCCGACGCGTCCAAGGGATGCTGTAGAATAGTGTAGTAAGCAGGTCTCTTTGGGGTTTATGAGGTTGCCATGTTGGAGGAATTTTACACAAAGATATTCATGGATGCTTGAGGGAATAATGGAGCATGCTTGAAAAATGAGCTCGGCCAGCCCATAGTGCTTGCTGGAAAAAAGAAGAAGCAAGCTCTCATTTTTCTCACTTGAAATCAAGTATGAAGTGTGCATGAATTAATATAAAGGAGGAAAGGAAAAATCCTTCACTGCAAAGCACAAAATGGGGGGGGTCCACAATTAATCAAGAAGGAAATTAATACACCAATAAACTTCTCTCTCCCTCCTCACAAGATATGGCCGGCCCCCTCACTCCACTCAAACAGTGGCCGGCCCCACCAACAAACCCATCACCAAATCACATCAAAAGAAAACATGCCCACTCTTATCACAATTAATGCATGAATAGCAAAGAAGATATCATAATCAATCCTTTTGCAATAAACCCCCTCCACAAAATGTTAATTGCAAACTTGCAATTAACACCCTCCAACGAAAAGTCCGACCGGGAAGGAAAAAGAGAAAACCGGCCGGAACGGAATGCAAACTGGCAACCCCAGAAAACTGGTCCCATAATAAATTACAGGAAAACCCCGATACTGTGCATACACACCCGCATCTGTATTCCGTCCGGATACAAATGCAAAAAGACAAAACTACACTATTTAAAACTAGAATCCGGCTTAAGCCAAAGGCGGCTAGTAAAAAACCGTCCGATCACGATCCGTGCAATACCGCACGTATCTGATCAAACCCTGCCATATCTCCATACGGCCTCTACAGCGTTTCGCCTGAAAGCCTGAGTAACTGAAAGTGTGGTGGACTCTAAAGACTCGTCAATACAATGGCTATGGATTTAACCACTAGCACGTCAAAGGTATAAGCCAATACGTAACGGGCCACCAGCTATTGACCAAAAGGGACGTCTATGAGCGAACTCATCCTGACACCCTACTGAGCCTGTCAGTGACAATATCCGTACAGTCCGGTCCGTTCGTCTATGAGCATCGCATGTCGGGCCTAAGGGGTTGGTAAAAGTCAGACCCCCAAAAGCGGTACAAGTCGTGTCGGAGTGTAGCCCAGAACACCCTGAGATACTACTGGAATACCTACCAGTAAATCTCCTTCCTTGGCCAAGGACTTCGTGTAATGGCTCTCCTAGATACAACGCGGCCTCACCCCCAATACCGGGAGAGACGAACCCCTGAAGATCCGCTCACTGCCTCCATGTGGCTCGGGACTGTACCCAACTAAAACCTGTTTGCACGACTCCTTTGAGCCGTGGTAGGGTAGTAATCAAAGCACAGTGGGAACTCACACGAGACAAATGACGATCCCCAGGTCGATGAACTAACCTGTACACATGTCACCTGAGAACTGCTATCTGACGTCAGGTATAAGACCAACTAGCATGTTCCCGGCGAGTCCTGTCCGGTGTATTCATAACCCAATGAGCACCTGTATACATCTTAGGTGAACCAACAGACACCAGTGGCTTGCGAGACCGGCCACCGCCCCTCGTCGGGGTCTCGACAGTATACACTAGTCTACTCTGGAGTATCGATGCCCTGTCTCGAAACTCCTACGACTAGGGACCTTTTAAGGATGTGCTTATAGACTCCAGCTCTCACTTATATGATCGCTCTCATACTGCTGGCAGTCAAGCAAGAATCCTAGGGGCTCTATCAACGTGCAATAGCGACATGTCAGGTCACCTAAAGCAGTACACTATGATAAAGGTAAACCAGATAGCATACTATCATCTCGAGTAAGACTGTCCTACCGGGATAGGTCCTCCCTCAATCATTGCAATCACGTGCCTGTGATCCAATAATTGACTCTGAGGGCACTATCTCCAACAATCTCCCACTTGCACTCAAGGCTAATTATTGCGATGTCGCATACTCACAGCCTGTGTGATACCGAACACCCAACTCCCCTACTAGTCAGTCTCACAAAATCCGTTTGTGAAACTAATGCGTTCGAGAATAGCCTCAGTGAGTGGATCCGCCTAGAAGTTTCTTTCTATGTCTCTCTATATCTCAAGTTCATGGAGAAAGCCATCTCCCAAAATGAGCAATACCTGTCTTAGAATGTCTGGATGTCTGATGGGACCTAGCTCATAAATGAACTCCAAATCCAAACTTCTTAGACTGTATTGTCAACTGAATTTAATCAGTATCCTGCGCCATGCCTCCCTCGGTATTGCCTTGGACCACCTGTCCAAAATACTGCCCCTCGACTGAAGGAAAACTATAACTCTGACGACCTCCTTGTCGTCCTGGTCACCTTGGAAGCCTGGAGTGATAACTGTCTCCTAAAGGAGGCAGCTGTTATCATATCCTTAGAACATTCACTTATGTTCTAAAACTGCTTCCGACTGTTTCTCCAGGATTGGATGAATATCAACTTATTGCATCTAGTGCAAGAACAACATCTGGTGTGGTACTTGACATCTCATGATTGACTCAATTGCCTAAGCAAGTGATCTGCCAATCATGCACATCCCTCTCTACTTTAGTCTATAAGACACCTTTAGAGAGGGTGACTCCATTACCTGCAGGTACACTACCATGCCAGGAGTCGTCCATTCTAAATACTCTTAGAATGCTGTACCCAGATTGGGAAACCACCCAAATCTAGATCTAAAAACATAGACCTAGTAACCAGTATGTCTGATATAATGTCCAAGTCCCATGTGGAGAAACCACTGTGTGACGACCAAAGTATAACCGATCGTAGTACAGGAATTTCTTTTCCTACTCTGTGTATGTCATCCAAATACCAGGATATACCACCCTACTACCTTCTCAACAGATCCATCCCTTATTCTGATGACGTCAAACCCATGACTGTCACATCAGAAATAGATGATCTATCTCCGCTACATCTGCTTTAGTCTATAAATAGACATAAGCCTGATATCCACTAATGCTTCCGCCGCTCCCACTGACTACGACAACCCTCTGGCAGAGTCATATAGACGTGCACTTCTAAAGCAAGTTTAGAACGACGCTATACTCATCCTCCTGCCGGGTTTCGCAGCCTGGAACAACAACAATGGCAAGTGTGGGTAAACAAGAACTTCCCTGTCACCGTCCTTGAGGCTACCGGAATACCTCTCGGGTGCCTGAAGTTACCCACCTTATCTGCGGAGTGGCCAATGGAATGTCAAAATTGATTGAATCTTTAGGTTCCTTATCAAATCTTCAGTAATCGTTTGCGGTTCTGGAATCACTTCCAGTTCTACCATACTCCCACTACTGTTTTTGAAAAAATCCATTTTTAATAAAACTGTGGCGAGTCTAGAACAATATTTCTATTGATCTGCCAGATGGTAGAAAATCAACCCTCGTCATAGCCTGGGTCAACCCACAAACATCCATTACAGAAACGTGCCTTGAGTTATCCAGAGTCTGGTTTTAATCATAAGCCGGACAACTCCCCGTACCTTAACAATGTTAAGATATGAACTGTACTATATCCAATATAGAACCAGAGGCACTGATTTAATTTAACCAGATTCAAATCATGCAGCTGTCTCCAGTGCATGTCAACTAAATGGAGAGAGGCCGATCAGCGTTACTCAACTTAGGAATGCTTCCAATTATGAGTAACCTGAAAAGAGAAGCAATTTCTCTTATCATTACTATCAACTGAATACCATACACAAGTATCTACATCTTCGATCACTTTGAAGAATCCCGATACTTGCTACACCTGGTTCTCTACTCTATTCAAATACCTATAACTCCTCAAAACTTAGACCCTGTGTTTCTACGAAACACATGTCTAAGAACTAGAGAAGTTAAAAGTAAACAGAATATAGTATGAGGACCAACCCCTCTGTCCTAATGGACACTGGACAACATACAATACTCTGTATAAGTCCGCTGAGTCTAACAACTCTTTCACTGTGTGTCGTAGGTTGAAAATTGTACTTATGGTTAAGAAGAATTACACCGCTGTTTAATGCTCCTTACCTAACCATCCACTGATATAGGTAAATGTCATCGACATAATATCAAAAGGTATATCTCACTCTATGAAAATAGACGTACAGATATATCAATTTGAAATTGGTGCACAACAGCGGATATTCAAAACCAAATATTTGCCGACCGGCAAACAGCCCAGGTGATCTCCTCAAATATCACCGATTACAACGAATCCTGATATAATGAGGATGATCACCCAATTCCCAATAACTTACTCCCACCCATCATCTGAAAAACCATACAGATGTGAGAATCAAACCTGGTAAATACATACCCTGGAGCAAGTGTCTAATCGGGAAATCAGTTTTCTTTTAACAGTACACAGTTGAATTAAAACATTGAAATGTTTCGATGGGGTATCCTAGTATTCCTAGCAATGCCTCTTCCATTATCCAGATTCACAACTATAACCGTATAATTCTTTGCCACCTCTCCAAATCCCTTTATATGTCTTTAGTCATTACCTTCTGCACACCCTTTTAGGCCAATTGGTTTTCTTCCTTCCCTACCGTTCGGCACCAGCCTATGGTTTGAAAGAAGACTATCCAATAAGCATAATGGGTGTACTGTCCTAGTCCTAGGAGCACTCGCAATGCGAGAGAAGGTGAAGATAAAAGACAACCGAATAAACCTTATTCCTCCTGGACCAAAATCCATCCCCGAACTGGAACAAGTTCCTTTCGAGTTCGTATATAACCATACGATGGAGTATCCAATAAACTGTGGATCTTCGTAGTGATACGGAGTGTCCTGGAGAAAAGGTGATTTTAGGATTGGCGAAGAAATACTTGGTTTGGTCATGAATATCAGTCGCATTTTACTTTGCCCTCTTACTAATCCCTTGCTTTGTCTTAATCTTAATACCTTATGCACACCGTTTAGGCTAATTGGTTTTCTTCATTCCCTACCGGTCGGCACCAGCCTAAGGTTTGGATGAAGACTATCCAATTTGCGTAATAGGTGTACTATCTCCTAAACCAAGGAGTACTCACAACTTGAGAAAAGGTAAAAGGGAAAAGACAACTGAATAATCCTATCCATTTTCTCCAGAACCGGAAACCATCCTCGAATTCCTTCGAGTTCGTATCTAACCATACGATGGTTTTGTCCAATGGAAGTGGACGTTCGCAGTAATACGGGGTGTCCTGGAGAAAAGGGTAAAAGTAGGAGTGGCAATGAGGTTTGCAACTCTGACAATCCAAAAGCCAGTGTTAAGAAGGTTCGGTCAACTTGGTCACTGAGTCATAGTCTAGGGTCGGGTCAATGGTCGCTGCCAAGAGAGAGAGAAAAAAGAAACACTCAGCGTGCACTCTATCCTAGATCAGAATGGTTACCAATTTATCTAATCTGGAAACCTCCCACTGTACCTCAAATTCTCCTCCAAACCTGAAAGAAGAATTAGTCGGGGTCACCCGAGGAGTAAACCAACTCATCAGTGGGAATCGGGATCCAACTCTCATCACATGATAACGTGACGGAATCCGCTCACGGTATCATACTCCATAAGGTATGCGCATATCTGGCAAGTTTCAGTTCTTTTGAAAATCCCGATGTGATTTTTACCCCATGCTCTTATGACCTTGGCGTGAGGTCAAAATATCATAAGTCACATGTCAAGTTCTACCCATCATTGTCCAGGTTAATTTGAACCCACCCGTACATACCCTTGACGTAGGCCAAAATAGTAGTACGACTGTCCCAAACCAACGCATCTATCTATGCAACAGATAAATATCCGGCAACTACCAAACACTATGCCTTGGCGTGAGGTCAAAATACATAGCTTGAATACTACCGAATATTTAACTGAAATGATGGAGGGCTACGAATGGTTTCTGGCGAAAACCTTTAACGTAATGAACTTGATATCGCTGAAGGAACGGATAGCTTTATAAAAATATAGTGACGAAAACCTTTACTAAAGAGGTCACTCCTGGTGAAGGGATCTCGGCTCTTTCCCCGTAGAATGGGGTGCAGGATATTCCAAATGAATACCACGATGCAAAGAAAAAGTAATCGGCTATAGTGAAGGTATTGCCCTGACGCAAACTTCCGTCCAAGGGGTCACTCCCGGTGAAGGGATCTCGGCCCTTGCCTCGTCGACTGAGGAGCAGGATATTCCAAATGAATACCACGATGCAAAACAAAAGTGAACGTCCTTGCAATAACAGCTTTTTGAAAAGTGTTCCAACAACATCAGATTAGGTTTGTTTAACTTGCATTGATCCGAATCAATGCAGTCCCATCAATTGATCACACCATAAAGAACGAAAATATACTGACGTATGTATATGCCATCCGCATTCGCCACTGGGTCCCGTCATCACCCGTTAGGTTAGCTTACTAACGGCAGAGCGGGGACTGGACTAGCGCGGGTGAAAAAACATATACAACATCTACTAATATATGTACCAATATATTATATTCGCTCAAGGCGTGATAAGAAATGCAACATCACAGAAATGTACAGCATCACAGAACAATACAGATATCTGGGATCCCCGGGTTTCACAGAGCCACTACTGAAACCCGACGTTCCCCTGGTCGTGTGGATAGCCTGTGCAATGAAATCCTAGACCCCTACGGGCGCGGCAAGTTACCCGCCAAAACCTGAAGCGAGGCAGCCCCTTTCATCGCCGTGAATGGACCACCCAGCACTTCACGGAATCCGGTAACTTGGGCACCCCTCCTGGGTCAACCTGTACCCCCTACGAGTGCGGCGAATAGCCCGCCAATTCTAGAGTGAAGCCCCCTCCGTCCCAATGCCATGAGATGCGGGCTTGTTGCCCTCCAGAACCCGGCTATCCGTGCACCCCAGCGCGGGGTAATCCTAGTACAGAAAGTAAAATATACATACAACGGGTACATCGACCGCAACCAGGTCGTGCCCCAAAAGAATAATACAAACAGGCAGTGACGGCAGTCCACATGTCGGACGCTCGCCCCGCAATATCAAATATACATAATACACCAACACTGTACTAGCATTGCATCCAGGCTATCCCCCACGACCGATCCGCAACATCACAGCAAAATCACAAAACATCAACGTGAAAGTCACGTTCGCAAATCCGTCTAACCGGGCTATAGCAGTTAGACCGGATTTACCGATCGAGTGACATTCACGGTCGCAGATATAATGTAAATACTGTGAAAAATGTGTTTAAAATTTTCCGATTGACCAAAAATTAACAAGTGGGCCCCCAAGCAATACTGTAGCACTCACAGAAATAATTGGCCCAATTTTAATATTCCAAGACCTCTAAAAATAGCCCAGAAGCCCACTGGGGAAAAATGATGCATTGACAACTCCAATGTGCGGCGGAACCGCGGCCCAAGGGGGGGTTTGGCCGCGGTTCCGCGCTCCAATCATCGACTGAATGCATCGAATTTTTCCAGTAGTCTTATAGTCTCCAGTCCATCAATTTTATACAACCTGAAAAATTTTTGGAGACCAAAAAAAAATTTCAACAGAAAACTGTCGTGAACAAAAATTTAGATTTTGGAATTTTGGTCGATCGGAAATGCAAAACACATCAAACGAAGCTAGACGAAGTTAATGGCGAGGCTCTGATACCACTGTAAGTGCACGGCGGCGCCCCGGCCGTCAATCCGACGGCCAGATGCGGAAGCGGTGATAAACTTTAATTTTTGCGGACTTAGCAAACCGGCACCACCGCGCACTAAACCCCGGATCGGGATATTTAACTAGATCTAGCTAACAACAAGACGGGTTAGAGATATACCGAGTGATCCGAGTCCTCCGGTCTTCTCGTCGTCATCCCGATCTCTCGCGGAATGTCCGATCTCTATCTCCTCGCTGGAAGGGCACCACGTCGCCTGCATCTTTTACGGGCTCCCGCCTCAATACCGAGGCAACTCGGGCGCGAAGTTGGCTAGCCGACGCGTCCAAGGGATGCTGTAGAATAGTGTAGTAAGCAGGTCTCTTTGGGGTTTATGAGGTTGTCATGTTGGAGGAATTTTACACAAAGATATTCATGGATGCTTGAGGGAATAATGGAGCATGCTTGAAAAATGAGCTCGGCCAGCCCATAGTGCTTGCTGGAAAAAAGAAGAAGCAAGCTCTCATTTTTCTCACTTGAAATCAAGTATGAAGTGTGCATGAATTAATATAAAGGAGGAAAGGAAAAATCCTTCACTGCAAAGCACAAAATGAGGGGGTCCACAATTAATCAAGAAGGAAATTAATACACCAATAAACTTCTCTCTCCCTCCTCACAAGATATGGCCGGCCCCCTCACTCCACTCAAACAGTGGCCGGCCCCACCAACAAACCCATCACCAAATCACATCAAAAGAAAACATACCCTCTCTTATCACAATTAATGCATGAATAGCAAAGAAGATATCATAATCAATCCTTTTGCAATAAACCCCCTCCACAAAATGTTAATTGCAAACTTGCAATTAACACCCTCCAATGAAAAGTCCGACCGGGAAGGAAAAAGAGAAAACCGGCCGGAACGGAATGCAAACTGGCAACCCCAGAAAACTGGTCCCATAATAAATTACAGGAAAACCCCGATACTGTGCATACACACCCGCATCTGTATTCCGTCCGGATACAAATGCAAAAAGACAAAACTACACTATTTAAAACTAGAATCCGGCTTAAGCCAAAGCCGGCTAGTAAAAACCGTCCGATCACGATCCGTGCAATACCGCACGTATCTGATCGAACCCTGCCATATCTCCATACTGCCTCTACAGCGTTTCGCCCGAAATCCTGAGTAACTGAAAGTGTGGTGGACTCTAAAGACTCGTCAATACAATGGCTGTGGATTTAACCACTAGCACGTCAGAGGTATAAGCCAATACGTAACGGGCCACCAGCTATTGACCAAAAGGGACGTCGATGAGCGAACTCATCCTGACACCCTACTGAGCCTGTCAGTGACAATATCCGTACAGTCCGGTCCGTTCGTCTATGAGCATCGCATGTCTGGCCTAGGGGGTTGGTAAAAGTCAGACCCCCAAAAGCGGTACAAGTCGTGTCGGAGTGTAGCCCAGAACACCCTGAGATACTACTGGAATACCTACCAGTAAATCTCCTGCCTTGGCCAAGGACTTCGTGTAATGGCTCTCCTAGACACAGCGCGACCTCACCCCCAATACCGGGAGAGACGAACCCCTGAAGATCCGCTCACTGCCTCCATGTGGCTCGGGACTGTACCCAACTAAAACCTGTTTGCACGACTCATTTGAGCCGTGGTAGGGTAGTAATCAAAGCACAGTGGGAACTCACACGAGACAAATGACGATCCCCAGGTCTATGAATTAACCTGTACACATGTCACCTGAGAACTGCTATCTGACGTCAGGTATAAGACCAACTAGCATGTTCCCGGCGAGTCCTGTCCGGTGTACTCATAACCCAATGAGCACCTGTATACATCTTAGGTGAACCAACAGACACCAGTGGCTTGCGAGACCGGCCACCGCCCCTCGTCGGGGTCTCGACTGTATACACTAGTCTACTCTGGAGTATCGATGCCCTGTCTCGAAACTCCTACGACTAGGGACCTTTTAAGGATGTGCTTATAGACTCCAGCTCTCACTTATATGATCGCCCTCATACTGCTGGCAGTCAAGCAAGAATCCTAGGGGCTCTATCAACGTGCAATAGCGACATGTCAGGTCACCTAAAGCAGTACACAATGATAAAGGTAAACCAGATAGCATACTATCATCTCGAGTAAGACTGTCCTACCGGGATAGGTCCTCCCTCAATCATTGCAATCACGTGCCTGTGATCCAATAATTGACTCTGAGGGCACTATCTCCAACACCAACTATCTCATAGAAGGTGTGCAATCTCATTGCAAATTTCAATACTTGAAATTCCCGATAATATTTTTCCCCTAGCGTGCTATGACCTTGACGCATGCCAAACAACCTATAGTCCGCTAGTCAAGTTCAACCCGTACAATTCGTGATTGAATTAAACCCACCCGTACGACCCTTGACGCATGCCAAACAACGCCGTACGAATACCCTAATCCAATCGCATCTCATGCTACAGATAAGTAATAATCAGCTACCGTACACTACGCCTTGACGCATGCCAAACTACCGCAGCACGAATACTAAATATTACTTATCTGAATTGACGGAGGGCTACGCAGGTTTTTCAGAAAACCATGAGCGTAATGAACTTGATATCGTCGTAAAATCAATGTGGTTTTTGAAAAGGAGTGTTTTTTTTTAGAATTCTAGTTTCGCTAAAGAGGTCACTCCCGGTGAAGGGATCTCGGCTCTTTCCCCATCGAATAAGGTGCAGGATATATCATATATACCGCTGTGCAAAGCAAGAACTATATAAGCTGTCAAAAACTAAACCGTGAGTTTATAGCATCTGTCAGGTTCGCTAAAGAAGTCACTCCCGGTGAAGGGATCTTGGCTCTTTCCTCATCGAATAAGGTGCATGGCATATCATATATACCATTGTGCAAAGCAAAACTGTAGCTACCTGTCACGACCCGAGAGAGCACGTGACTGGCCCTTGAACCATATGAAGTCTATAGGACTCCATCTGATCCAAGTAAGCCAAAATCCCGGAAATCTAAAACCAGTTTAAGAGTAAGTAAAGAAAACTGGTTTTTAAAGAAGTGAGGGAAAACATGTTTGAAGTCAAGGTTTTTAAATAACTAAGCCGAATGTGCATTTTTAAAAGGTAAAGTCTTTTCTAAAAATTTCGGCAGAGTTTCTTTTGTAAATACTGGCCCCGAACGGGGTACAACAAGCACAACACATATATAATGATAAAAGGCATCCCCAAGCGGGAGCTAGCTCTTCGTCAATCGACGGTCACAACCACACAAGCAACAATAATATACAACGCCAAACGGCGAGGGTCAAACCAAAAGAACTCAAAAGGCAAGAAAACCGCAATACTACTAAGCGTGACTCTAAGGTCGAATAATACAACACTAATGTCTGAGTCTGAAACAATATACAAATTTGGTTGATGGAAATTCTAAATACAAAGAATAATATATGTACAATGGTGGTTCTTGATGCAAAAGAAACCACCTACCAAATGCAATTCACCCTCAAGGAAGCAATGTGCCAGAAATGCCGCAAAGGAACCTGTACGGCAAAACCTGCAAGAACTGTGGCACAACGGGGGTGAGTTGCCAACTCGTGAATAGAGAATATCTACAAGCAGAAACCAAATGCAAGACATAATCCTAGGTCAACAATCAGTAATAAACCTCAAGGAATAAGCCTGATACATGATAAGGTGGCAAAGCAACATCTAAACAGGTATGTAGTGCCAAGTACTCAGGTAATAACATGTCATCAGTATAGGGTATGTCTGCATGAAGTAAATATGATGAAGTATCAATACACATATATTAGCGTCCCATACCACTAATATTGGTGTAAGGGTATATATAACAGCGCCCTCGTACCCTGTTATATATACAAATGAAGTATGATCAGTGTAAATCCAGTCTGTATATGATCCATATATGTATATATGTGGAACCCGTCCACCCGTCACCCAATGACAATAAGCATCATGTATGCAATATGAGGATATAAACAAAATCATGGAAAAACATCATGAAAACTGTGCCCAGCATCGGCACGTAAATCCTCATATATCGGGCTCCGTCAGTCCGGATCGGCCCACGGGCTCTGTCTGCGGTATCGGCCCTCGGCCCCGGCAGTACTCCCACATCCATCTATCGACTCTGGTCAGTATCCTCCCGTAGTCTTCATAGGGTACCTACACATCAAAATATCGTATATGCGCATTAAAACCAAATCAAAGCTAAAGCGGCACACGAAACCCAAAACGATACGATAAGAGGCCTATAGGTTAGAACCTATGGCACGCCTTCAAAACCATCAATAAATCCTCTATATCGTCGTATAAACGCCAAATAGTCGAGGTAAAACACAAGACACAATTTCAGACTTAAAAATACGGAATACGGAAACACGAATCCAAAACAGCAACTTAGGAAATATGTCCCAGATTTCACTCTAGATGGAATCAGTCAAAACTAGACATACCCAGGGTCAATACTATAGGAAATGGGGCTATGCACGAAGTTCGAGGAAGATCCCTCCTGCTCTGGCCGCAAATTGCGGCCAGAATGGGATAATTGGCGGCCTCAAAGTGGAGTGGGGAGCTAGGGTTTGGTGTGGTGGTTCTCTGGTGCCTGCACATCTCACTGTCAACTCAGTTTTATTTTAGGGATCTCGGGGTGATAGCAGATTACACAAAACAGTGACAGATTTCCAGTTTTCCCCGATATCGATTCCGTAATTCCGTATTCTGTTTTCAAGTTCAGGTTTGGGTTTAAACTAGCATCACACAAGGAATTCTAAGGTCACCACAATCCTCAATTTCATCTTTAATTTCAGTTTTTCCCTAAACCCTAACTTGAATTCTCTAAAATCCACAAACATCACAATATCGATACAAAACTAGTATGGATGCACAAGGAATTGAAATACTACTATATAGGTGCAGAAATTACCTCCTTTAGCAACTCAAGAAAATTCTTGAGTTGCTCAAAGTCCACCAAATCCAATCTTGCTAGGTTCAATGTGTAGCTAGTGAGCTCGGGAACACTTTTTGTGAAGTGGGAATGAGGTTTTGGCTTTATTTTCATTGTGGATCTAGGGTTTCATGAAGAGGGAGAGAGAGGGGGAGAGAGGGCAGCAGCTCAAGAGAGGGAGAGGAGAGAGAATGAGAAGGGGAAAATGATGAAGGATGGTTCAAAAAGGTGGGGTTGACTTGGTCTCTCTCTCTCATCATTACTTACTTTTTCCCTTTTCTTTTCTTTTCCTTCTCACTCCAATAGTGAATCCAAATGAACCATGGCAATAAAATGTAACACAAGTGTAGAAAATGATATGTGCATGTTTTGCACAAAAATACTAAAAAACCGATTAGTGATTTTTAATCGCGATTAGCACTAATTTAGCATATAACTAATCAATTAAACTTAGAAATGGCATAATTCTCTAATTTACCCTATTTTAGAATTTTCCATAATTTTTCCAAAATTTTTCCCATTTATTTGCATTTAATAATTCCAAAATATTAAAATATTCAATAAAATAATATTAAATTATAAAAATTCCCAAAATTAATATTTTATCTTTTTGAAATGTTACAATCTACCCCCCTTAAAGAAATTCGGTCCCCGAATTTAAATTTAAACCCCCAATACTAAAACAATTTCAATAATAATCCAATTTGTCGAGGCTCCGAAGACATCAATACATAGAGAATATCATAAAAATGTACTGCTCTACTAGAATCAATCCCCAAAATGCATATATAAGAATATCCTGTGCGTCTGGTGCGCAAGGAATCAAAATCCATATATGTGTCAAACAGGTGTACAAAACAACATCTAGGTGCAACTGGTGTGCACGAAACATCTGTCGTAGGCAACGTGTGTGCCTGACAGTAAAAAAAAAATCAGGTGCATGTGACATGCATGAAGAATCCCGATTTAGTGCATCTGGCGTGCACCAAAATCGTATATCAAAACACTAAAGGTGCATGAAAACTATGCTGGAAGCGTAAATCAAATCACTGTATAAGATAGGCGTGAAATCACAATCAATACCTCGAATGTAATAACTTATGCGCAAAATATAAATATCCAGTGGGTGCATGAAACAAATATCATGAAACTCAGTCATCAAACTAAATCATGCAAACAGAACGCCCAAAATACCGAAATCCAAAATGACGGATACGTGATAATCGAATCACAAAATCACAAATCATAATACCGTCGTCGGTAGTTCCTCCTTCAAGGTCGAGAAGGAGTCGGTGCATCCACTGCTAGCAGCGCAGGATATCTACTTGCCTCTTGCTCACGGTCTGGCGTCCTCTGACTCTGGGTCCTTATCTTCTCTGCGGATTACCTATCTCCTAGTCAATCGGCTCATCGGCCCTGTCAGGTGTGCTAACGGGGACGATTCCGTTCTGGCACTTCTCTGGTCACCTCTCGGTCAATCCTCACGACCACTCGTAAGGCAGCATATCACTGGCGTCGGCCTCTGGCTCTCTGAATGCACGTCACACATCTGATCCTTGGTGCAAACATCATTGCAGCAATGTCCCGGAAGGAATCCTGCTCAGGGTCTCTTCCAATCATGCCTATGCCGATCTGTACAGAGGCTGGCTCTCTTGCATAATCTCTTCTCACTCGATAGACATCTGTGTCCCCAGCACAAAATTTTCTCGGAAATTGGTCGCATCCCAACGTCTCTGTAAGCATATCAGGTCTCTAGTCTCGACGGGAAGTAATGACAGCTCGTCAGCGTCTCGCTCGAACCTCTGGTTCCACCTGTCTCTATCGTCGTCCACTTTGACGTCACGCCATGCTATCTACACACTGCACTGTTCTCGGCCACGGTCAATCTGAAGTCTCTCGCACGGACTCGAAATCGCGTACTCTGTAACTTCATCATTTTGTAGAAGATGTCAGGCCGAACAGGTCCTCGGGAACACGTCCCAATCATCGGAGGGATACTCAACACTCGTCCGTCCTTGACCAATTCGCAACGCATCTGGTAAGTTCCTTTATCCGAACCTGGTCAACTACCTCGTCGACAATGTCGAACTCTGGCCTGCTGGGTGTGCGCAATATGACCACTCCTGGGTCTAGGTCTTCTCGTATCGTATTCCAGAAAGGTCCTATCGAGATTTCTCTCTCAATTCTCATTCCTGCCGAATTGCCCGGAAGTCATCATCCATTGCTGAAGCAAATTCTTATTCCGGAATGGCTGCATACTTATCGCGCTTCTTTCTGGAAGATATATCCATATACAACACCTCTGGGTGCGTATCACATCTCTGATGTCAGCGGAGTGGAACGTCATCTCGTCGAAATCTCTTGCGAACTCTTTTCTTCACTCTGCTTCAATGTCGACTGATTCCGGACTCGTCTGATCATGGCTGCATGGACTGTGCTCCAACAGCTATACTCATATCTGGAGTCTCCCAAGCAATGCATCCCATCACATGATATTCGAATGATGTCGAAACATTCGATCGACTCGCCAGAACCTGATAATCCCCCAAGAGATCAACATCTTGAGTACAGTTTAATAGTATCGAGTACATGCCACAGCGTCGGTGGTCCAGTCGTAGAAGGGCAAACCCAAGCCTCACTAATGGCGCCGAGGAAGTGCCGCAAACCCTAAGGTTCAAAAGCTTTCACACGGTCATTAAGTCGAGTTAGGGTTTCATTCTTCTAGAGGGTCCGTAGAATCACCTGCATGTCTTTCCGTATACTTTAAACCTGGAAAATGGGCTCCTGACATTCGATCGTCTCAATCGACTCTCAACGAATCTGCGTGAAGTCGTCTCTAGCTGGAATCAATCTATCTGATGACCTCGCATCGGTAAACGGACGAACCAAATGTCCTAGTCATTCTTCCTCAGGTGACTAGCGACTCGCTATCATCTCTCTAAGTATATGCTCACGCAGCAGCAGCTCCAACCATCTGGGCGATATCTCGTCATTTGCAGCAGCAACTGGCTCATTCACCTGTACGCCGAACAGCGCCTCAATCCTCCAGGAAAGGCGACACATTGGCGGTCATCTCTGAATCGGTCTGCTCTAGATCTGAGTAAGACTCTCCACACTGGAAATCTTCAACTCAACTGGGCCCGCTCCGGTGCATAAATCGGACGAATCACCTTCGTCTCTCAAATCGAGTGGACTAGCTATCATCTGTCTCATATCCGCATGGAAGCTCCGATAATCTCAGCTCGTAAGCTCCAGAAGCGACATCCTGTCAAACTCAGCAACAGTTGGTCCATCTGTCTGCACGGTAGTCGACATCATAATCTCTGAGGTATGCTGTACATCAACAGTCCTCTCTCAACTGGCAGCTCTATCAATGGCCCGATCATCCGGTGCAAAACCAAGCACTTGCCTCCACTAGAGGTGACAATCACCAATACTAACTTGAGACGTTCCCATGTCACCAGAAAACACAATGGTCGGCCCTCATACCAGACGAGCTCGCCCTGACCGTAACCCTAGCAGCAGCCCAAACTGCGCTCAAACATAGCGACAGGAACCTCTATCGAGTATCGAAGAGAGCAGATCAATGGCAAGAAAGGAAACAACAGATCCAGAGTGGATACATGATCATAAGAAGGAACAGCATCAATAAAGGTATGATCATGAACTATTAGAATCGGGGATCTCAAAGGGATGTATAACCATGGATATGAAGAGAATCACTGATCTCGAAAATATGTACATCCTAAGGTTCCTTAAGCGGAGTGGCGTGTCGTAAGTATGCCGCGGAACATACCCACGGTACGTCACTCTACATTAGTTACCTATTCCATTAACCAAGGGTCATCCTATACGACGAAAGTTCGGGTCTAATACCCCCTCGACTAAGTCTAAGTTCCGTAAGGTCAAGCCTAAGTTCCGTATATAAAAATAAACGCCCTAGGCTCCACATAGTCAAACTTAGACTCGAACCAAGGTCAACTTAGCGCTCTGATACAAACTTTCTCACGACCCGAAAGAGCACGTGACTGGCCCTTGAACCATATGAAGTCTATAGGACTCCATCTGATCCAAGTAAGCCAAAAGCCCAGAAATCTAAAACCATTTTAAGAGTAAGTAAAGAAAACTGGTTTTTAAAGAAGTGAGGGAAAACATGTTTGAAGTCAAGGTTTTTAAATAACTAAGCCGAATGTGCATTTTTAAAAGGTAAAGTCTTTTCTAAAAATTTCGGCAGAGTTTCTTTTGTAAATACTGGCCCCGAACGGGGTACAACAAGCACAACACATATACAATGATAAAAGGCATCCCCAAGCGGGAGCTAGCTCTTCGTCAATCGACGGTCATAACCACACAAGCAACAATAATATACAACGCCAAACGGCGAGGGTCAAACCAAAAGAACTCAAAAAGCAAGAAAACCGCAATACTACTAAGCGCGACTCTAAGGTCGAATAATACAACACTAATGTCTGAGTCTGAAACAATATACAAATTTGGTTGATGGAAATTCTAGATACAAAGAATAATATAAGTACAATGGTGGTTCTTGATGCAAAAGAAACCACCTACCAAATGCAATTCACCCTCAAGGAAGCAATGTGCCAGAAATGCCGCAAAGGAACCTGTACGGCAAAACCTGCAAGAACTGTGGCACAACGGGGGTGAGTTGCCAACTCGTGAATAGAGAATATCTACAAGCAGAAACCGAATGCAAGACATAATCCTAGGTCAACAATCAGTAATAAACCTCAAGGAATAAGCCTGATACATGATAAGGTGGCAAAGCAACATCAAAACAGGTATGTAGTGCCAAGTACTCAGGTAATAACATGTCATCAGTATAGGGTATGTCTGCATGAAGTAAATATGATGAAGTATCAATATACATATATTAGCGTCCCATACCACTAATATTGGTGTAAGGGTATATATAACAGCGCCCTCGTACCCTGTTATATATACAAATGAAGTATGATCAGTGTAAATCCAGTCTGTATATGATCCATATCTATATATATGTGGAACCCGTCCACCCGTCACCCAATGACAATAAGCATCATGTATGCAATATGAGGATATAAACAAAATCATGGAAAAACATCATGAAAACTGTGCCCAGCATCGGCACGTAAATCCTCATATATCGGGCTCCGTCAGTCCGGATCGGCCCACGGGCTCTGTCTGCGGTATCGGCCCTCGGCCCCGGCAGTACTCCCACATCCATCTATCGACTCTGGTCAGTATCCTCCGGATAACCGCCAGGTCCAACCAATCACCGGTAGGTACTCGCCCGCCTCCAGGCTCAATCGGCAAAGCTCATCGATCATCTTGCCGAGGGGAACCATACCGGGTCCACCATGTACCCGCAATCGGCTCGTCCACTCCTCGATTCGGGTTACACATGTCGCTCTCAGCACCGAGAAAACATATGGTGGACGCACTGAAATATCATCTCACGGGTAACTGGGTTTTCAAAACAATACATATCCTCTTTGAAAACACCCACGGTTCCCAAAAACCAGAAATATCATGGAAACAGCATATCTCAATGCGTATAATCAGAAAGCAACATGTATGCGACATATAGCAGAAAGGTAAGAAAATCAATATGTCATGCTAGGGTCAAATCTTGAATGCAACAGTACTACAGTGTAGAGACATGGCAATTATCGATGATGAAGTGTGTGAGACGGCAACAGTGTACGTGGAACATACGCATCATCGATAATGGTGCTGGTGTCCTAGCAGCATGACTGAAATATATCAACAATACAAGCAATGCGATGGAAACAGCATGAATGTGCGGAATCGAGCAATCAACGCAACAGTAGATAACCTACCTTAATAGATATATCATGCAACCTTGCCTTTTGAAATAAGACGAATCAGGGCTTTTGGTAAAATAAGGGCTACGGTGTTTTAAGAATAGATGCGCCTTTTTAAATATCCGTATGAACCCTTTTGCTTATCTTTAAAATATCCCTGATTCGTTAGTTTTTGAAATAGGTATGACTCGGGTCTAGTCTAACGCCTACTATGCGAACTACGAACCCACAGTCAAGTCAAAAGAGTGGGGTATGGAAACCACCTAAATCTGAGTCGATATCACAATATCTCATCACATGACAGGCATCACTAGCATCATATCACATCTCCAATATGAACTCTGTCATGTCGCCAAATCTCACGGCCTCAATCGAATCTCATCGACTCATCTCAATCCCACGTATCATCCTCAAAAACCCGTATATAAACACATAGTCCCATACCCATGTGTAGATATACCCACCAACATATGCGCACAGATATATGAAAGAATGTATGCAAGTATGTGTGTATGTGTGAGTATGGGTGCAACCACTACTCTAGGGTTCGCACTACTCAACCAATACATCCTTATCACCAATAATCCATTATTACCATCAATAGCCCTAAACAACACATAATAAATATATGTGTGTATACGTATTCGTATACATCACCATGGACTGCGGGGGTGCTATACGCCATCCACCCGACTTCTCCCCGTAGATATAATCTACTCACCTTGCGTCTCCATCTTTCGATGTCACCACGCGTTTGCTTGTCGTCCCGTAGTCTTCATAGGGTACCTACACATCAAAATATCGTATATGCGCATTAAAAACCAATTCAAAGCTAAAACGGCACACGAAAACCAAAACGATACGATAAGAGGCCTATAGGTTAGAACCTATGGCACGCCTTCAAAACCATCAATAAATCCTCTATATCGTCGTATAAACGCCAAATAGTCGAGGTAAAACACAAGACACAATTTCAGACTTAAAAATACGGAATTCGGAAACACGAATCCAAAACAGCAACTTAGGAAATATGTCCCAGATTTCACTCTAGATGGAATCAGTCAAAACTAGACATACCCAAGGTCAATACTATAGGAAATGGGGCTATGCACGAAGTTCGAGGCAGATCCCTCCTGCTCTGGCCGCAAAATTGCGGCCAGAATGGGATAATTGGCGGCCTCAAAGTGGAGTGGGGAGCTAGGGTTTGGTGTGGTGGTTCTCTGGTGCCTGCACATCTCACTGTCAACTCAGTTTTATTTTAGGGATCTCGGGGTGATAGCAGATTACACAAAACAGTGACAGATTTCCAGTTTTCCCCGATATCGATTCCGTAATTCCGTATTCTGTTTTCAAGTTCAGGTTTGGGTTCAAACTAGCATCACACAAGGAATTCTATGGTCACCACAATCCTCAATTTCATCTTTAATTTCAGTTTTTCCCTAAACCCTAACTTGAATTCTCTAAAATCCACAAACATCACAATATCAATACAAAACTAGTATGGATGCACAAGGAATTGAAATACTACTCTATAGGTGCAGAAATTACCTCCTTTAGCAACTCAAGAAAATTCTTGAGTTGCTCAAAGTCCACCAAATCCAATCTTGCTAGGTTCAATGTGTAGCTAGTGAGCTCGGGAACACTTTTTGTGAAGTGGGAATGAGGTTTTGGCTTTATTTTCATTGTGGATCTAGGGTTTCATGAAGAGGGAGAGAGAGGGGGAGAGAGGGCAGCAGCTCAAGAGAGGGAGAGGAGAGAGAATGAGAAGGGGAAAATGATGAGGGATGGTTCAAAAAGGTGGGGTTGACTTGGTCTCTCTCTCTCATCATTACTTACTTTTTCCCTTTTCTTTTCTTTTCCTTCTCACTCCAATAGTGAATCCAAATGAACCATGGCAATAAAATGTAACACAAGTGTAGAAAATGATATGTGCATGTTTTGCACAAAAATGCTAAAAAACCGATTAGCGATTTTTAATTGCGATTAGCACTAATTTAGCATATAACTAATCAATTAAACTTAGAAATGGCATAATTCTCTAATTTACCCTATTTTAGAATTTTCCATAATTTTTCCCATTTATTTGCATTTAATAATTCCAAAATATTAAAATATTCAATAAAATAATATTAAATTATAAAAATTCCCAAAATTAATATTTTATCTTTTTGAAATGTAACACTACCCTTTTTATAAAGTTTTGATTCTACAACATCTTTAGGTTTCTTTTCTTTTTATTAATCTCATTAATAAAAATTCCATCAGCTTATGCTTCCTAAGCATCACAGAAGAAACGAAAGCAGTAATATTTATATATCAGCATATATATATAGTATAAGCATTCGTATCAGGCAGTAATATAATCTCATCACAGAACATTGCAGCAGAAGAACATATATGAAATATTGGATATACTGGGACGTCCGTGTTTTCAATACGAGCCTGTATAAAACACGGATTCCACGGTCGCGACGAATAGCCAAACCCACATCCCAAGACCCCTACGAGAGCGGCAAGTAACACTGCCAATTCTAGGGTTAGGAGACCCGGTCTCGACTCCTCGAGATGGCCTCCCACTGGACCCTAGAACCCGGTTACTTGTGCTCCCCTCCTTGGGTCTACCTAATGCGGAAAAGTAAATAATATACACTGGTAACATCAACCTCAACCTGGAAGTGCCCCAAATAAAAGAATATTACATTACAAATGAATTTTACATGAATGAAAATAAAAACCCTCATCTCACATAAAACCCCCGGCTATTCAGAACACGACGATCCAATATAACATATCACAGCAACACATAATATCACATATCATCAACGTAAGTAAATATGCGCATCCCAATTGTCATTGACATATAGCAACGAAACCGGAGATATCACATATTACACTTACGGTCACAGAAAAGAAAGTGTAAAACTACAACATTTGGAATCCATAATACTTTAGACATCGTAAATCCGAAATATCACATACTTCGCATTTCATGCCTAACTCTATGAATTCCACATATTGTATCACATTCCAGATAAATAGACAGTATTAAACTTTCCGAACAGATAATCAAATACCCAAAATTTCCTAAATAGCTCAACACTTGAGAGGAGTTCAAATAATCCCAGAGACTGTCACAGTACCGGTGATCCAGCCGTAGAAGGGTCAAGCCAACGCCTCACATGTGGCACGCCGTACTGCCCCAAACCCTAAGGTTTAGAGGCAGTTCAAGACGGTCACATAATCGAGTTAAGGTTTGTTGTCTTCTAGAGGGTCCACCGCTTAACTTGTACAATTTTTCCGAAAGATTTAAACCCGATAAAAATTCAACACTTGAAATTTTTACGTGCCGGGAAAAAGTGAGTTAATGATATCCGTTCGAACATTTTAACAGTTTCTAAATATCTGGAAATAAAAACAAATTTAAATATTCCGATCGAATCTACGATTACAAAGCAAACCCCAGATCACTCAACCTTTGAGTCAATATAAAAATACCAGAAACTATAAAAGCACAAATAAAGAATTACTGAGGAAAAAAAATGTCCAATCAAACAATACGGCCGCGGAACTGCGGCCCAAGCAGGCAATGGCCGCGATTCCGCGGTCGTTTGTACGGATCCCAGTCTCGAATTTCACAGTTATTCTTATTTTTATCTGCTGTATTTTTCAGGTATTTTTAATTCAGAAAAAATCCAGATTTCAAAAAATTTCCAGAGAGGGGGTTAACTTTGTCGGTTCGGGTTCGATCGGAGTTTTAACTTCGTAAACACGTCGCCTAATGCTCTAGCTTGGCTCTGATACCACTGTAGGGTTCCTAGGCACTCTTGTGAAGGTTCATAAGGCATCAAACATGCCCGGATAAAAATTTAGAGGTGCCGAACAACCCAAAGCCGGGATCTTTGCTAGATTATTAGGGTTTAGCATGGAAGATAACATCTTTTTATCTAAGTGTGAGGGATTACAACCTTTGTAGTCCGCTCCTTCGCTTCACAAGCTCCGAGTAGAAGTCCCTTCGCCGCGATCCATGATCTCCCGGACTCAAGAGAGGCTCCACGACTCGAACGATCCATGCTAGCTTGAAGTGTTCCGACTCTCCGATGATCTACGTCGAAGTTGCCTTAACCAAAGCTTTCTCACTCTAAAGAGATGAACACCCTAATCTAATGGGCTAGATTAGATGAGGATGAGGGAGTAGTAATTATGCTTTCTTTTTATTCACTTTCTCATAAGAAATCATCACAAAAGAATTAACTAGTAAGCATTTTCTTTTAGAACTCAAGAGAGAAGAAGATGATAATGGAAAAGATAATCCTTTTGTGATGAATAGAAAAGAAATGTATATGATTGATTATAGAACCATGGTCAAGGATAATAGGCTAAGAGTTTGTAGAGAATAAACTAGAGTTAGGGTTTGGTTAGGTTAAGTTATGAGTCATGGAAAAATATCAACCATAATATCTTAACCAAGACAAAAGCAAAGCTTCTAGAAGGTGCAAGAAGAAACTAACCCTAATCAAACCCTAATCCCATTTAATCATCCTTAAACATGTTTAATAATAAATCATATCATGTCACAATAATATATATCACATATATATTATATATTTGCAACAAAAGAAAATAATACAATTAACATATATCGCATATATATCAATGTATCATCCAGTGAGAAAATGAAATAATAAAGCGAGCCAATATTAGATAATGTAATACAATATATCATATATATTATTATACATTAAATCATCGAATCAACACTTGATCCGACGATCCGACTATATCGAATATTACCACTAATATATCATGTACCGATTCATCGAATCAACACTTGATCCGATGACCCGGTTCATATCTAAATATCGCAAGAATATAATACGGTATCTCATATCGCATTATTCTTGGTCCTGCACATATCACATATGTGCCTCTACTCCGTTTCGCCTGAGCCAAGAAACCTCTGTGTAGGACTCTAAAGAATCGTCAATACGCCGGTAGCAGGTGATGATCATATCAAACACCCACAAGCTGCAAGCGGTCAGATAAACGTAACAGCCATCCAGGTATTGAGCGATCATAAGATCAACAAGCTAGCCTGTGCGTTCTCCTGTGAATCCAATCAGTAACACTCTCGTACAGTCCGGTCTGTTCGTCTGATATGTCGCATATCAAGTCTAGGGGTGGTAAACGTCAGACCCCAGTAACCGATAAGTCGTGTCGATGTGTGGCTCATAACGGGTCGAGAAACTACTAGTAACACTTACCAGTAAATCTCTATATCATCCCTGGCTAGGGACTTCCAGTTATAGCCAATCGAACACAGCATAACATCAACTCCCTATACCGGGAGAGACGAATCCCCTCCTATCGCTCATTGCCTCCATGTGATTCGGGACTGTATCCAAAAGCCACCGTTTTGCACGCCCTCTTGGACATGGTAAGGTGGAAATCAAAGCACAGTGGAAATCACACAAGACTCTATGACGATCTCGGGTCTACAGACTACCCTGTACCAGTGTCACCAGAGAACTGCCATCTGACGTGTGGTATATCACCATCTGGGAGTTCTCGGCGAGTCCGTCCAGTGTACCCAGTCTCCACTGAGCACCCATACACCATCTCCGATGTCAAACACCGATGGATATGGGATCATCCATCGCACATCATATGGGTCAAGATGCGTATACGCTAGTCTACTCTGGTGTATCGATGCCCTGTCTCGATATACCCTCGACTAGGAACTGTTATAGGATGTACTCATCGACTACCATGGCCCCACTAGTATGATCTCATCATAGTCCCAATAGTCGAGTACAGATCCTAAGGGCTTTATCAACATGTGAGAGAAAAACAGTAAACCAATACAAGTCAACATGTTAAGATAAAGTGAAACCAAATAGCATACTATCATGACGAGCAAGAAAGTTCTCTCTATATATATCCAAGCATCCATTATAATATACATCATATGTACAACAATGGCCTCTAGGGCATATACATAACTAACAGGTTGTAAAAAGTCTTTCTCATTCTATCATTTCCACTCTCTCTCATCCAAGCTCTCCCTCTTCCTCTTGCTCATGGTTCTCTTGTCTCATGAGTTGAGAAACAAGAACCATTGAGATAAAACCCTAAAAATACTTCTCTACTCACTCTAAGTTCAAGGTCTAGCAAGCTAAGGATTTTAGTTTCCTCTCGATTGAGGAAGGAGCCAAAAGTAGAAGCTTTCGGGTGGATCCATCTTCGGCACAAGGAGACGACGAGGTGAGGCCGATCCGACCACTACAAGAAGTCGAAGAGTGTCCAAAGCAATCATCATGGGAAGCTGAACCGGAGCAATCGTCACTTAGTTGCTACTTCCACTTTACCTCGAACTATCTACCCCGCTGAAGGAGTTCAAGATTAGGTATAACCCCTAACATAGTAGTTAAACTCTTAATTAGGTTGTTAGATAGTTTGTTTAGCAAAGATCCGGTTTCTAATCCATGTTACCCTTCACCGAAAAAACGTTTTTCACCATTTCCGCAACCCCGAAAGAACCGGGACGGGTAACGTGAACTTACAGTAAATATGCCGCGGAACATACACACGCTACGTTACTCTTCTTAAGCTACCTACTCCATCATACCAAGGTCATCCTACACTCCGAAAGGTAAAGCCTAGCGCACTGATACCAACTTTGTCACGACCCGAAATTGGCACGTGACGGCCCTTAAACTACGCAACGTCTACAGGCATAACGCAATTTAAGAAAGCCAAAAACCCAGAAATCTAAACCATCCAAAGCAGTAAAAGATAAGAACCATTGTTTAAAATTTTGAAAATCTCAAGTATAAATTCATTAAGTCCAGTCTACTTTCTTAAAAAATTTGGTAGCACCTCCTTTGTAAAAACTAGCCCCAAAAATGGGTACATACAAAGATAAAAGTAAAGCATTCCTAACAGGAGCAAATCCACGCCAAACGGCGGAAAATAACCACCACAAGCAAATATACGAAGCTGTAGCGAAGAAAAAGACGATATAAATAAAAGTGAGTAAAAGAAATCCCAAGTCACAAAATAATATACAATATCGTCCTCACATCTCATCTCTAAGTCAAAACATGATAATGGTAGATGGAGAGTACAAGGTACAAGATAACAATAAACAACAACTGATAGCCGCAAACCCACCTATAGCAAAACCGTGCACAGTCAGCCGAAACGGCATCTGCAGCAAAAGATGATATGAGAGATGAAAAGCCTGTCACGACTGCCCTGGGGAAACACCTGCAAATACTGTGGCACAACGGGGGTGAGTTGGCAACTCGTGAATAGTAAATAACATATGCAGGGAATCGCAAGTATGCACGTACAGCGTGAATTTAACATGCAAGCTGATCGCAATAAGATGGCAGTATGTATGTGCAATAGTCATGAAAGTACTCTAGCAGGTACTACAATACATGAAGCAATAAATGACAATATGTATATGCAACAATCATGAAAAGTACTCTAGCAGGTACTACTAATACATGAAGCAATGCATATAAAATAAATGAGGAGTATGAAATAAAATATGTCATCTCTACGAAATCCTGACCTCATGGTAAGACCAAAGTCCATCAAGACAATCTAAATCCCAATTTCCTCGATTAGCCTCCAAATCGGCTCTCATATCCTGTAAGTCTCATATATATCTTGAGTGTCAAATATCAAGTAAATCTCATAAATCCTGAGTGTCCAATATCAAGTATATCTCATATATCCCGAATGTACAATATCAAGTATATCTCGCATATCCTGTATGTACAATATCAGTATATTCCACATATCATGTATGTACAATATCAGTATCAAGTAAGTTTCATATAAGGTGAGTGTCTAACATCGACACCCAAAACATCATGAAACAAGTGTCAAGCATCGACAACGAAATACTGATCTATCAGGGGCTGTCACCATGACTGGACCTGATAGGTACGTATCATACGCTATCCGAAAACTCGAGTGCCTAGCTCTGACCCTCGAAATTCGACGTATTTGTACGCACATGACCCCGGTCGGTATCCCAACGATAACCGTCGTGTCAGAAGTACTGTTACCGGTAGATATGGTTCCCCTGTCAGGCTCTTGGGCATGTTACATCGACTCTTGCCCCGGGTACCTCCGGGCCCCACCATGTACCCTCATACGGCCCACTGCGCCTCCTCGCATGGGGTATATATATATACTCAGAACCGAGAAATCTCATGGTGGCTGCAGAAATATCATATCAAGAGAAACCGGGTTTTTCAAATAATGCATATTTTTATGAAACTACCACGGTCCTCAAATAAAGAAAACATAAAGTAAAGAATAAAATACTTGCATGAAACATTATGATGATATATTATAAAGACATGTATACATATATGTTAGCGTCCCACTCAACTAATATATATATATATATATGTGTGTGTGTGTGTGTGCGCGCGCGCGCGCGCGCGCATATATAACAGCGTCCCATTCCACTGTTTATATACTTAGGAAATAAACATCAGAGAACATCGTATGAAAATCATATAACCATGCGGAATCCAAGAAATATAATATATGCAGCATGAAACAGTAATATGAGCATATAAAGGAAAAACCGCTATTTAACTGCAACAAGTTATTAAATATATCATGCGGTTCCTAATTTCTCTAAAATCAGATGCAACATCATATACAGGTGAACATGTAGCTATAACAAGGTATGCGTAACCATGTTGGTATAGCAAGATATGTATGTCCATATGTAAGTATATATGATGTAAAAGTATCTGTAGCAAGGTATGTCTCTATACCTATCCATAATACCCTCCAGGTATATGTATGTATGTATGCCAGATGTACATGTAGCTATGTCTCATATGTGTATTCACTAATGGTACTCTACCATATAGGTATATGGGTAACTAGCATGTAAGCAAGTCAAGGCATATGTGTAAGCATGTAGGTATACAGGTATGCAATATGTCATATGCACAATGAAAATAAGGATCATGTCTCAATATCCCTAAGCAATACAATATCATATATGTATAAATGTTGTGCGTGTCATGGCAATTATTGACGGTGTGAGTGTGTCACGACCCGAAATAGCACGTGACTGGCCCTTGAATCATATGAAGTCTATAGGACCCCATCTAGTTCAAGTAAGCCAAAAGCCCAGAAATCTAAAACAATTTTAAATAGTAAGTGAAGGAAAACTGGTTTTAAAGAAGTGGTTTTAATATCATAAGCCGAATTATGCGTTTTTAAAACATCAAGTCTTTTCTGAAAATTTCGGCAGAGTTTCCTTTGTAAAAACTGGCCCCGAACGGGGTACAACATGAATAATATGAATAAAGGCATCCCCAAGCGGGAGCAAGCACTTCGTCCATTAACTGTCACAACCACGCAAGCAATATAATATACAACACCAAGGGCGAGGATCAAAACCCAAAAGGAAACTCAAACAACAAGAAAACCATAATAATACAAGCGTGACTCTAAGGTCGAAATGATACACAATTGGTTTTCTAAGTCTGAAATAATATACAAGTCTGGTTGATGGAGTTTCTAAATACAACAATGAAAATAATATACAAGAGTGGTCATGATGCGAGTGAACCCACCTACCAAAGCAATCACCCAGAATGGAAGCAGTTTACCATAAAGCCGCAATGGAACCTGTACGGCAAAAACCTACAAGAACTGTGGCACAACGGGGGTGAGTTGCCAACTCATGAGTAGAAAACATCACAGAGCAGAAATCGTATGTATGACTCAATCCTAGGTCAATACGATCAGTAATATATATCCTCAATATGAATAAGTCTGAAGCATGATAAGGTGGCAACGGTAAACATCTAAAAATAAGTGTAGTACCAAGTGCTCATGCCAGTACCTCAGGTAGCAACACATCATAAATATGAGGTATCATCAATGAAATCAGAGCCAACTATAGCATCAAGTTTATAAGTATGTGGATATCATCCAACAAGGTAATCAATGTCTGTTTGCGGGTGGATCCCGTCCACGTGTCAACCAATACATAGCAACATCATGCATGTAAAAGTCATAAAAGTATATGCATGAAAATATGAGGATATAAAAACAACAGGTGTCCCTCGCGACACATCAAAATCATGAAAACGTCATGAAACCCATGTCCATCATCGACATGTAAATCCTCATCTATCAGGTGCTGTCACCACGACTGGCCCTGATAGGTACGTATCATACGCTATCTCGAAAACCCAAGTGCCCAGCTTCCACCCTCGAATTTCGACGTATCCATACGTACATAACTACGGTCGGTATCCCCACGATAACCGCCGAGTCCAAATACTATCACCGGTAGGTAGTGGTCCCTCTGTCAGGCTCACCGTCGGCAACACTGTAAATCTACGCTAGCGCCCCGGCAGTCTACAGACGCCAAATGCGGAACAAAAACTTTTTAACTGGCGCTATCGTATACTTTAACCCGGATCTGCCATTATTGCTAAACTAACAAACTGTAAAGAGTGTAGAAAGATTGTACCGAACGATCCGAGTCCTTCGTTCTTCAACCATCATCCCACGCTCCGTTACGGCTGCTCAGATCTCGTCGATCTCCGATGTCCTCGTCGAGGTGGCACCACATCACCGATTCTTTAAACGGGCTCCCGCCTCTGACTCGAGGCAACTCGATCGTCAAGTTTGCTAAAAGAGACGACCAAGAATGATGTAGAGAATGAGTAGATGACTTTGTCTCACTTCGTCCAAATCCGTGGACGATCGGTTAATGAAGTTGCCGTGGAAATCGGGTGATGGAATGAACTGTAAAATTCCATGCACCCCAAATACTATCATATCTTTTCTACAAATGAAATCAACAACCATAAGAGAGAGAGGAGGGGGCCGGCCTCTTATAAAGAGAGGGGGGGTGACCGTAGGAACCAAGTGGTGACCCTAAGAAATAATATCATATGAAAAGATCTTAAGGAAAACAAAAAGCTTTAATGAAAATGATGACTCAAATCCTTAGTCACCATTTCATTAAAAGCAACCAATAAGAACACAACACCAAATAGCCTAGTCACCTCATCTAGAATCTTCTAGAACACTGACTCACCTCAACAGAAGAAAAGATAAATCCGTCTTTAACCGAATGTTAAAAGACGGCTGATAGAAAACTGGAAACTGGCAACTTCCAAAAGTGATCCTGAAACGACTTTCAGGAAAACCCCGAAACTGTATAAATATACCCGCATTTGTATTACGACCGAATACAAATGTAACTGAGACAAAGATATTATACCTACTCAATATAATACTCGGATCCGGCTTAAACCAAAGCCGACCAGTATTATCTGCCCGAAAAATAACACGTGCGTAAACGCACGTGCATTTTCCGAACCCTGCCATAAAACCATACGGCCTCTACAACGTTTCGCCCGAACTTGGGAAACTGTCTTTGGGGGACTCTAATGACTCGTCAGCATCCTGGCAGTGGGTTTAACCACAAACCGTCAGCGGCACTAGCAATGCGTAACGGTTGCCCACGGACTGACCTCAAGGGAGGCTGATGAGCAAACTCAAGGGAGGCCGATGAGTGAACTCATCCAGAAACCCTACTGAGCCTAACAGTGACAATGTATATACAGTCCGGTCCATTCGTCAATGAGTATCGCATATCCGCCTAGGGGGCTAGTAACGTCAGACCCCCAATATCAGTATAAGTCGTGTCGGAGTGAAGCCTAATAACACCCTGAGATACTACTGGAGTACCTACCAGTAAATCTCCTACCATGGCCATGGATTTGTGTAATGGCTCTCCTAGACACAGCACGACCTCGCCCCCAATACCGGGAGAGACGAAACCCCTGCCGATCCGCTCACGTGCCTCCATGTGGCTCGGGACTGTACCCAAAAGCTACCTGTTTGCACGACTCCTTTGAGCCGTGGTAGGGTAGAAATCAAAGCACAGTGGGAACTCACACGAGACAAATGACGACCTCAGGTCGATGAACTAACCTGTACACATGTCACCTGGGAACTGCTATCTGACAGTAGATATAATACTAACTAGCAGATTCCCGGCGAGTCATGTCCGGTGTACTCATAACCCAATGAGCACCTGTATACATCTTAGGTGATCCAACTGACACCAGTGGCTTGTGAGACCGGCCACCGCCCCTCGTCGGGGTCTCGACTGTACACACTAGTCTACTCCGGAGTATCGATGCCCTGTCTCGAAACTCCCACGACTAGGGACCACAATTAAGGATATGCGTATAAACTACCCAACTCTCACGTATATGATCGCCATCATACTGTTGGTAGTAAAGCAAGATCCTAAGGGCTCTATCAAAGTGTAACATGCAATCAGTCACCTGAACATGTACACGACTGATAAAGGCAAACCAGATAGCATACTATCATCTCGAGTAAGACTGTCCTACCGGTATAGGTCCTCCGCAATCATTGCAATCACGTACCCGCGATCCAATAATTGCCTATGAGGGCACTATCTCCAACAAACACAGCGATCCGTTCTCGCCCCGGGTACCATACCGGGTCCACCATGCACCCGCAATCGGCCTCATCCAGCTCCTCGAATCGGGTTTCACATGTCACGCGTCTCTGAACCGAGAAAACGCATGGTGGACACACTGAAATATCATATCAATAGAAACCGGGTTTTTAAAACAATACAAACTTTCTTTTAAAATAGCCACGGTTCTCAAATCCAGAAATCTCATGAAAACAGCATATCTCAATGCGTATAATCATAAAGCATGATGTATGCGACATATAATAGAAATATAAGCATATACGTATATTATGCCACATAAAACAGTAATATGCACATATCGAGGGAAAACCGCTCTTTAAAATGAATCCAGTTTTAAAATATGTCTTGCGGTTCCCAAATCTCCAAAATCAAGCCAGAATCACCTATGTACGTGCAAATACGTATGTATGCAGTATGGGTGTACAATATGTGTGTACGCAAGTATGAGTGTACAGTATGCCTGTGCGCCAATATGTCATACAAGGAGTCATATCATGATGCAGCAATCCTACGGTGTAGTGACATGGCAATTATCGATGATGAAGTGTGTGAGCCGGCAAACAGGTGTACGTGGAACATACGCATCTTCAATAATGGTGCTGGTGTCTTGACAGCATGGGTTTAATGTAACAATAAACACATTTAAACATGTAACGCAATGCGAATAGAAAGAATATGCGGAAAATGACTAATAAACACAACAGTGAAGAATCTACATCAATATATAAATGTCATACAGTTTTGCTATTTGAAATAAGACGAATCGTGGTGTTTAGAAAAATAAGGACTACGGTGTTTTTAAGGAAAGATGTGTCTTTTGAAAATATCTGTATAATCCCTTAGCATGTTTTTAAAATACTCACGATTCGTTAGTTTTGAAATTGGTATGACTCGGGTCCAGTCTAGCATCTACAAGTAACTACAGGACTAAACGAACAGTCTAACCGAAAGGGTAAGGGAAACCACCTAAATCTGAGTCGAAATACACATAAATATAATAGTCGGTGATCCCGCCTCAATAGTATCACATGCGATACAATATATAATATGACATCCTCGAGTCAATAGTGCAGATCTATCATCAATATATAGCTCGTACGTAAATCCGTCGTACGGCATCCCAAATCTGGGTACGGGTCGAATCTCATATTTTATTTCATCAATTATCTGGTATCCTTATCATCATATCTCATGAACTGGGGTACTGATCTAAGTCTAGTATAAGCTGATACCATCTATAAATATATGTGTGCGTGTATGAAAACGCATCCCTAAAGGCCCGCTAAAATCTCATGTCGTATCTCCTTATACGAACCACATCATATCACAGATCTCGTGGCTCCATGCCCAAACTCATCGACTCATCTCCAAATATCATCCACTATCCTCACCATCCAAGTGTAGGTATACGTGTATATATATACACAGTCATGTTTCCCCCAATCAGAGCAAAGCTCTGTTTTGAATTTCAAAATTCAAAAATTGAAGCAACGCTTCACATCCCCTGCACTGCGCGCTGCGTGTCAAGAGTAGACACGCCGGCGCCAAGAGCGTTGCGCCCTAGGCAGCACACCCCCAATCAGAACAAAGCTCTGTTTCAAAATTCAAATTCAAAAATTGAAGCAACGCTTCAGATCCTTTGCGCTTTGCGCTGCGCGCCATGTGTCGAACGCAGGTGCGCTAGCTCAGTTGCGCTGCACTCTACGCTGCGCGCCACGTGTCAAACACAGGCGCGCTAGTGCAGTTGCGCTGCACTCTGCGCTGTGCGCCACGTGTCAAACGCAGGCGCGCTCGCGCCAATTGCGCCAGCGCTGGAATTTAAAGAATTCCCCACCGTTAGATCAAAAGATCTAATAAATTATTAAATAACCGGAATTAAAATTCTGTTCTAGAGAGATCTTTCCAATCTTATTAAAATAAGAAGATTATCTTCTGTAAAATAGAAGCCTTAGGATCAAAGATCCAACGGTGGGGAAATATCCCCAAATCAATCAGAGAAAGATCTCTTCAACTAACTTAGCAAATCAATTGGCCATATATAAAGGCCCCAAGACTTCAAGTCACATATAGAGAGAACCCTCTGCAAACTTTGAGAGAAGAACTCAAAAAGAAAGAAAGGGAAGCCTTTGAAGAAATAAGATCATTTCTTCATCTTTAAAGGTAAAGAACTGTGTTCTTGAATAAATACAGATGAAATCATCTCATTAAAAAAGAAGAACCATCTTCTAAAAAGATCAGAGATCTAAGAACAAGATCAAGATCTTCAATAGAAAAGAAAAAGATCAAAAAAGATCTAGTTATAAAAGATTAAGAAGAAGTAATTTACGTCATTCACAGATCTTTTGATCTATAAAGGCATAGCCTTTTGATAAGAACACGAACTTTGGTTCTTGGATCTTGAGGCAAGGCCTCCTTTGAAGAACAAAAAAGTTGTTATTTGATCTTAATTTGATCAAAAATGCGCTCTGCGCTATTGGACAGTGCCTTGCACTCTTGAATTGTGCCTTTGCGCTTATTGGACTGGCGCACAGCGCCAAAACGCGCCACATGTCAACCATAGAACCGTTTGTACTTTGCGCTTCTAAAAATAGCGAACTGCGCTCTTGGACTGGCGCACTGCGCCAGAGCACGCCACGTGTCACTCACTGGCGCACCCATAAATCGGCGCAGCGCACTTATAAGGCGCAGCGCACTTATAAAGCGCAATGCGCTAACAGACTTGCGCTTAGCGCTGAGCGTGACACGTGTCACCTTTGCATGCGCTAGCACAATGCGCTCTTTGATTGGCGCAAAACGCCTGACAAGCCACGTGGCGCACTATCAGACAACTTTTTTTGCCCCTGATAAATGCTATGCATTTAATTACATCCAATGTCAGAGCCTAATGCTATGCATTATTAAAAGGGCAGAGCCCAAATAAACGCCTAACAGGCCAAACATGAATAAAATGTTAAACATTTTTAACTAGACTTAGCCCAATTCTGGCCATAAGTCCTCAATATAAATTGAACTAACCACAACTTCTCTTCCAATCAATTTACACCCGGTTCGAGGGTACATCTCTTTACTCCTCTGACATCCGTCGTTGTAATCCTTCAACGTCATCAGAGAGGTGACGGGTCCCGACGGCCACACATAGCTACGGACTGTGGGGTCCTTAAATTCATGGACTATGATGTCCTTAACCTCGACCGTGATGTCTTAAAACTAATACCGGACTGTGGGGACTTTAAACTCATGGACTATGACGTCCTTAACCTCGACCGTGATGTCTTAAAACTAACACCGGACTGTGAGGTCCTTAAACTCATGGACTATGATGTCCTTAACCTCGACCGCGATGTCTTAAAACTAACAATGGACCGTAATGTCCTTAAACTAATTATCGACCGCAATGTCATTAAACGAAACAACAGAGCCCAATTGCTCTCTTGTCGGATCTAAACGATCCCGTTAAGTTGATCTTAGTCTAGAATTAGACTAACGTGTCCTTAACAAACGTTTAAGTTGATCTTAGCCTCAAATAAGGCTAACGTATCCTTAAACACAACCCCCCAAACCCAAATCTAAGAAAGATACGGATTTAGACTAATCCACGTCCTACGGGCGACAACACAAATTAGTCTCCGTATACAATCCACGGGCAACCAAACACAAAACAAACACCCACGATATGAAGTGGCCATATGGAGAAGGAGAAAGTTGTTACCGCGATGCGGTAGCATAATTAACTGCAGGGGCTTGCACCTGCAGGGAAGACCGTCCCCACAATCAAAAACCCCCTCAAATGAGGGGGAATCTGACGAAGTCTGCTACATCGGCCGCATCCATTTAAACCTTCGATACAGGTGCCATAAATCAACTTGGCATCTTCGGAGAGGTGGACGGATAGCACCAATTAGCATCTGCCCCCAGATTCAGGAAAGACGTCCAGTCTTCCCGGCTTCCGGCGGCGAACAAGTCCCATACCTATATGTGTGTGTATATATGTCTATCCCCATATACGCACAAGTATAACAGTAAGCATGTGTGTGCGTGTGAGTGTAAACCTTCTGGGGTTCGCGACTAAGTAGCTAAACTAAGTTACTTCTAACTATTCTAAACTAAACCATGAACACAAATCATATCTTGATAATCATCCACGTAACATAAACACATATCTATAACCATAACCATATATATATATATATGTATATGTATATAAGTTATACTACGAACTGTGGGGGTGCTATACGCCATCCACCCGACTTCCCCCGTAGATATAATCGACTCACATTGCTCTCGTATGTCGTTGCCGATGTCGCCACGCGCTTGCTTGTCGTTTCGAAATCCTCGTGGGGTACCTACATATCACATATAGCATCGTAAACAAAATCACGCACGAAAACCAAAATGTCGCACGAATCACCCATAGGTTAAAACCTATAGTTTACGCATGCAAGAATAACCAAACAACTCTCGACGATCGACGTATAAACGTGAATCGACCGAGTTAAAACACAAATATCAAAATAAATTTCAAAAACGTCATGAAATACGAGACATCAACTCAAGAAGATGGTCCCAGATTTTACCCAAAGTGAAATTAGCCAAAGTTGCATATGAGAAGGGTCTATTTTACTGGAGATAAAGCCCTGGAACAAGCACAAAGCAATTTGGGTGCACCAAGGCTTACGGCCCAAATGAATAAATCTGTGGCCAGAACTTGGAGTAGGGGTCTCAGGTTTTAGGTATAGGTTCTAGTTTGCCTGCACATCTCTCAGTCTTCGCTAAATATTTTTCAGGTGCCCCGGGTGATAGCAGATACCAAAACACATCACAATTTCCGTAAAATCTGCCGATGTCGGGGTTTCTAAGTTTGGGTTTGGGGTTTTATTCTCTGTTTTAGTTCAATTTACCATCACTACAGGGGTTGTAGTCCCTAATTATAGCTCAATTGCACCTTTGGAATCAATTCAAACCCTAATCCCTAACTTGGAATTTTCAAAGCTCCCAAAACGACACTAAATCGGTTCTAATCAAACATGGATGTAAAAGCAATGGAAATACTATGCTAAAGGTTCAGAAATTACCTCACTTGGCACTCATGAATCCCCTAGAGCACCAAAATGCAAACTTCTTGGTCCAAAGTGTAGCTTATGAGCTTGTGCACATTTTTAGTGAAAGTGAGAGGGACTTTTGGTGTTGTTTTGAGGGTGATTTGAGGGTTTTTAAGTGGAGGGGGAAGGGGTTGCTGCCATGAGAGAAGAGAGGGGAGAGAAATGAAGAAGAACAATGAAGGGACAAGGAGCCATGGTCATGGGTTGACCCCTCACCTCTCTCTCTCTCACCCATACCTATTTGTTTATTCCTTTTTCTTTTCTTTTCTTTTATTTCCCTTTCCTTTTCTCTTCTCACATAAAACCCAAAACCATGAATTAAAATGAAAAGAAAGCCATGTATGAAAATGTAACACAAGTGTAAAAATGATATGATGCATGTTTTGCACAAAACACGCTTAAAGCCCGATTAGCGATTTTAATCGCGATTAGCACTAAAATAGTGTCAAATAGTTCATAAATTTTCGTGATTCGCTTAAATCACATAAAGCATTTTAATAATTTCCATAATTTTTCAAAATTTTCCCCATTTATCGGTATTTAATTATACCGCCTTATTAAAATATTCAATATTTTATTATTTAATTATAAAAAAATTCCCAAAAATAATATTTTATTTTTTTTTTGAAATGTTACAATCTTCCCCCCTTAAAGAAATTCGGTCCCTGAATTTAAATTTAAATTTAAACCCCTCAATACTAAAACATTTCAGTAAAAAGTCCAAGTCGTCGTGGCTCCGAAATCAACAATACATAAAAGCATCATAGCGCAATGTATGCGCATGAACAGTGAGCAGATAACTCAAAATCAAAACTCCGTCAAGCATCCCGCAATCATCGGAGTCAAGGTGAAGACACCAATGTCAAATCCAATATGAAACCCAACGTGATATACATTAAAACTATACATGTAAACATCAATTTTTTTTACATGTAAATATCTGAAGGAAATGCATGCTAAATCTTTCATGTTGCTGTGCGATGCGCATAACACTGCACAGTGGCGGACGTCTATTGTAAGAAAATAACCATATATGTATATATCTTTTGTTTAATATGTACGTTCCGCCGTTTTGAAAACAATTTAGAAGGGTTTCCCTGTTTTTAAAGGTTTCGTGTCACATCAGACACATAGGCAAATACTGAGACTATAGCTCCCTTTTTGGAAATCCCTTCGATAACTATCAATGCATGCAAAATATATCCAGGTACTGTTCTATGACTAGTCCTGCTCAGTCACTATATCAAATAGTAAATATAATAAAAACATACTGATCCAGCAGAAGTCAAATCCTAAAATGTGCATATTAATGCTACGTGCGTCTAGTGCGCACGGAAATCGAAACCCATGAATGTGCCATATATTTGCACAGAAACAATATCTAAGTGCATCGGGTGTGCACAAAACATCTGTCAAGAGCAACGGGTGTGCCTGACAGCAATATCAGGTGCATCTGATATGCACGAAGAATCTCGATTTAGTGCATCTGGTGTGCACCAAAATCGCATCCCATAATATGCGCCCAACATGCACGAAAATCCAAATCCGGTGCATCCATCATGCACGAATAAAATCTAAATCATGTGCATCCAACATGCACGAAATCACGAAATCCAATATCAAGCGCCGAACATGCGCAAAATCCAATCTGGTGCACAAAACCAATATCGAGTATCACAATCGAAATCGACGGTATACAGCACATTTCAATCCAAATCGAAATCAGGTATACCGGGATAAACAATCTCATAACCTTGTGCATTAGCGTGCACAAAAGCAGATCAAATACAAGAAGTGCCTGAAAACTATGTCGAAAGCATAATTCAAATCACATGCATACCATAGGTATGAACTCGAAAATCAAAATCTCGAATGACATCAAATCGAAGTCAGGTGCAACTGTGGTGCACAAAATCTCAATCATGCAAATAAATCGTCCAAAATATCAAATCAAAGATGGCGGAAATAGTCCCGCTCTGGCACATACTCTAAATATCTCTGGCCAACAATCTCGTCGACGATGACGAACTCTGGCCTGCTGGGTGTGCGTAAAATGACCGCTCCTGGGTCCAAGTCTTCTCATAGTATTCCAGAAAGGTCCTGTCGAGGTCTCTCCCAAATCTCGTTTCTGCTGAACTGCCCGGAGGTTATCACCCTTTTCTATATCTATTTCTTATTCCGGAACGGCTGCATACTCATCGCGACTCCTTCTGAAAGATATATCCATATTCAACGCCTCTGCATGTGTTTCACATCTCTGATGTCGGCGGAATGGAACGTCATCTCATCAAGATCCCGTACAAACCTCTTACTCCACTTTTCTCTGCTGTCGACTGCTTCGGGCTCGTCTCATCGTGGCTGCATGGACTGTGCTCCAACGGCTATACTCGAATCTGGAGTCTCCCAAGCAAAGCATCCCATCACATGATATCCTAATGACGTCGAACCCTTCGATCGATTCGTCAAAGTTCCATAATCCCCCAAGAACTCAACATCTTGAGTACAGTTTAACAGTATTCCAGTACATGCCACAATATCTGTGGACCAACCGTAGAAGGGCAAACCCAAGCCTCACTAATGGCATCGCTGAACTGCCGCAAACCCTAAGGTTTCAAAGCGTTCTCATGGTCATTATGTCGAGTTAGGGTTTCATTCTTCTAGAGGGTCCATAGCATTACTTCCATTTGTCTCTGAATACTTTAAACTTAGAAAGTGGGCTCCTGACATTCGATCGTCTCCATCGACTCTCAACGTATCTGCGTGAAATCGTCTCTAGCTGGAATCAATCTATTTGATGACCTCGCATCGGGGTAAGCAACGTATCACATTTCCTAGTCCTTCCTCCATATGTGACTAGTGATCTTCTATCATATCTCTAAGTACAACTCGTGCGGCAATAGCTCTAAACATCTGGGGCGATATCTCGTCATTCGCAGTAACAACTGGCTCAATTGTCCACACGCTGAACAGTGCCTCAATCATCAATTAATCGGTGCATCGACGGTCATCACATTTGGCTGGCCTCTAGCAGTAGCCTGATCCTCTGGTACTGATCTGCACGTCCGAGAAATCTCGTAAAAGCAATCCATCAAACGCTCATGGCGCGAAAACACAATAAAACGACATCTCTATGCATTCGTATGTCCCTGGAATCATGCCCTGGTCAGTCCTTGTCCGTGACGAGCTCGTGCTGACACAACTCTAGCCGTAGCTCTCTCGGCCCGTGCAATCGTGGCAGCAAAATCATACCCAATATCTATGAGGATATATCATAGGAATGAATATAATACTGTGCAAGGAAAGTTACATCCTAAGGTTTCTTAAGCGGAGTAGCATATCGTAAGTATGCCGCAGAACATACATATGGTACGTCACTCTACTGAAGTTACCTACTCCATCAACCAAGGTCAACCTATGCGACGAAAGTTCGGGTCTAATACCCCCTCGACTAAGTCTAAGTTCCGTAAGGTCAAGCCTAAGTTCCGAATATATACAAACACTCTACGCTCCGCATAGTCAAACTTAGACTCAAACCAAGGTTAACCTGGCGCTCTGATACCAACTTTGTCACGACCCGAAATAGCACGTGACTGGCCCTTGAATCATATGAAATCTATAGGACCCCATCTAATTCAAGTAAGCCAAAAGCCCAGAAATCTAAAACCATTTTAAATAGTAAGTGAAGGAAAACTGGTTTTAAAGAAGTGGTTTTAATAGCATAAGCCGAATTATGCGTTTTTAAAACATCAAGTCTTTTCTGAAAATTTCGGCAGAGTTTCCTTTGTAAAAACTGGCCCCGAACGGAGTACAACATGAATAATATGAATAAAGGCATCCCCAAGCAGGAGTTAGCTCTTCGTCCATTGACGGTCACAATCACGCAAGCAATATAATATACAACGCCAAGGGCGAGATCAAAACCTAAAAGGAAACTCAAACAACAAGAAAACCATAATAACACAAGCGCGACTCTAAGGTCGAAATGATGCACAACTGGTTTTCTAAGTCTGAAATATATACAAGTCTGGTTGATGGAGTTTCTAGATACAACAATGAAAATAATATACAACAGTGGTCACAATGCGAGTGAACCCACCTACCAAAGCAATCACCCAGAATGGAAGCAGTGTGCCATAAAGCCGCAATGGAACCTGTACAGCAAAAACCTGCAAGAACTGTGGCACAACGGGGGTGAGTTGCCAACTCATGAGTAGAAAACATCACAGAGCAGAAATCGTATGTATGACTCAATCCTAGGTCAATACGATCGGTAATATATATCCTCAATAAGAATAAGTCTGAAGCATGATAAGGTGGCAAGGGTAAACATCTAAACATAAGTGTAGTACCAAGTGCTCGTGCCAGTACCTCAGGTAGCAACATATCATAAATATGAGGTATCATCAATGAAATCAGAGCCAACTATAACATCAAGTCTATAAGTATGTGGATATCATCCAACAATGTAATCAATGTCTGTATGCGGGTGGATTCCGTCCACGTGCCAACCAAAGACATAGCAACATCATGTATGTAAAAGTCATAAAAGCATATGCATGAATGTATGAGGATATAAAAACAACAGGTGTCCCTCGCGACACATCAAAATCATGAAAACATCATAAAACCCGTGTCCATCATCGACACGTAAATCCTCATCTATCAGGTGCTGTCACCACGACTTGCCCTGATAGGTACGTATCATACGCTATCTCGAAAACCCGAGTGCCCAGCTTCGACCCTCGAATTTCGACGTATCCATACGTACATAACTCCGGTCGGTATCCCCACGATAACCGCCGAGTCCAAATACTATCACCGGTAGGTAGTGGTCCCTCTGCCAGGCTCACCGTCGGCAACACAGCGATCCGTTCTCGCCTCGGGGTACCATACCGGGTCCACCATGCACCCGCAATCGGCCTCATCCAGCTCCTCGAATCGGGTTTCACATATCGCATGTCTCTGAACCAAGAAAACGCATGGTGGACGCACTGAAATATCATATCAAGAGAAACCGGGTTTTTAAGATAATACATACTTTCTTTTGAAATAGCCACGGTTCTCAAATCCAGAAATCTCATGAAAATAGCATATCTCAATGCGTATAATCATAAAGCATGATGTATGCGACATATAATAGAAATGTAACCATATCCGTATATCATGCACATAAAACAGTAATATGCACATATCGAGGGAATACCGCTGTTTAAAATGAATCCAGTTTTAAAATATGTCTTGCGGTTCCCAAATCTCCAAAATCAAGCCAGAATCACCTATGTACGTGCAAATACGTATGTATGAAGTATGGGTGTACAATATGTGTGTACGCAAGTATGAGTGTACAGTATGCCTGTGCACCAATATGTCATACAAGGAGTCATATCATGATGCAACAATACTACGGTGTAGTGACATGGCAATTATCGATGATGAAGTGTGTGAGCCAGCAAACAGATGTACCTGGAACATACGCATCATCGATAATGGTGCTGGTGTCCTGACAGCATGGGTTTAATGTAACAATAAACACATTTAAACATGTAACGCAATGCGAATAGCAAGAATATGCGGAAAATGACTAATAAACACAACAGTGAAGAATCTACATCAATATATAAATGTCATACAGTTTTGCCATTTGAAATAAGAAGAATCGTGGTGTTTAGAAAATAAGAGCTACGGTGTTTTTAAGGAAAGATGCGTCTTTTGAAAATATCTGTATAATCCCTTGGCATGTCTTTAAAATACTCACGATTAGTTAGTTTTGAAATAGGTATGACTGGGGTCCAGTCTAGCATCTACTAGTAACTACAGGACTAAACGAACAGTCTAACCAAAAGGGTAAGGGAAACCACCTAAATCTGAGTCGAAATACACATAAATATAATAGTCGGAGATCCCGCCTCAATAGTATCACATGCGATACAATATATAATATGACATCCTCGAGTCAAGAGTGTGGATCTATCATCAATATATTGCTCGTACGTAAATCCGTCGTACGGCATCCCAAATCTGGGTACGGGTCGAATCTCACATTTTATCACATCAATTATCTGGTATCCTTATCATCATATCTCATGAACTGGGGTACTGATCTAAGTCTAGTACAAGCCGATACCATCAATAAATATATGTGTGCGTGTATGAAAACACACGCCTAAAGGCCCGCTAAAATCTCATATCGTATCTCCTAATATGAACCACATCATATCACCGATCTCGTGGCACCATGACCAAACTCGTCGACTCATCTCCAAATATCATCCATTATCCTCACCATCCAAGTGTAGGTATACGTGTGTGTATATATATATATACAGACACAGTCCCATACCTGTGTGTGTGTGTATATATGTCTATCCCCATATACGCACAAGTATAACAGTAAGCATGTGTATGTGTGTGAGTGTAAACCTATTCTAAGGTTCGCGACTAAGAAGCTAAACTAAGTTACTTCTAACTATTCTAAACTAAACCATGAACACAAATCATATCTTGATAATCATCCACGTAACATAAACGCATATCTATAACCATATATATATATATATATATATATATATAAGCTGTACAACGAACTGCGGGGGTGCTATACGCCATCCACCCGACTTCCCCCGTAGATATAATCTACTCACATTGCTCCCGTATGCCGTTGCCGAGGTCGCCACGTGCTTGCTTGTCTTCTCAAAGTACTCGTGGGGTACAAACATATCACATATAGCATCGGAAACGAAATCACGCACGAAATCCAAAATGTCGCACGAATCACCTATAGGTTAAATAAAACCTATAATTTACGCATGTAAGAATAACCAAACAACTCTCGACGATCGACGTATAAACGTGAATTGACCGAGTTAAAACACAAATATCAAACTAAATTTCAAAAACGTAACGAAATACGAGGCAGCAACTCAAGAAGATGGTCCCAGATTTTACCCTAAGTGAAATTAGCCAAAGTTGCATATGGGAAGGGTCTATTTTACTGGAGATAAAGCCATGGAACAAGCACGAAGCAATTTGGGTGCACCAAGGCTTACGGCCCAAATGAATAAATCTGTGGCCAGAACTTGGAGTGGGGGTCTCAGGTTTTGGGTATAGGTTCTAGGTTGCCTGCACATCTCTCAGTCTTCACTAAATATTTTTCAGGTGCCTCGGGTGATAGCAGATACCCAAACAGATCACAATTTCGATAAAATCTGTCGATGTTGGGGTTTCTAAGTTTGGGTTTGGGATTTTATTCTCTGTTTTAGTTCAATTTACCATCACTACAGGGGTTGTGGTCACTAATTACAGCTCAATTGCACCTTTGGAATCAATTCAAACCCTAATCCCTAACTTGGAATTTTCAAAGCTCCCAAAACGACACTAAATTGGTTCTAATCAAACATGGATGTAAAATCAATGGAAATACTATGCTAAAGGTTCAGAAATTACCTCACTTGGCACTCATGAATCCCCTAGAGCACCAAAATGCAAACTTCTTGATCCAAAGTGTAGCTTGTGAGTTTATGCACATTTTTAGTGAAAGTGAGAGGGACTTTTGGTGTTGTTTTGAGGGTGATTTGAGGGTTTTGAAGTGGAGGGGGAAAGGGTTGCTGCCATGAGAGAAGAGAGGGAAGAGAAATGAAGAAGAACAATGAAAGGACAAGGAGCCATGGTCATGGGTTGACCCCTCACCTCTCTCTCTCTCACCCATACCTATTTGTTTATTCCTTTTTCTTTTCTTTTCTTTTCTTTTCTTTTCTCTCATAAAACCCAAAACCATGAATGAAAATGAAGAGAAAGCCATGTAGGAAAATGTAACACAAGTGTAAAAATGATATGGTGCATGTTTTGCACAAAACACACTTAAAGCCCGATTAGCGATTTTAATCGCGATTAGCACTAAAATAGTGTCAAATAGTTCATAAATTTTCGTGATTCGCTTATATCACATAAAGCACTCTCTTTTTAATATTTTTCAAATTTTTCCCCATTTATCGGTATTTAATTATACCGCCTTATTAAAATATTCAATATTTTATTATTTAATTATAAAAAAATTCCCAAAAATAATATTTTTTTTTTGAAATGTTACAGAGTGGCATACAATCAGTGCTCGTGCAACATGAACCGTCAATAATAGTGTTGTGTCTCATTAATACTATGTCTGAATGCAATAGGTAAATGAGATCTGCAACTAAGATACACATGCACAAACGAGTCCATATACTAAACCTTAAAGGTCAAGTCACTTAATCACGCCCAGACGCATAACGCCATGCGGGCAATTCCCCTGTAGATATTAAATTTACTCACCAACGATCCTGGCTAAGTAAAGCCAACCACCTGCTTTCCCCTCTTCGCAGCGTCCGAAGTCCCCGCCTGCGATCCTGAACACATATAACAATGAAGAAAGTGTATATAAGCAATCGACCAAAATACATACAACTACGTTTAACCGACACACCAACTCCAAACATACTCCCAAGTGTTCGTTTTAGTGGCTAACGAGCGTAGCGACATTACGAAACGAACTCAAGAGCAAAAGCTACACAAAGACACGAACAACATCGGCATTACCCTAGCTAGGAACGCAAAGCGACACAACTACCAAGTCTAGACCCTGATCGTACCGATCGCACATTCACAACACAATAACAAACGTGGAATCTAATATAAATAACGTCGCAACGTCAAAAGAAACCCACGCCTAAAATATCCGTAAATCTAGTAACCAGCCTTTATCATTTTAGCACAAAACTACAAGTTTTACCAAAAACTAGAATTTGCAAACATCACAAAATAGTAAGGTTAAACCATTTAAACTTTTGCTAAAATTTTAAATCTCACTAATTAGGATTAGTAAAAACTTAGATTGCTAATTAGCTTAATTATCCAATTAGAAAAATATCATTTAACAAATTAGCAACTTGGTTTAATTTTCATTTGTCTTAGCTTAACACTTAACCATTCCACTAATCAAAACCCTAATTTGATTATCAAAATGATATCTTGAATTTCAAAACATGAATTTAAAAGCTTAAATTAAACATGTAAATAAGCTAATTAAAGTATTAAACTACAAAAAGAGATTAGGGTTAAGGTTTTATACCTTCAAAGAACACAACTTGAAACTAGAAAAAACTCAAAGTTTAGCCTCCAAAAGAACACTTCCATGAAAATCCAACCTAGATTAGGGTTAAGGAAATGAAGGGAAATGATTATATTTGATTTTCTATGAATTTAGTTGGATTTTTCATGATTATTTTGAAGCAAAAAGTGAAGAAATGAGATGAGAAGGAGATGGGGCAGTGATTGTAAAGAGAATTCTTGATGTGTAGTATGAAAATTGATAAGAAATCACAACCAAAAATTATTTGACCGCAATCAACTACGGTGTCGGATGTAGATTGTTAATGAGTGCGGATCGTCCACAGGGAAAGTGTAATCGTTCGTCTTTTGGATTAGATGAATTGAAACTTTAAAAAAAACAAAACAAAACAATTCAAGATTTATAGTTGAAGTTCAAGAATTAGAAAATTTAGATCTAATAACAAGAAAAAGATAAAATCAAGAATTAATAGTTTGATGATTTTTCCAAACCAAATATCAAGAATCTATATGAGGCTCCTAGGAATCAATCGGATCTATAGATGTGATGTAATCTTACAATTACGTATTTTTATCCTTCGATGAATTGATACTAGATTGATGATGATCGATCGAGAATTAGGGATTTCTTATGAAACTAGGGTTTCATCTTATCCCTTGTTCTTTCGTCGATATCATTCACATTCTAGCCTCTAGTAAATTCAAGAAACGATCATAGATCCCTAATTTCGAGCGATAACAATCAAGAAAGTATCGCAACGAAACTAGGTCATCAATTCTTGAACTTGCTAGGGTTTACAAAGCTCGTAGGACTCAAGAATCGTATTAAGATTTGTTACATCATCATTCTATTGATCGTCTCGACTCCTTTACGAGCGGAGTTTTACTCAAACATCACAACAAGAACTACAATCACAAATTGAGATCTAATCATGATGCAAGAATTTAAAGAAAACAAGATTAAAGAATTTCACCTTTTATTTATATCAACAATTTCGTTACATTCGCTCAAGAACTACAAGAGGAAGAACTCGATCGTCGATTTGGCTTCGCTCATCTCTGTGAGTCACGGATCGGCTTGGATCACTTGTCCGATTGAAGATCGGCTCGTCTCCTAAAAGGTTGAAGGCTTCTTGCTTGATTGGTACTCGGGATCTTGAATTTGGAGTGGAATTAGGGTTAGGGTTTCGCACAAGTCTTGTCACTAGACTTGTGGAAGAAAATGGTGTAAGAATGAACTAATGAAGAACTAGCTAACTAAAGATTGAACAACTCAACCCTTAGATCTAGGTTCCTATTTATAGACATCAAAACCCAAGATCTAGGATTTCAAATTTGAATTTCCCTCCAAAATTTTGTTGAGGAGATTTGAATTTCCCTCCAAAAGTTAGTTAGAGGAGAAGCTTCTAGATGTGATTAGTTAGGAGGGAGCTTCTAGAAGAGATTAGTTAGGAGCTTAATTAGGATTAGCTTAATGATCTTCTTTGCTGATCTGGTAGAAGCTTCGAGATAATTCTGGAATTTGAAGCATGTGAAATGAATGTGAGCCAAGAGATAAGAATTTTCCACTGAAAATGAAGCGCTGACGTGGCAGAAGCGCCGCGGAACCGCGGCGCAAGCCGGCTCCCGCCGCGGTTCCGCGGTGCTTCTGGGGCTTCATGGCATGGGCTCTCTGCATATGCTTTGGGCTGACTTTTGGGCCTTTGTTTGATATATTGAATTTTGTTTTGTCTTCTGTGTCACTACCAGATCTGCATCTTTTGAGTTGGCGTAATTTTGATCAGCTCTTTGGCTTTTCTTCCGGATTTTCCTGCACAGACTCAAGACAAGTGTTGCGCAATATAGGGATGATGCGATGCCATGATAAACACACAATTTCCTCAGAAATTTCGGTTTTAGAGTCTAACAAATGCAATCTGATATTTCAGGACTGTTTTGCTAATATGTGAAATATGAATGCCGAACACTTCTAGATGAGTGCAAATGTTAGGGAAATTGCTGTGTTAAAAATACATTATTTTCTACTGATCAAATTCCCCCAAACTTATTTTCGATCGTCTCGAGCGAATTGTTTTATTAAAAAGAGAAGGAGAAAATAAAGAATGAGAAAAACTAACTAGCACACTTTCGTAGGCAACACGATTGCACTGAGCACGTGCAACAAGCCTTTAAACCTCTAGGTGTCCCTAGTAGGAGGAGTGTTGTCTCCTGAGGGTTTTCAGCGGATTGCACCCACAAAATCCAATAATAAAAGAAAGATCATGAATATTACATTTAAAGAAAAGCCTTGAAAATTAGGGTTTCCAACTAAGCTAGCTTTTCGGTTGTCATGAGCCCTATCTTAATGGTCATGAAAAGATGTTAGAAATCACGTCCTCCCTCAATAAAACATTGTCTTATTCTTCATTCCTATATTTCTTCCAAACATCGATCATATAACCCTGCGTGTGTGTAAAGACATCCCTACACCCGGAGAATTCAATTCAAGCTATCATACTCTTGCCCATCAGCCTCAGTACTTTTTAATTAATGAATATTTAGATGAGATTGCTCACACACTTTCATGCGACCGTTAATACTTCTTGAGGTACTAACCGACCGATTACTCATGTGCTTGCTTATTTGGTGTATTTTCCTCGTCCTGCACCACCTTAGGCATAGCAGTGACTCCCAGACCAGTTGGCCTTAGGGCACTAGGTGAAGAGGCACCCTCGCTATATATTTTTTTATTGCCCTTGGTGATAACAAAACCAGTGTCCATTTTTCTCACCACTTTATATTTTCTTCATTTTTTTTTATTTCCTTCATACATCGGCTTTAAGACAAGAGCATTTCAAGGTATCCTCTACTATCCCGGGCTTCAAGACGTGTGTAAGTGCGAATAGCAGGGTATCAACGTTCAAAATGTTTGGCTTCCAGAATAGGAACTATTTTTCAGACTTATTTTTATCCTCAGATTAGTGACTTCCTTTATCTTACTAACCCTTGGGACAATGGCTCATAACTACTTATTACTAGTTCGTATAAGAAAACTTCTAATTTTCTTAGTTTTCTTAAATTTTTCTAATCTCAAGGATGTAATTTTTCACTATCTAATCTTTTATTATCTTATTTATATACAAAAAAATATTTTTATCTTTTGAAATTTATTTAATTTTTATAGGTTTTCAAAAATGTTTTGTGCTTATGCAAAGTATGATGCAAATGATGCGAAAATAAGCACAAACCTCCCCCAAACTTGTTTTCAACAGTGTCCTCACTGTTGCCATCCGCTAAATCTGAAAAAACCTGTAAGCTTGGGAGGAATTTATTAGTGGGGGAAAAATATTTAAGTGAAGATCCTCCCCCAAACTTATTTTTGGCTCATCATTTTGTAAAAAAAAAATTCTTTTCAAGAGCCAGAAAAAATGCCCCCCCCCAAACTTGAGTTATGCAATGTTAATATTTTGAAAATCACATGAGGGGGTCAAAAATCATTGGTCGATGCCAAGCTTTGCAAAGACCGAAGGTTAACACCAACCATTCAAAAAATTTATCAATGCAGTGCTCTGGTTGGTGGAAGAAGAAGTGGGGAAAGGTTAAGTGGTGGAATAGAATGTGTGTGCGTCTCATTTTGGAGAGACGATGCAGTGAATGTGATGGATTACTTGCATTCTTTTTACTGTTCAGAGAAAGGGGTGGAGGTTCAATTTCAGTGATTGGGAGATGAATCATCTCAACACCCGTGTCATTCAAAAATGCGAGTTCATCAGCGAAGATTTCCACAAAAGTTCAATCTATACCCCGATGAATAATGTCATCACAAAGTGCGGGGTGATCTTCAGACTCTAAGAACAGTTCATAATCAGTGTTAATTGTTGACCCGGACATCTCGGTGGAAGAGTCCGTATGTGTAAGATACATAGTTGGGTCAAACAACAACATATGAAAAGAGTCAAGATCAGTATCAGGAGGATCATCAAATTCGCTGCTGTCGACATCCATTAAGTCGACAGAACAGACATGAGCAGTAGATTCGGAGGGTACACTTCCCAACTTGTAAATGTTTAGCTCTATTGACCTATTCCCGAAGGATAGGGTCACAGAATCGTTATGACAGTTGATAATAGCATTGGAAGTGGCCAAAAAGGGGCGACCTAAAATCACCGGAATTTGATTCCGTGGGTTCGCTACAGGCTGTGTATCAATTACAATAAAGTCCACAGGGAATATGAATTCCCCGATTTTTATTAAGACATCCTCCAGTTCACCCCTAGGTTTGGTGATTGATCGGTCAGCCATCTGGAGAGTTATGCTCGAGGGCTTTAACACTCCGATACCTAGTTGCTCGTAAACCGAATATGGAAGCAAGTTAACACTAGCGCCAAGGTCTAGTAAAGCACGGTTAATGTGTTTTTCCCCAATAGAAATGGAAATAGTAGGATATCCAGGATCCTTACGTTTCCTCGGTAATTGCTGGGGAAAGGCTGTGTCTACTGTTTTTGCCATGAATATCTTCTTGGGCACTTGAGTCTTCCTCTTCCTAGTGCACAAGTTCTTAAGAGTTTTCGCATAGGACGGAACTTGTTGGATAGCATCTAGGAGAGGGATGTTGATGTTAACTTGCTTAAAAATGTTCATAATCTTCTCCATATGTGGACTCGATGTGTTAGCCCTTAACCGATTAGGATAAGGCGCTTTAGCAATAAGCGCTGGGTCCATCATAGGAGAAGGAAGTGTGTGTGGACCCGATCCCAAAATAGAAGGGGGGATCGTCCGTGGAGGAGTAAAAGAGGTGGGCTGAAGTGGCGAGCCTTTTGGGAAATGAAGAATAGGCTCGGAAGAAGGTGGTGGGGTAGAAGAACTGGGGTCAGAATTAGAAGTGTGTGTGTGAGGAAAGGTCTCAGCCGGGGTATCATTGATTGATTTTTCAGTATCATCAAACTCTTCCCCAAGGTTATTGTCAAGCACTCTTCCAGATCTCAACATGATTGCATCCACATGATGTGAATAGCCAGGATTGGGTAAAGGTTGAGCTGGAAGTTTTCCTTTCTCTCTTGCACGCATTTCGGATTTTAGTTGTGCAATTTGTTCTTCCATCGATTTGATGTTCTCATTTTGAGAGATAATGATCTTCATCACATTCTCGACGGAAGATTGCCAACTTGCCGTCCCTTCGATGGATTGTTTCATGAAAGCATCCAAGGTTTGTGCTAGTGCAGAGGTATTATCTGTACCGGTCAATTACAAAGTGTTTTCATGTGGTGCAAAAGTGTTGGCCGGATTTTGGAAGTTTTGTGATTGGAAGGGGTGCTGACTCAATTGAAGTGGTGGTTGCTGTTGTGGTGGAGGGACCCTTTGGAAATTGTTTTGGGTTGGAACCGTGTTTTGAAATTGGGATTGGTTCCAACCAAAATTCGGGTAATTCCTCCAACCCTGATTAGATGTGGAAGAAAATGGGTCGTTTCTAGGTCCTTGTTGGTAAGCAGAACTGATATGCTCATGACCTTGAAACAGAGAATTTCGTGGACATTCTTCCGTCAAGTGAGAAGGATCAGAACAGCAGCCACATACAGTTTTGGAGAGTGACATTTGGTTTAGGGCGGCGGATAAAAATTTGTTTTCCATACCATCGAATTTCTTGTGTAAAGCTGAAATTTCAGCTTCAGCTCTAATTCCTATGGAAACATCATTGCCATCCCTAGACGATTGACTCACACCCTTCCACTGTAAATATCTTTCAGCGAAATCTTCTAAGTATTTCCAAGCTTCCCCATCATCCTTAGTCATAAAGTTGCCTTGACACATGGATTCAAGGGTCTGTCTCGTGTTAGGATTAATGCCCTCATATATGATACGGCACGGTTCCCATCTCGGGATGCCGTGATGTGGACATTGGACTAACAGATCCTTGAAACGTTCAAGACATTTTGAAAATGTTTCATTCGGAAGCTGGGTGAATTGATAGATTTCGCTACGTATTCAAGCTGTCTTTTGATGTTGGTAGAATTTCTTAAGGAATGCTTTGACGAAGTCTTCCCAATTTGAAATGGAATGTGCGGTAGTGTTATATAGCCACTTCTCGGCTAAATCGCACAAAGTGAATGGGAGAAGACGAAGACGTAAAGCATCCACAGAAAGCTGTGAAGTACCCATCATTGCGCATACATTTTCAAATTTGGTGATAAATGCGTATGCGTCCTCAGACTCGAGACCGTGAAATTTTGGTAGAAGGTTGATGTATTAGGGTTTTATTTGAAAATTTTCCCCGTTGGCTGGTGGAATGGAAAGACAGGTGGAAAGGGGACCTCGTGTTGGATAGCACCTCTCTTGGAGAGAAATGCGAGGTGGATTCTGCGCACCAACGGACGGCGGCAGAGTAGTGGAAAAGAAGTTCGATAGAGGTGGATCCATCGAAGTGGGTGTGGTGGTGGGTAATGAAAAGGTAAGTGTAGAAATACCGACTTTAGGGTCGATTGGAAGGACGCGGACTAACTGGCACTAGAAACCCGTGTCCAGCCTATCTTGCACTAAAAAGGGTTAGTACAAGTGGCAGCGTGAATTTATAATTAGGGAAAATGATGAATGCGGTGTTTGTTTTGAAAATTGGACGGATTTTGGAAAATATGATGCAACACAACAAATGCAACACACAAAACCCTAATTTTAGGGGTCACCTAGGTCAAAACTCTAGACCGCTCCTAACTGCCAAAAGACAAGTCGCAGGATAAATCCTCCACTGCCTCTATGTCCCCCTGTGGCCAGGTAAGTGCCAGGTAAGTGGGAAGGTACTCCACTACGTAAGTAGTGGGCCTAATTAATAACCACTAGCCTTCGACACACTTGCCTAAGACACCACAAGAAAATGCGGATAAGCAATGAATTACCCACGGCCTTCTCTTGTCCTAAGTGAGCGCGACGGTCCTTAGAGTCATCTCTAGATATTTTAATTAATGAGGGTAATGCGGATGCAAGTTTGTGATTTTTGGGGCTTAGGAAGGATAATGAACTCCCCACCTAATCTGGATTTGGTCTTTGCCCCTTAATGTCCGTATTAATTATGCAAACAACCACAAATAAAAACAAGCACAATTTAATTTTTGCTTTTTGCGGCGCTGCGATTTATTTGCAAAGAAACCTGCACAAAATGTTAATTGGAGCAGATTTTAGGAAGGAGATAAGAAAGATTGAGATTACCTGAGAATTTGGTGCAGTGACTCAACAAGGGGGCCACGGAACCGCCGCATAAGGGGGGTCTTTGCCGCGGAATAGCGGTGGGATGGTGGGATCTCTGCACAAAAATTTATAACAATGCTCCTGTTGCTCCCTTTAGCTCTCTGGAATATTCACAAAAAATTTATCCAAGCTCCAATGATTCCAGATTTCCTCGCAATCAAATCACAACACACGTATTAGGGTTTGTGCGAGTTTAGATCTAACAATTTATAATAGAATAAATCTTTCAACTCAAATTTCAAAATACGAACAATTAGCGCACTATCCCCGGCAACGGCGCCATTTGATTGTAAAGAGAATTCTTGATGTGTAGTATGAAAATTGATAAGAAATCACAACCAAAAATTATTTGACCGCAATCAACTACGGTGTCGGATGTAGATTGTTAATGAGTGCGGATCGTCCACAGGGAAAGTGTAATCGTCGTCTTTTGGATTAGATGAATTGAAACTTTAAAGAAAAGAAAACAAAACAATTCAAGATTTATAGTTGAAGTTCAAGAATTAGAAAATCTAGATCTAATAACAAGAAAAAGATAGAATCAAGAATTGATAGTTTGATGATTTTTCCAAACCAAATATCAAGAATCTATATGAGGCTCGTAGGAATCAATCGGATCTATAGATGTGATGTAATCTTACAATTACGTATTCTTATCCTTCGATGAATTGATACTAGATCGATGATGATTGATCGAGAGTTAGGGATTTCTTATGAAACTAGGGTTTCATCTTATCCCTTGTTCTTTCGTCGATATCATTCACATTCTAGCCTCTAGTAAATTCAAGAAACGATCATAGATCCCTAATTTCGAGCGATAACAATCAAGAAAGTATCGCAACGAAACTAGGTCTTCGATTCTTGAACTTGCTAGGGTTTACAAAGCTCGTAGGACTCAAGAATCGTATTAAGATTTGTTACATCATCATTCTATTGATCGTCTCGACTCCTTTACGAGCGGAGTTTTACTCAAACATCACAACAAGAACTACAATCACAAATTGAGATCTAATCATGATGCAAGAATTTAAAGAAAAAAAGATTAAAGAATTTCACCTTTTATTTATATCAACAATTTCGTTACATTCGCTCAAGAACTACAAGAGGAAGAACTCGATCGTCGATTTGGCTTCGCTCGTCTCCGTGAGTCGCGGATCGGCTTGGATCACTTGCCCGATTGAAGATTGGCTCGGCTCCTAAAAGGTTGAAGGCTTCTTGCTTGATTGGTACTCAGGATCTTGAATTTGGAGTGGAATTAGGGTTAGGGTTTCGCACAAGTCTTGTCACTAGACTTGTGGAAGAAAATGGTGTAAGAATGAACTAATGAAGAACTAGCTAACTAAAGCTTGAACAACTCAACCCTTAGATCTAGGTTCCTATTTATAGACATCAAAACCCTAGATCTTGGATTTCAAATTTGAATTTCCCTCCAAAAGTTTGTTGAGGAGATTTGAATTTCCCTCCAAAAGTTAGTTAGAGGAGAAGCTTCTAGATGTGATTAGTTAGGAGGGATCTTCTAGAAGAGATTAGTTAGGAGCTTAATTAGGATTAGCTTAATGATCTTCTTTGCTGATCTGGTAGAAGCTTCGAGATAATTCTGGAATTTGAAGCATGTGAAATGAATGTGAGCCCAGAGATAAGAATTTTCCACTGAAAATGAAGCGCTGACGTGGCAGAAGCGCCGCGGAACCGCGGCGCAAGCCGGCTCCCGCCGCGGTTCCGCGGCGCTTCTGGGGCTTCATGGCTTGGGCTCTCTGCATATGCTTTGGGCTGACTTTTGGTCCTTTGTTTGATATATTGAATTTTGTTTTGTCTTCTGTGTCACTACCAGATCTGCATCTTTTGAGTTGGCGTAATTTTGATCAGCTCTTTGGCTTTTCTTCCAGATTTTCCTGCACAGACTCAAGACAAGTATTGCGCAATATAGGGATGATGTGATGCCATGATAAACACACAATTTCCTCAGAAATGTCGGTTTTAGAGTCTAACACATGCAATCTGATATTTCAGGACTGTTTTGCTAATATATGAAATATGAATGCCGAACACTTCTAGATGAGTGCAAATGTTAGGGAAATTGCTGTGTTAAAAATATATTATTTTCGACTGATCAGGCAGCAAGGATTTCAAGTGGCCAGCCAAGGGAAAGGAGGTGGAGGTTTGTGGAAAATTGTAGAAAAATCTAGAAGAAACTTCAATTATTGCTTAATAAAACAAAATACCATCATGTCACCATTTTCTTTTCTTTAATAATTCATTTTAATTACAATTTACATGATATTTTGGAGAGAAGGTTCTAAACATAATTCTAGTGATTAGTTTAGTATAAAACCACATTAGTAGTAATTACCCCACAAAAAAAAGTAATTACCACAAATAAAGTCCACAAATAAAGAATTAAAATAATATTTTATTAGGGAAAAATTCTATGTGAACCAAAATTTCCCATTGACCCCCAAAGTTCTCGCACTAGCTTTCTTCTAGCTAAACTAGGTGCCGGCAAGTCTATATTGATGTTTGATCACAATGGGGTTAAAACGGAAAATACAGACTATTTTACCCTAAAAACGGAAAATTCGCAAAACGATTTCTAAAATGTTACATTTCTAGCTTCATGAGAGGTGAAGAAAATTAGTGAGAAAATTATTTCTAAAGTGAGTAAAATTCCTACTTCATCAATCTCTTCTTTACTAGCCATTTAGATTGGGTTGTTTCTTCACTAGTTCATCACTTGGTGAAGAGGTAGCTTGTGTTTGTGTCTCCTTGACGTAGATCATCTTCGGCCTCGAAGACTTCAAGAAACCTTGTTCATTTCACCTTGTGGAGCCTCACTAGAGTACGGGAGATCACTACTTGGAGCAAAGGGACTACTACACGGAGCTATTGAAGTGAAGAACCGGTCTACAAAGGTTGTATTCCTCGTTCACTTAGATGTAAAGATGTTTACATGCTTGTTCTTCTAATTCTCTAGTTTAGATTCTAGCGTTAGGGTTCTTTAGCGCGCCAAAAATTTTGAAAACGGCATGGTCGATGCCTCCCGAAACCCAGCGGCACCCTAGAGAACCATGCACGTATCACGGCATAAGTAGCTGGCGTTTCATAATAAGGAAATAGGTGTGTGTGTGTGTGTATACTTATCTTTTTTTAACATATATGTACCGCCTTTGAAATGATTTAGAAGGGTTTTCTTTCTAAATTTTCATTCCATCATGGACACGTAGAAAATATGGAGACTATAGCTCTTTTTTGAAAATCCCTTCCGTAAATATTGATGCATGCAAAAATACTCAGACACAGTCCTCAGACTAGTCCTGCTCGATTACTAAACCGTATATATCATGAAAAACATAGTTCTCGAAGGGAAATCAATCTCGAAATAGAGCATACAATTACCACGTGCGTCTGGTGCGCACAAAAATCGAAACCAAATACAGCACCACGAATGTGTACGGAAACAAAACTCAAGTGCAACAGGTGTGCACGAAAACATTTGTCAAGTGCAACGGATGTGCCTGACAACAATATCAAGTGCATCTAATATGCACGAAGAATCTCGATTAGGTGCATCTGTGTGCACAAAATCACATCAAGTGCGCCAAGTGTGCGCAAGAATCTCAATCAAGTGTGTCAGGTCCGCACAAAAGTATCTAGTGCAGTAAGGTGCACGATAATGAAAATCAAGTGCACAAGATGCATGAAGACATAAATCCTATGCACGAGGGTGCCTAAAAACAAATATCGAATATAAAAATCGAAATCAGCGGTATACGACATACACCAAATCAAATCAAGTATACCGCGATCTATGAACTCGTAAACGTATGCAGCTGCGTGCACTAAATCATATCGAATATTGAAAGTGTTCGTAAACCACATCGAATGTATAAGTCCAAATCATGTGCATACTGCATCCACGAAATCAAAATCAAGTACCTCGAAGTGCGTAAAAATCATAATCAAGCGTAAATGGGTATGCGCAAAAACAAAAATCAGTACAACTGATACACGAAAATACGAATCAAGTGTAACTGTAGTGCACAAAGAAAATATCAGTTATAAAAAATCGTCAAAATACCGAAATCAGGATGACGAAAACGTGACATCCGAATCATCAGGACACAAATCATAAATAACTGTTGTCGAGGTGACCCTCCTTCAAAGTCGAAAGGCGCTAATGCATCCAAGACTGTCAGAGCAAGATATCTACTTGCCTCCTGTTCACGGTCTGGCGCCTTCTGCCTTTAGGTTCTTATCTCTCTCTGCGGATTACCAGTTATATGCATCCTCGGCCCGACAGCCCGATTCAGAGTAATGACTGAAACAATCCCTTTCTGGCGCTTCTCTGAAGATCTCCTGACCAATTAACATGGTCACTCGTAACGTATCAATGATGGAAATCTTTAACCCACTGAGTGCGCGTGATACGACCGATCCTGGGTTCAAGTCTTCTCATGTAGTATTCCAGAAAGATCATGTTGGGGTCTCTTTCCCAAAATCGTCTCTGCAGAACTGCCCGGAAGTTGGCACTCCTTACTCAATCTGTTCCTTGCTTCAGGACAGTTGCATTCTTTTCATGACTTTTCTCTGGAATTATGGCTGCATTCGATGCCTCTGCATGTGTATCAAATCTCTGATGTCAATGGAGTGGAACGTCATCTCGTCAAGATCTCATACGAACCTCTAACTCCGCTTCCCTTCGGTATGGACCAATTTGGAATCATCTCTTCATAGCTGTGTAGACTACGCTCCTATTAGCTGTAGTCACATCTAGAGTCTCTTTTTCCAATGCTACGAACTCAACATATCTAATATCCTGTAGAAGGCATCTGGCCAATTACGTCCTCAGAAACTCGTCCATGTCATCGGAGTAATGTTCCTTCGCTCGTCCTTTCTTGATCGACTCACAATACGTCTGTGTGAGGTCCCCTTCTAACTGAAGCTTATCAATCTGATGTTCTCGCATCGGAGTATCCAAATGAACAACATGTCCTAGTCATTCATCCAGGGGTGATTAGTGATCTTCTATCCTATCCCCATGTATAAACTTATGCTACAATAGCTTTAATGATGTGGGGACGATATCTTAACAACTCAGCAACAGCTAACTCGCTCGTCCGCATGGTAGACAATACCTCAAACATCTTGAGTAGATAGTATGTCAATAGTCTTCACCATCTGGCTGGCCTCTAACAATAGCCCGATCATCTAGTGCAGATCCTGAATGCTCGCGTCAACAAAAAATCTTAATAACACAATAAATCAATGCATTCGTATGTATCCGAAATACGCCCTTGTTAGTCCTCGTCCATGACAAGCTCGTGCTGACCGCATCTCCGGTCGCAGCTCTCTCTCTCTCTGCTCGTGTAACCACGGTAATGGAAACCACAATCCGATATCGATGAGGATAGATTATAGGAACGAATAGAAATGCCATGCATAAGAAATGTACATCCTAAGGCTTCTTAAGCGGAGTAGCGTATCGTAAGTATGCCGCGGAACATACACATGGTACGTCACTCTACTTAAGTCACCTACTCCATCAACCAAGATCAACCTACGCGATGAAAGTTTGGGTCTAATACCCCCTCGGCCAAGTCTAAGTTCCATAAGGTCAAGCCTAGGTTCCGAATTTATATATATACGCCCTAGACTCCGGATAGTCAAACCTAGACTCGAACCAAGGTTAAACCTCACGCTCTGATACCAACTTTGTCACGACCCGTAAAGGCACGTGATTAGCACTTGAATCATGTGAAGTCTATAGGACCCCACCTAATTCAAATAAGCCAAAAGCCCAGAAATCTAAACTTTTTAGGGAAAATATTGGAGGTGAAGTTTTGAAATAACGGTACAATGAAAACAACTTCTTAATTTAAAAGATAAGTAATAGTATACGAAAATAAAATGTTTTGTAGCTATCTTGAAAACATGTTTCGTCATTGAAAATTTCGACAGCACCTCCTTTGTATATTTTAACCCTAAAACAAATACAAGTAATAATAAATAGCATCCCCAAGCGGGAGCTAGCTCTTCGCCAAATAGAGGAAACAACCACGCAATGATATAAATATACAACGCCGAAGGGCGAGGATCAAAACTCAGAAATAAAGTAAAGAAAACTAAGCATCGTCAGGAAAACCAGAAACAATAATAAACAGACAACCGCGACTCTAAGGCCGAAAGAATATACAAACTGTGGTTTCTAAGTCTACTAAACATACATAGTCTGGTTGATGGAGCTTTTAACTAGATACAACTGAAATACAAAAAAAAGTACAATGGTGGTCATGATGCAAGTGAACCCACCTACCAAAGCAATCACCTGGAAGGAAGTGGTGTGCCAGTGAAGCCTCTACGGAACCTGTACAGCTAAACCTGCAAAAAACTGTAGCACAACGGGGGTGAGTTGCTAACTCGTGAATAGAAGACATCACCGAGTAGAAACCGGATGTATGACTATCTCTTAGGTCATACAGTACAATACAATAATAACAGTAGCACTATAACATCGAGTAACAGTAGAGGTAATAATGTAGACATATGTGTAAAATCAAGTACTCGTGTCCGTGTCATAAAGTAACTACATGTCATATGTATTATGTATGAATGCATCACTAGAAGGGTGTGTCCAGCAACGTCACAGAAAAATCAGGATAAACCTGAGTGCCAAATATCAACACATGAAAATATCATGAAAACCGTGTCCATCAGCGACACAAAATCCTCAAATCTCGGGCTCCGTCAGTCCGGTAGGCCCATGTCATCAGATCTCATGACTACGGTCGGTATCCTCCGGATATCCACCGCGCCAAATATCACCGGTCGGTAGTGCACCTCTGCCGGCTCAACGTCTCTCTATACGACCTTCTTGCCCCGGGGTACGTCACTGGGTCCACCATGTACCCGCAGACGGTGCATCCCCCTCCTCGAATCGGGTATGTGTATACACATGGCTCAAGAACCGAGAAATCTCATGGTGGACGCCACACATCATATTATGAGAAATCGCATTTTGCTTTTGAAAATTATAATCATGAGTTTATAAATATCACTTGCGGTTTCCCCAAATCCAGAAATCACATGAACACGGAAATCTCCAAAAGAAACACAATCTATGAGTATACAATGAGATAATAAATACCGACGTAAAGCCAATGATCAGTGCATAACTAGAATGTATGGATGCAAATGCATATGATATCTAAGAAGAAATACAAAGTCTACACCAGCATTTAAGATCATGAATGTAAGACAATACTACTTCTACATATTGTCAGATTATATGAATGAAATAAAGGTTCTTTAGTGTGTACGTGCATGGCAATTACCGATGATGATGTGTGTGAGCGGCAAGCAAGTGTACGTGCAACATACGCATCATCGGTAATGGTGCAGGTGTCCTAACAGACGAGATCATAATAGCTGAAGAAAACACATGTATATATGCAATGCAATGAGAACAATATGAATATAACGGAAAAGGAATAGTAAACGCAACATTATAGAATACATATCTGGATACGAGTCATACGGTTTTAGTGTTTGAAATAGCATGAATCGTGGTTTTTAGAAAAGTATGGGTTATGGTGTTTTTGAGAAAACATATTTCCTTTGAAAATCCTTAGCATCCCTTAGATTGTCTTTTGAAAATACTCACGATTCGTTAGTTTGAAAATAGGTATGACTCGAGCCTAGTCTAGCATCTACCTAAAAAACTAAAAGACTAAACTAAGAACCTAGTCGGAGTGATAAGAAAATCTAAACATATTCCGATTAGATATATCTAGTAGTCGGCGATCCATCCTCATAGCATCACGTACGGTATAATACATCGTACGGCATCCTCGAGTCAAGAGGGCAGATCAATCATCAGATATACCTCGTATGGTAATATCCATCGTACGGCATTGTAGGGTGTTTTTCGTCACCCCATTGAGATGGGAATACGAGCGCGCTCATCAGGCGCATTACAGATTCCCCCTGTCATGGGTAGGCTGGGGTTTATTGAATGTGGGGATCCGAATCTCCGGCAGCCGCGGACTAAGCTGTCGTTAATTACCCCTCGCCTTTGGAGCGAGAAAACCTCCGATTGACGGGTCAAACAGGTCATGCGAACTCAATGTGCAGTGTTGTGTTTTGAAAGGATTTTGGATATATCGAGGGCCCCGCAGAGTTTTTACGGGGGTCCCGCTACCCGGATAGCGGGCTGGGGGTTAAGGGGGCTAGCAGCCCCTCTTGCAGGGTGCGGGGCAGCGCCCCAGTAGAAATTTTTTTTCTAACAGGGACAGTGTCGTGGAGTGTGGGTGTATCTATATATATATATACATATACACATATATATAAAAAGGGGAAAAGCATCCAAAGGACGCGTGGGGGCCAGCGCCTCACGTGCATGGCACACAGAGGCTGGGCATTGGCACCTTACGTGCTTGGCACGTAGGCATGAGCGCTCTGGGCGCTGGGCGCCCCACGTGGTTGGCACGTGGGCGCGAGCGCTCTGGGTACCCCACGTGCTTGGCACATGGGTGCGAGCGCTCTGGGCGCTGGGCGCCCCACGTGCTTGGCACGCGGGCGCTGGGCAACAACAGAAAATAGGACTTTGTCCCTGCACTGGGAGCTGTGCTCCCGATTTGACCCCTGGAGTTAAACTCCTAAAAAGAGATTAATTTACGGAGTTGAACTCCAACAGATCTTGAATGGAGTTAAACTCCTAAAAAAATTTTGAAATGATCAAAGGGGGCTGCTTTGTTTCTCCCCTTTGGCCCTGGATCTTCCCAAGATGGGATTTCTGGAGATGGGTCTCCTTCTTCTTTCTGTCGGTTGGCCGGATCTTGAAGAAAGGGGGGAGATTTAATAATCTTCCCTTTTTGAGATCTAATGGAAGATCTGAGCTCCCCTTTGTGGGTTTTGTGGTAAAAAACTATTTAGTTTTGGAAAAGGAAGAGTAAAACTCTTGATTTAATTTAAAAGGGAAAGAAGGTTTAGAACCTTGAGGAAGGAGAAGGAGGCACAAAAAACCCTAGAGTTTGAAAGAATAAAAAGTATCTCCTTTATTCATCATCATGTTGCCTTTTATAGGCTTACACATTTACATATAGCCCCTTGGGCTTTGCAAAATGGCATTTTGCCCATCTCATGCCTTATGTGCTCACTTCTTTTGCACATAAGCCATGGGCTTTACAAAAATTTGTCTTTATGCCCATTTTGCTTACATTCATGCATAAAAAATTACATCAAAATTATTTATTACATGATTTTTATTTTGGCATGGAGGGAGGCCGGCCGCTTCATGTTCGGGCTCGACTCAGGCATGAGCCTACCTGATCTAGGCTTGGGCCCACTTGGTTTGGGGTTGACCTTGACTTTGACTTGGTCAACCGGGGTGCAATCTTCGAACCCAACAAAGTGCCCCCCATCAATAAATGCACACCACATATGTGGGTCGTGTGCATGAAATTGATGGATCTTCTTTCGCGTGGAGGAAACTTTCTTTGATTCTCACTTTTTGGGATGCACTGCCCTTTTTACGACATGGACGGTCGACGCTTGACGTGTCTCCGAGACGGAGTGTCCGCAGAAGACGTTTCCCCGGCAAGGAGTGATTTGGTCCCCGCTTTGTAGGAAGCCTGCACTGCCCTTTTTACTACATGGACGGTCGACGCTTGACGCGTCTCCGAGACGAAGAGTCCGTGGTAGACGTTTCCCTGGCCCGGAGTGATTTGGTTCGCGCTTTGTGGGAAGCTGGCACTGCCCTTTTTACGACATGGACGGTCGACGCTTGACGCGACTCCGAGGCGGAGTGTCCGTTGTAGACTTTTTCCTGGCCCGAAGCGATTTGGTTCCCGATTTGTGGGAAGCCTGCACTGCCCTTTTTACGACATGGATGGTCTACGCTTGACGCGTCTCCGAGGCGGAGTGTCCGTGGTAGACTTTTCCCTAGCCCGGAGTGATTTGGTTCCCGATTTGTGGGAAGCATGCACTGCCCTTTTTACGACATGGACGGTCGACGCTTGACGCATCTCCGAGACGGAGTGTCCGTGGTAGACTTTTCCCTGGCCTGGAGCGATTCGGTTCCCGATTTGTGGGAAGCCTGCACTGCCCTTTTTACGACATGGACGGTCGACGCTTGACGCGTCTCCGAGGCGGAGTGTCCGTGGTAGACTTTTCCCTGGCCCGGAGCCATTTGGTTCCCGATTTGTGGGAAGCCTGCACTGCCCTTTTTACGACATGTTCGGTCGACGCTTGACGCGTCTCCGAGGAGGAGTGTCCGTAGTAGACTTTTCCCTGGCCCGGAGTGATTTGGTTCCCGATTTGTGGGAAGCCCGCACTGCTCTTTTTACGACATGGACGGTCGACGCTTGACGCGTCTCCGAGACGGAGTGTTCGTGGCAGACTTTTCCCTGGCCCGGAGTGATTTGGTCCTCGCTTTGTAGGAAGCCTGCACTGCCCTTTTTACGACATGGACGGTAGATGCCGGAATTGGTTCGTTTGATTTGTGTTGACATCAGCATCGCTACACTGGAATACGGTACCAGGAGCGAATCATCATTTACCTTTGAGAGGATTTAAAGATTTTGGTTTTAGTTTGGCATCAACACCGCTTAAACTGGAATATGGTACCAGGAGCGAATCATCATTTGCCTTTGCCCGTTGGGGAGCGATGGCTTAGGAGACAGGTTTAGGTCCCTATCACCTAAGACTTTTCAATTTTATGAGCCGTAAGGGTCCCATAAAAGCGTTTTCTCCCTACGAATCGAAAGGTTCTCGTAAGTGTATTTTCTCCTTAGGAGTCGTGAGGACCCCCAAGTGTGTTGCTCCTTTGTGAGTCGCAAGGATCTCATGCGGGAATTTTCTCCTCACAAAGTCGAGAGGACTTTGCGAGTGCATTTCATCTCTTTTTCATGAGTTTGTGCCCTTTCGGGTTTTCACAAACTCGCCAGCAGTCCTGCTGTTTTTACTCACGGAGCCCTCTCGGGTTTTCATCCATGCCCGTTTTGCTTATGGACATACCGGTTTTTTTTTGGCCCGGTGGGACTTTAAATGTAGTCTCACCGGTAGGACTTTGGGAGAGATAGGGATCGTTTTACGCCCGTGGATTGTATACGGTTTTGCAAGATGTATGATCCAGACCGTAGGGCCGGAAGAATTTCTGGACTTTGTTGGCGTCTGCATCGCTATCATATTACGATATCATTCTGTGCCTGAAATTTATAAGTGACTAAATAAAAACCATTTACTAGTAATTACATAATTAAAATAGGTCTTTTTAAAATTTATAATGAAAAATAATTACGGTTTAGTTTTACGAAAAATACGTTTTACTTTACCGAAAATCATAAAATTCACTTAAAGAATTTTATTTATTTAATTATTTATTTATTTATTTTTAAAACGTTACAATCTTCCCCCCTTTAAGAAATTCGGTCCCCGAATTTAAATTAAAACTCCCCTCCAATTACTAAAACATTTAGCAAAACACTCAAATCGTCGGGGCACCGAAATCATCAATACATAAAACATGTTTTTTGCACGATACAACCGCATGAAAAACAAGTACATAACTCAAAATCAAAACTCCGTCAAACATAACATAATCATCGGAGTTATGGTGAATATAGAATATCCAAGCCCAATACGAAAACCAACATAATATACATCAAATCTATAACTTATACATAGTGCGAATCGTAGTAAAATAGTCCAAACATCTGAATAAAGAAGCATGCAAAAACCCCTTTTTAAAATCGCCGTGAGATACGCGTGTCACGGCATAAGTAGCGGACGTTTATTTTAAAAAAATTAGCTATATATATATATATATATATATATTATTTAACATACACGTCCCGCCTGGTTACTAAATCAAATAATAATGATTATAAAAACATACTGCTTAAACTGAAATCAATCCCAATCACATCATAAAAATATCATGTGCGTCCGGTGCGCATTGAAATCGAAACCAAATACAGATGCCACAAATATACACAGAAACAAAACTGAGTGCAACAGGTATGCACCAAAAACATCTGTCAAGTGCAACGGGCGTGCACGACACAATATCAGGTGCATCTAATCTGCACAAAACCCCGATTTAGTGCATCTGGTGTGCACAAAATCGCATCAAGTGCGCCAAGTGTGCGCCAGAATCTCAATCAGATGCACATGGTGCATGAAAACATACACCGAATATCAAAATCGAAATCACAGTACGGAAGTGCATGAAAACTAGGTCGAAGCATATGTCAAAATCATGTGTAACCCATATGCACGAAATCAAATCAAAATCTCAAAATGTATTAAAACCAAATCGAGTGCACTGGGTGTGTACAAAATAACATCAATACAACTGATATATGAAAAACAAATAGAATATAATGAATGTACACATAAGAAATACCAATCGTAGAACAAAATCTTCAAAATACCAAAACCCAATCAACGGAAATATGAAATTCAAATCACCAAATCACAATCGTAAACACTATCGTCTATGTGCGCCTCTTTCCTCTGATGTCGACTGCTTCGAATTCGTCTCTTCATAGGTGTGCTGACTGAGCTACCAACGACAATACTCAAATCTAGAGTCTTCCACGTAATCTATCCCTTGACCTGATATCCGGACTATATTAAACTTTTCGATCGATTAATCAAAATCCTATCATTCCCCGAGAGCTCAACACTCAAGTACAGTTTAAAAATATCCAGTACATACCCCAGCATCTGCGGACCAGCCGTAGAAGGGCAAACCCAAGCCTCACTAATGGCACCGTGGAACTGCCGTGAACCCTAAGGTTCAAGAGCGTTCTCGTGGTCATTATGTCGAGTGAGGGTTTCATTCTTCTAGAGGGTCTATAGAAATACCTGCATGTTCTTCCGAATACCTTAAACTTGGAAAAATGGGTTTCTGACAATCGTTCGAACCCTTTAACTTCGCCTTGACAGCATGTGAATACCCTTCGTCCGCACGCTAAACAATACTTCAATCCTCAAGAATAAACGATACCCTAAGGGTTATCGCATTCGAGCCGCAGCTCCCTCTGCCCCTGCGACCGTGGTAACAGAAACCACCCTCCGATATCGACGAAGATAGATCAAAGGAACGAATGAAATGCGGTGCAAAAAAATGTACATCCTAAGGCTACTTAAGAAGAGTAGCGTAACGTAAGTATGCCGCGGATCATACCCACGGTACGTCACTCTACCTAAGTCACCTACTCCATCAACTAAGGGTCACCCTAGACATATACAAAGGTTAAACCTAGCGCTTTGATACCAACTTTGTCACGACCCGAAAGTATGGAACGTGACCGGCACTTAGATTACGAAGCGTCTAGAAGCGCAACGTAACCTAAGTAAGCCGAAGCCCAGAAATCTAAACCATAAAAAGAAGAAGAAATAAAGGAAAACATGTAGAAAACAAGTTTTAAAGCAACATCCAATTTTCTCAAAAATTTTGGCAGAGTCTCCTTTGTAAAAACTGTTAGTTATATGTATGCCCTAGAGGCCATTACTGTACATAGGATGTATATTGTAGTGGATGCTGGGACATATATAGGGAGGACTTTCTTGCTCGACATGATAGTATGCTATCTGGTTGCTCTTTATCTTAACGTGTACACTGATTGTCTCTCAGTTACATGTTGGTAAAGCCCTTAGGATGTGTACTTGACTACCTGGACTATGATGCGGATCATACTAGTGGGGACATGGTAGTCTATAAGTACATCCTTCAAGATCCCTAGTCGTGGGTGTATCGAGACGGGGCATCAATATACCAGAGTAGACTAGTGTATACCTTCTCGACCCATACAGATGGGCGATTGATGATCCCATATCCATTGGTGTTTGACATCAGAGATGATATACGGGTGCTCAGTGGAGACTGGGTACACTGGACGGACTCGCCAAGAACTCCCAGATGGTATTATACCTTACGTCAGATGGCAATTCTCTGGTGACACTGGTACAGGTTAGTCTGTAGACCCGAGATCGTCATAGAGTCTTGTGTGATTCCCACTGTGCTTTGATTTCCACCTTACCACATCCAAGAGGGCATGCAAAACGGTGGCTTTTGGGTACAGTCCCGAATCACATAGAGACAATGAGTGATGGGAGGGGTTTCGTCTCTCCCGGTATAGGGAGTTGATGTTGTGCTATGTTCGATTGGCTATAACCGGAAATCCCTGGCAAAGGTTGCTGAGATTTACTGGTAAGTGTTATCAGTAGTATCTCGAACTGTTATAGACTACGTATCGACATGACTTATCAAGATACTGGGATCTGACGTTTACCACCCCTAGGCGAGATATGCGACATATCAGACGAACAGACCGGACTGTGCGGTAAGTGTTACTGGTTGGATTCACAGGAGTGTGAGCGGGCTTGCTCGTTGATCTTCTGATCGCTCAATACCCGGGTGGCCTTACGTTTAGCAGACCGCTTGCGGCTTGTGGGTGTTTGATATGATCATCACCTACTGCCGGTGTATTGACGAGTCTTTAGAGTCCTACACAGAGCTTTCCTGGCTCAAGCGAAACGAAATAGGAGCGCATATGAGATATATGCGGGACCGAGAATAATACCAGTATGTGATACTGAATTCTATTCTCGTGATTTGTATCATCGGACGGTTATATGTGATATAGCCGGGTTACCGAATCAAGTGTTGATTCGATACATTGATACACTTGATACTAGTCGGTTATATGCGACATGACCGAATCATTAAATCAAGTGTTGATTTAATGATTTAATGTATAATTATATATTTGATATATTACTTTACATTAACTAGTATTATTTCACTTAAGATTGATTTTCTCACTTGATGTGCACAAGTTGTATATGTGATATATGTTTGTGCACTAGTTTGTATCATGTTTGATGATACATGAAAACTTGGGTGTGTGTATGGATTATACCATGTTTAGGTTAAAGGTTTAGTTTTTTATTTAATTTATTTAATTTATGTAAAATAAAATGGTGGCTTACTTTGTCTTTGCTTGAAGCTTCATGAAGCTTTCAAGCATCTTTGACAAAGTCCACCATTTTGTTTTACATAAGATTTTCCTTAACCTAACCTTTAACTTAAACTTTAGTTTAGTCTCTACAAAGGTTAATCTCACCCATGTTTGCAAGATGATAACTTCACTTGATTATTCTTTTCATACAATTCTTTTTCATTCTTTTCTTCTTCTTCTTCATGAAGAAAAGAAAAACTCTTCTTGAAAATTCCAAGTGATGAAATCAAGTGAGAAATCCAAATCCAAAGTGAACCCACTTCCTATTTCTTCATCCTCTACCACTTGCCATGTAGTAGAGTATGTTATCTTCATAAGTTTCATGACCAAGTGAAGATGGAGCTTGAGTTAGAGTTGCCTCGACGTAGATCATCTTCGGTATCGAAGTCAACGACCTAGCCCGCTCATTTCTCCGACGAAACCATCGCTAGAGTCCGGGATCCCGGTGATCGCAGCGAAGGGACGTTATCACAGAGCTAAAGAAGTGGAGGACCGGACTACAAAGGTTGTATTTCCATTCACTTAGTAACAAAGTAGTTTGCTTGCTTGTTTGTTTCGCCTATCCTCTAGTTAACGATCTATATTAGGGTTTCTCGGCACATAAAATTTGAATTTGGCATGGTCGATGCCTTGTGGAACCTCTTAAGTGTGCCTAGGAACCCAACAGTGGTATCAGAGGCTAGCTAGAGCTTTAGGTGAAGTGTAGACGATGTTAGAAATCCGATCGAACCCCGAAACCCTAACTCAAACCCTTCTCTGTACATTTTCTGAAAATATGGATTTTTCCAAATTAAAAATATCCAAAAAATACAGCAGGGTATTATAGGAATTACTGTGAAGCACGTGAGCCCAAGTCAACCAATGCGCCGCGGAACCGCGACCCCACCCTAGCTTGTGCGGCGGTTCCGCGGCCATAAAGGTGATTCTTGGCACGTGCTTTGCACAGTAATGCCCATATGAATTTCCTACGTTTTTTGGGAATTTTTAAAATATACTCAACAGTTGAGTTTTCTGGGGTTGTTTTGGGAACTCGATGTTTCGATCGGATTGTTTAACTTTGTCTATGTGTTTTTCCGGATAATTTTTGAATATGTTAAAAAGTTCGACCGGATATAAATACCCAATTTTTCCCCTGCCGGGAAATTTCCAAGTGTTGGATTTTTCCGTAGTTTGAGAACGTTCTAAGTAGTGCAAGTAACGCGATGGACCCTCTAGAAGACAACAAACCTTAACTCGATTATGTGACCGTCTTGAACTGCCCTTTGAACTTTAGGGTTTGGGACAGTACGGCGTGCCACATGTGAGGCGTTGGCTTGACCCTTCTACGGCTGGACCGTTGCTACTGTGGCATGAAGTGGATGTTTTTAAACTTATTTCAAGTGTTCTGTTTCAGGAAAACTTGGGTGTTTGATTGTTCGATAGGAAAGTTTGACATTTTCTATTTATCTGGAATGTGATACAATATTTGGAATCAACAAGTAGTTATGAGATAACTGATTTGGATGTTATAAACATAGCAGTTTAGTCTCACTTGATCGGTTGCCACGGAATTTTGATGTGATCAAAAGTCCGTCGCAATCACGTAGCGTACACGGATACTCGCCGGTAAACTTAATAGACAGCCACGCCCCATAGCCCCGACCAAGTGACTGTAGGAGAACCCCGTCGCCGAAAGCATCCGTTCGGGTGCTCGCGGCAGCGGTGTTCCGCCTCGGTGCACTTCATCGACGGCATCGGGGGTGCGGCCGTCTACTAAAGTTTGCGACGAGCATTCGATCAAAATGTCGGGAATCTTGTTGAATTGCCCGACTTGATATTGAAAAGTGTTTTCGATAATGAGACTAAAATGCGGGGTTTATAATTGTTAGGCATGCGATGTCTAAGGAATTCATTTGGTTAGGCATGCGATGTCTAAATAGGTTGCGGATTCCAATTGTTATAGTTTTACACTTTCTTTTCTGCGACCGTAAGTGTAATATGTGATATCGCCGGTTTCGTTGCTATATGTCAACGACAATTGGGATACGCATGTTTACTTACGTTGATGACAAGTGATGTTATGTGTTGCTGGATATGTTATATTGGATCGTCGTGTTTGAATAGTCGGGGGTTTTTATGTGAGATGAGTGTTTTTTTCATTTTCATTCATGTAAAAACTTGTATGTAATATTCTTTTATTGGGGCACTTCCAGGTTGCGGAAGATGTCACCATTGTATATTATTTACTTTTCCGCACTAGGATAGACCCAAGGAGGAGGGCACGAGTAACCGGTTCTGGAGTCCAGTGGGAGACCAACTCGAGGAGTTCTATTTTAGAGTAACCGGTTTGTGATTCACTTATAATTCTTTACCGTTTATTTGGAAGAATTATAACTAGTCCCGTTTATTGGGGCACTTCCAGGTTGCGGAAGATGTCACCATTGTATATTATTTACTTTTCCGCACTAGGATAGACCCAAGGAGGAGGGCACAAGTAACCGGTTCTGGAGTCCAGTGGGAGACCAACTCGAGGAGTCGAGTCCGGGTCTCCTAACTCTAGAATTGGTAGGGTTGCTTGCCGCTCTCGTAGGGGTCTAGGGGTGTGGGTTTGGCTATTCATCGCGACCGTGGAATCCGTGTTTTATACTGGCTCGTATTGAAAACACGGGCGTCCTAGTATATCCAATGTTTCATATGTTTCTTCTGCTGCGATATTTGTGATGTGATCATTTGATATGCTGTGATGGATCTGTATATAGTATATATGATATATTATATAGACGTTGCTTATATTTTACACCCGCGCTAGCCCTGCCTCGTTCTGGCGTTAGTTACCTAACCTAACGGTGCAGACGGGACATCGAGGCGAATGCGGATGGCATAAGCGTACTTTATATTTATCTGTGATGTTTAGGTGGACTTAAATGATGGGGTATTCATTAATGAGATTAATGAAAGAAAATAAACCTAAAAGATGTTGTGGAATCGAATTTTCAAAAACAGGTAGCTACAGTTCTTGCTTTGCATCACGGTGTTCCTTGTAGAACATCCTGCACCTTATTCGATAAGGAAAGGGCCGAGATCCCTTCACCGGGAGTGACCCCTTTAGCAATAACTGGTAGATACTACAACCCTCGGCTTGTCTTTTGATTGCTTCTATAGTTTTTGCTTTGCACAGCGGTATATATGATATATCTTGCACCTTATTCGATGAGGAAAGGGCCGACGATCCCTTCACCGGGAGTGACCCCTTTAGCAAAACTAGAAAAGCCTCAAAAACACTCCATTTCAAAATTCATTCGATCCTACAACGATATCAAGTTCATTACGCAATAGGTTTTCAGAAAAACCTGTCGTAGCCCTCCGTCATTTCAGATAAGTCCTGCTTAGTATTCGTGCTGCGTTTGTTGACCTTGTCAAGGCGCAGTGTGCGGTAGCTAACCAGTATTTATCTGCTTATGCATATGATGCAGATTGGGTTAGGGTAGTCGTACGGCCTTGTTGACCTTGTCAAGGGTCGTGCGGGTGGGTTTGATTCAATCAAGAAATGACGGGTTGAACTTGACTTACGGTCTATGGTTTGTTGACCTTGTCAAGGTCATAGATCGTTTGGGGCAAAATATTATCGGGAATTTCAAGTGTTGAAATTTGCAATGAGATTGCATACCTTCTATGAGATAGTTGGATCCCGATACCCGCTGCGAGTAAGAGTTACTCCTGGGAGAGTTTTACACATCACAATTAGCCGATCAAGTAAGTGTCTAGAAAGGTGTCAACGGGGTTACGCCTCTGGGAAAACGAGGTTTACTTTAATTAGGTTCGTGCGAAAGCACGGGGAACCTCCCTTAAAGTACCGACACTGGCCTGGCTGAAAGATTGGCGAAGTTGTAGGCTGTAATTAATCCCGGCTAGTCTTTCCTTTTAGGGTTTGAAGGAAGATTTGATGAAAACAGTAGGAGCCATCCTGATTAGATAAAATAATAACCAATCTGATCTTGCAAGAGCATACGCTGAGTGTTTTCTTCTCTCTCTCTAGGTAGCGACCATGTCAGGCCTTAATCAAGATAATAATATGGATGTATTGACCGAACCCGCTTGTTATACTGAGCTGGGGAACGTTGGTCCCGCTCCAACTTATAAATGTTATAAGACAGAGCAGGATTTTGGGGAATACTGGATTTCCCATGCCGCCCAAACGAAGAAAGTGCATGTTGATGCATCACCTTCGGGTGTGTTCGTTACATAGAACTGTTTCTCAGTATCCTTTACGTCCTGAGTATGTGATACCGGATCAGGATCCCGCATATGTAATCTGTTATATGGGCTACAGATAGGTAAAGAACTGAGAACGGGTGATAAGTTTCATGAGACATAAAACGGTGCAAGTGTTGCAGCCAAGTCTGTTGGTCACTGTCACCCTGTATGACCAGTACATTGATTCTGAACGAATGTTATTAGATCCGAACCTGATATACAAAATCATATCAGTCTCTTTATTAGTAAAGAAATGATAAAATTTTGTATTGTTGGATAATGTTTTGAACATTTCCTCTATCAAAAGTTGATCGGTTCAGGCACGTTATCTAAAAGCATTGATGTTCTAAATCAAACTACAGTTCTTAGTATACGGAACACACAAAAGAGGAAGAGTTCAGAAATGAACGGATCCTTCTTGAGGTATTGTAGACTAGGTCATATCAATGCGACCCGACTAGCTAAGTTGCACATAGATGCATATTTAAATCTGTTTGAATTTACATCTTGTGAAAACTTGCCGGTCATGTCACAAAGATATGATGACCACAGCTCTGTTTATTGGAAGCAGAGAAAAAGTTAGTGTATGTAAGTGCACGGCGGCGCCCCGGCCATCAATCCGACGGCCAAATGCGGAAGCGGTGATAAACTTAAATTTTCTTGAACTGGCAAACCGCCGCGCACTAATACCCGGATCGAACCATTAATTAGTCCTAGCTAACTACAAGATGGGGAAGAGAGATATACCGACTAATCCAAGTCCTCCGGTCTTCTCGTCGTCGTCCCGATCTCCTGCGGAAGCTCCGGTCTCCACCTCGTCGCCGGAAGTGCACCACATCGCTGTAAGTCGATGTACTACACCCCAGTACTTATGGGGAGGCGGAATTTACAAAAAACTATCAAGTTTAAACAACGAACATCGACTAACCGCTTGAATCGAAGCTAAACTCTAAATAACCGTATTTTATGAGTTTCTTTACATAAGTGATTAGGGATTATACCTAATGAACCGGTCCTTCTTCTTTATGTCCTCCTTGGTTCTCCTCGGCCTTCTCTAGGTAGTAGACGATCCACCCGAGAGCGAAACTCCAAGCTAAACCTCTAACTTGAGGTAACTAATCAACTTTGATTGCTAATCAAAGATGATAGGATGATAAAGAGTGAAGGTTATGGATTGTTTAGTCTAACTAATCCTTTGATCTCAACACATGAGGATTAAGGATTAGGGTTTGAAGATGAGAGCTTGAGGAGAGAGAATGTGTGATATGATAATGAGAGAAGAGAGAGAGTGTATCATAATATTATGAAGCATTCTTATTTTCAATAAATCAATAAAGGAAATGAATAAGCATGCTTCACAAAATATCTTGTGATGATTCATTAACATGAGTCATTAAGCAATAAATGAGCATTAATGAAGTGAATGAATCACCACTATGACTCACTCTCTTTCCAAAACAAACCTCCTTAGTCACATCTTCTAGAAGCTTCTCGAGTAATTACGAGAACGCCCCTCCGATCCGTAAAAATACGGAAAAACTTTAGACTGTATAAATCCAATAACCGGATACCAGTAACTGGCTTAAACCAAAGCCGACTGGTAAAATCTGTCCGAAAGTCGTACGCGCGTAAACGCACGTATGCGTCCGAACCCTTTGTCGCAAAACCATGCAACCTCTATATCGTTTCGCCTGGAGTAGGAAACTCTCTGTGTGGGACTCTAGAGACTCGACTACTACGCTGGCAGTGGGTTTAACCACAGACCGCAAGCGGCACTAGCTGTACGTAACGGTCCCCAGGTAGTTGTCCATAAGAAGGCCGATGAGTAAACCCATCCGAACTCCTACTGAGTCTGATGTGACAATCTCCATACAGTCCGGTCCGTTCGTCCATGACTATCGCATATCGGGCCTAGGGGGGCGGCAAGCGTCAGTCCCCTAATAGCGGTATAAGTCGTGTCGGAGTGAAGCCCATTACACCCTGAGAAACTGCTGGAACCTACCAGCAAATCTCGCTTGCCCTGGCCAGGGACTTTGCGTAATGGCTCTCTGACACAGCACGATATCTACTCCCAATACCGGGAGGGACGAATCCTGTCTAACCGCCACTGCCTCCAAGTGCTCGGGACTGCACCCAACTGCTACCTGTTTGCACGACTCCTTTGAGCCGTGGTAAGGTAGCAATCTAAGAACAGTGGGACACACTCGAGGCGAAGTAGCAGTGTCAAGTCTGCGGACTACGCTGTACTCATGTCACCTGGGAACTGTTCACTGACGACTGGTATCAAACCAACCAACAGTTCCCTGTGAGTCCTGTCCGGTGTACCCGTAACCTAACGAGCACCTGTATACTATCTCCAGTACGACGTACTGACGGCTGTGGGACAGACCATCTCCCCAACTGGGAAGAGAAGCGTACACACTAGTCTACTCCGGAGTATCGATGCTCTGTCTCGATAATCCAACGACCAGGGACCTGAATAAGGATGTGCTTGTAGACTACCCAGCCCCCACTAGTGTGACTGCCATCACAACGCTGGTAGCCAAGCAAGATCCTAAGAGCTCTATCAATACGTACACTCACATATTAAGATAGAAAAACCAAGTAGCATACTACCATGTTTAGCAAGACTGTTATATACATGTGAATATCCCAAGCTTCCATTAAGTAATATACAAGCTAGTATGATACAGTAATGGCCTTCTAGGGCATAAACACTAACAATCTCCCACTTGCACTAGGGCCATGTACTGGCATATCGCAGACCAATGATCTCGAGTAGCCTCTCGAACTGAATCTGAGGAAGGGCCTTCGTGAATGGATCAGCAATGTTCTCTTCTGAAGCAACTCTCCGAACCTCGATCTCCTGACGATCAATGATCTCCCTGATCAGGTGATACCGCCTCAAGATGTGTCTGGACTTCTGATGGGACCTTGGTTCCTTCGCTAAAGCTATAGCTCCGTTGTTGTCGCAATACAGAGGTATTGGATCAACTATGGTAGGAACCACCTGAAGTTCTGTTAGGAACTTCTTCATCCAGACTGCTTCTTTTGCGGCATCGCAAGCAGCTATATACTCCGCTTCCATCGTCGAGTCAGCAACGGTGTCCTGCTTGGAGCTCTTCCAGCACACCGCCCCTCCATTGAGGGTAAAGACATAACCCGACATGGACTTGGAATCGTCCTTATCACTCTGGAAGCCGGAATCGGCAAAGGCCTCCAACCTGAGGTCTTTTCCGCCGTAAACCAAGAACATCTCCTTAGTCCTCCTCAGGTACTTGAGAATGTTCTTTACTGCTATCCAGTGCTTCTCCCCTGGGTCTGACTGATACCGGCTTACCACGCTTAGTGCATAAGCTACATCTGGTCTGGTACACAACATCGCATACATTATAGAGCCTACCGCAGAAGCGTAGGGTATAATAGACATGCGTTCCCTTTCCAAATCAGTCTTGGGAGACATCTCTTTGGAGAGGGTGATTCCGTGACAAGCCGGTAGATTACCGCGCTTTGAATCTTCCATACTGAATCTTTTCAGTACAGTGTCGATATACCTGGACTGCGAAAGTCCCAACATCCTCTTGGATCTATCACGATAGATCCGGATCCCCAGAATGTAAGAGGCATCACCCAGGTCTTTCATGGAGAACCTGTGTGACAAGAATCCTTTGACAGATTGTAGCATAGGAATGTCATTTCCTATCAATAGAATGTCATCCACGTACAAGACGAGGAATACGACACTTCTGGCCACTACTTTACTATATATGCACGGTTCATCTGGATTTTTGATAAAGTCATATTCTTTGACTGTCTCATCAAAACAGATGTTCCAACTCCGCGATGCCTGCTTTAGTCCATAAATAGACTTAAGCAGCTTGCACACTTTCCCGCTGCTCCCACTCTGATTGAAACCCTCTGGCTGATCCATATAGACGCTCTCTTCTAAATTTCCATTTAGAAAAGCCGTCTTTACGTCCATCTGCCAGATTTCATAATCATGGAAGGCAGCAATAGCAAGAAGGACCCGAATGGATTTGAGCATAGCCACTGGAGAAAAAGTTTCGTCATAGTCCAAACCAGGTCTTTGACGAAAACCCTTTGCAACAAGTCTAGCCTTATAGGTTTCCACCTGTCCATCTACACCAATCTTTTTCTTGAAGATCCATTTGCATCCTATGGGTTTTACCCCATCTGGAGCAAAGTCCAAAGTCCATACTTTGTTGGTGTACATGGACTCCATTTCGGTCCGCATTGCATCTAGCCATCGTACCGAGTCGCCGCTCTGGATGGCCTGCCTGAAGTCAGTAGGTTCATCATCATCTATGATGCAATCCTCTCTATCCCCATCTATGAGAAAACCGTAGTATCTCTCAGGCGGACGAGACGGCCTACTACTCCTGCGGAGGGGTGCGGGAATGTTCTGTTCTTCTTGAACCTCTGGTTCTACCAAACTTTCAGTAGCAGTTTGTGGTTCTGGAATTTCTTCCAGTTCTATTTCGCTCCCACTCTTCTGATTTTCCAAAAATTCAGTTTCTAAGAAGCGGGCATGACGAGAAACAAAAACCTTTTGTTCCTCTGCGTAATAGAAGCAATATCCTGTAGAGTTCTTTGGATATCCCACAAACTTACACTCTACTGAGCGTGCCTCGAGCTTGTCCGGATGCTGCTTTTTTACAAAAGCTGGACATCCCCACGTCTTCAGGTACTGAAGATAGGGTTTCTTCCCACTCCACATCTGATATGGTGTGGTAGGCACAGTTTTGGTTGGAACTCTGTTCAAAAGATGTATCGCTGATTCTAGCGCATACCCCCAGAAAGATCGCGGTAACTCAGCATTACTCATCATGGATCGTACCATATCCAATAGGGTTCGATTCCGTCTCTCCGATACACCGTTGTGCTGTGGAGTGTATGGAGGAGTAAGCTGAGAGAGAATTCCTTTCTCTTTTAGGTAACCTAGGAACTCGGCACTTAAGTATTCTCCACCTCGATCAGATCTCAGTGTCTTAATACTTTTGCCTGTTTGGTTTTCCGCTTCACTCTTGTATTCCAGGAATTTCTCAAAGGCTTCGGATTTGTGCTTCATTAAGAAGACATGTCCAAACCTAGAGAAATCATCCGTGAAAGTAATGAAGTAGGAATAACCACCTCTCGCATGTGTAGACATTGGACCGCATACATCACTGTGTATGAGTCCTAAGAGCTCGCTCGCTCTTACTCCTTGTCCAGTGAATGGAGTCTTTGTCATCTTTCCTTTGAGACAAGATTGACAAGTGTCATAAGTTTGATATTCGAACGTGTCCAAATATCCTTCTCTATGCAACTTAGTCAACCTTCTCTCATTGATGTGACCCAGTCTACAATGCCATAAGAAAGCTTTATTTAAATCTGGAGACTTTCTTTTTAGTGTGTTCTGGACATTGAAAATTTGGAGTTGGTTTAACACATATATGCCGTTATTTAGAGTACCGGACCCAATCAAACCATGATTAAGGTGGATGTTGACAACATCTCTTACAAACGTGAAATCATAACCTTTATTTGATAACAAGGAAACTGATATGATATTACACGTTAAGCTGGGTACAAAATAACAGTTATGTAAAACCAAAATGTGTCCACTCGTCAATCCTAGGTGATAATCCCCGACGGACGCAGCTCCCACGCTAGCTCCGTTAGCAACCCTGAGGATCATATCACCTTCCTTCAGCACTCTACGGTTTCTCAGTGCCTGCAATGAATTGCAAATATGAGATCCTGACCCGGTATCCAATACCCAGGAAGTAGAGTTGATCGACAGACAATTCTCAATTACAAACACACCTGAAGTCGAAGCCACAGCTTGCTTCGGTTCCTGGTTCTTGGCGTTCCACGCCTTGCAATCCTTCTTCCAGTGCCCTTTCCTGTGACAATGGAAGCACTCATCCAGGCCAACTACCGGTGCTGTAAACTTTTTCTTTCCCTTCTTTCCCACCTTACTAACACCTCCTCTAGGTCTGGGTGCGGCCTTCTTCTTCCTTCCTTTGGCCCTAGCCTTGGACCCGGAAGAAGATGAACCGCCAACAAACATAGCGGGTGTTTCCCTTGCCTTCTGCAAGGTGCCCTCTGCACTCCTTAACATGTTTAGGAGTTCCGCAAGTTCAACTTCTTTTCCTTGAAGATTGAAGTTGAGGATAAACTGGGCGTAGGTGGGAGGAAGGGACTGGAGAACAAGGTCTGTATAGAGCTCATTATCCAAAGTCGTTCCAAGGTCCGCGAGCTCTTCAATATAGCCGATCATCTGTAGGACATGTTCACCTACCGATGACCCGACAGCCAACCTCGCTCGAAATAATTTCTTAGAGGTCTCGTATCTTGCTATACGAGATTGCTCTCCATAAAGTTCCTTTGTATGGAGAAATATGCCATCTAGGGACATATCCTCGTGCCTCCTCTGATGTTCATTATTCATCGAGGCAAGCACGATGCACTTGGCTCTCGCGCAATCTAAATCCCAGGTTTTGCGGATTTCCTTATCCGCATTGCTGGATTTGGGACCAGGGACAGCAGGTGCCGTAGCGGTGAGGACGTACCCCAGTTTGTCATAGGTCAAAGCCATCTTGACATTCCGCAGCCAATCTTTATAGTTTGGCCCTGTCAGTATATTTTTCTCTAAAAGTAACTTAAGTCCAGTCATTTTCAGGGTCGCTGCAATTAGGAGAGAGAGAAGAAAACTCTTTAGCATGATGCTCTTGCAAGTTTAGAGTGGTTTTTAGTTTATCTAAACTGGATGGCTCCACTGTTTCTCGAATCCTTCCTCAAACCATAAAAGAAGAATTAGCCAAGACTATTCTCACCGTACAATACTTGCTTAACCGTTCAGCCAGGCCGGTGTCGATACTTCGAGGGAGGTTTTCCAACGCTTTCGCGAAGTTCCTTAATTAAATAACCTCTTTTCTCTGGGGGCGTAACCCCGCTGACACTTTTCTGGACACCTACTAGGTTTATAGCATTGATCGTTAAGCGACGAATATCCTGATAAGTAGCATATACTCACAGTAGGATCGGGATCCAAATATCATCGTATGATAATGTTGAAGGAATCCTACCAACATTCATCAAACTCCAAATGGTATGCATTTCTTTGCAAATTTCAGTTTCTTTAGAAATTCCCGATATAAGTTTTTGCCCCATGCTCTTATGACCTTGACGTATGCCAACAAATCATAAGTCACATGTCAAGTTCTGCCCATCATTATCTTGTTAATTTGAACCCACCCGTATATACCCTTGACGTATGCCAACAAGGTAATGCGACTGTCCCAAACCAACACATCTATCTATGCTACAAATGAATACCCCAGTAGCTACCAAACACTATGCCTTGACGTATGCCAACAAGCATAGCTTGAATACTACTGACCATCCATAAGAAATGACGGAGGGCTACGACTGGTTTTGGCGAAACCGTGAACGTAGTGAACTTGATATAACCGAAGGAACCTGATAGCTTTTAAAAGGAGTGGTTAAATCTCCGCATTTAAAAATATCTGTTTTAAAAATAACCGAGTGGTTTCTTTTAAATTGTTCCAACGATTTAAACTTTGGTTTGTTTTACTTTGCATTATAGATAATGCGTCCCATCATTAACCTATCATTGCAGAAAACAACGAAAATATAACGTCCTCTTATGCCATCCGCATTCGCCACGGGGTCCCGTCATCACCCGTTAGGTTACTTAACTAACGACAGAGCGGGGGCTGGGCTAGCGCGGGTGAAAAACATAAGTGACGTCTAAATAGCTATAATAAATATAGATATTTTACATTCGTCTGACGCAATGATATTCATTCCAGAACACAGATAAACAATATTGGATTTGCAAGCAATCTGTATTTCTTTTGAGCCTGCAAGAAAAGACAGATTACACAGTTGTGATGAATAGCCGTTTACCCCACCCTCGACCCCTACGGGTACGGCAAACTACCCACCCGGCAGTCTGTGTACCCCACCTTGGGTCAGTCCTAGGAGCAAAAACAGTAAAATGAAATAATACAACGGTGGCTACGACCGCAACCTGGAAGTGCCCCGCGAAAATAATATTACAACAAATTACATTTACAACATATGAATAAATCAATAAACCATTGTTAACCCCGGCTATACACCACAACAGTCCAATACAGTTTATATGCACAAACAGATATAACCATTTCAGAAATGTGCAACCCCCTGCCAACCGACATACTAGCAGTTGGGGGAGGTTTACGAACACATCAAACAATCACAGATATAATCCAATACGCAAATACTGTATTTTTCGATCGAATAAACAACTTCAAAATTGCTCCAAAATCTGCTCTGTTAAACAGTAACCTGAGCAATAATTAAATATTCCAGAAAACCCCAAATATCACAGGGGACCCACCCAAAAAAATTGAGCCCATGACTCGGCAACTCGGCCGCGGAAGCGCGGCGGATCGGTGGGATCCGCGGCGCTTCCGCGGCGCTTTAGTCGAATCATGGGTTCAAATTTCTTGGGTGTTCTCCTGTACTCATGTCAAGCTCTCTGAACACTCCAAAAAAATTTTAGGACTTCATTTTCACTTCGACAGAAACTTAACAGAACTAGGGTTTTCCGGGTTCGTTTTTTCGTTCGAAATTCGTACAAATTTGCGATTAAGTTATTTAGTGTTTAGCGAGGCTCTGATACCACTGTAAGTCGATGTACTACACCCCAGTACTTATGGGGAGGCGGAATTTACAAAAAACTATCAAGTTTAAACAACGAACATCGACTAACCGCTTGAATCGAAGCTAAACTCTAAATAACCGTATTTTATGAGTTTCTTTACATAAGTGATTAGGGATTATACCTAATGAACCGGTCCTTCTTCTTTATGTCCTCCTTGGTTCTCCTCGGCCTTCTCTAGGTAGTAGACGATCCACCCGAGAGCGAAACTCCAAGCTAAACCTCTAACTTGAGGTAACTAATCAACTTTGATTGCTAATCAAAGATGATAGGATGATAAAGAGTGAAGGTTATGGATTGTTTAGTCTAACTAATCCTTTGATCTCAACACATGAGGATTAAGGATTAGGGTTTGAAGATGAGAGCTTGAGGAGAGAGAATGTGTGATATGATAATGAGAGAAGAGAGAGAGTGTATCATAATATTATGAAGCATTCTTATTTTCAATAAATCAATAAAGGAAATGAATAAGCATGCTTCACAAAATATCTTGTGATGATTCATTAACATGAGTCATTAAGCAATAAATGAGCATTAATGAAGTGAATGAATCACCACTATGACTCACTCTCTTTCCAAAACAAACCTCCTTAGTCACATCTTCTAGAAGCTTCTCGAGTAATTACGAGAACGCCCCTCCGATCCGTAAAAATACGGAAAAACTTTAGACTGTATAAATCCAATAACCGGATACCAGTAACTGGCTTAAACCAAAGCCGACTGGTAAAATCTGTCCGAAAGTCGTACGCGCGTAAACGCACGTATGCGTACGAACCCTTTGTCGCAAAACCATGCAACCTCTATATCGTTTCGCCTGGAGTAGCAAACTCTCTGTGTGGGACTCTAGAGACTCGACTACTACGCTGGCAGTGGGTTTAACCACAGACCGCAAGCGGCACTAGCTGTACGTAACGGTCCCCAGGTAGTTGTCCATAAGAAGGCCGATGAGTAAACCCATCCGAACTCCTACTGAGTCTGATGTGACAATCTCCATACAGTCCGGTCCGTTCGTCCATGACTATCGCATATCGGGCCTAGGGGGGCGGCAAGCGTCAGTCCCCTAATAGCGGTATAAGTCGTGTCGGAGTGAAGCCCATTACACCCTGAGAAACTGCTGGAACCTACCAGCAAATCTCGCTTGCCCTGGCCAGGGACTTTGCGTAATGGCTCTCTGACACAGCACGATATCTACTCCCAATACCGGGAGGGACGAATCCTGTCTAACCGCCACTGCCTCCAAGTGCTCGGGACTGCACCCAACTGCTACCTGTTTGCACGACTCCTTTGAGCCGTGGTAAGGTAGCAATCTAAGAACAGTGGGACACACTCGAGGCGAAGTAGCAGTGTCAAGTCTGCGGACTACGCTGTACTCATGTCACCTGGGAACTGTTCACTGACGACTGGTATCAAACCAACCAACAGTTCCCTGTGAGTCCTGTCCGGTGTACCCGTAACCTAACGAGCACCTGTATACTATCTCCAGTACGACGTACTGACGGCTGTGGGACAGACCATCTCCCCAACTGGGAAGAGAAGCGTACACACTAGTCTACTCCGGAGTATCGATGCTCTGTCTCGATAATCCAACGACCAGGGACCTGAATAAGGATGTGCTTGTAGACTACCCAGCCCCCACTAGTGTGACTGCCATCACAACGCTGGTAGCCAAGCAAGATCCTAAGAGCTCTATCAATACGTACACTCACATATTAAGATAGAAAAACCAAGTAGCATACTACCATGTTTAGCAAGACTGTTATATACATGTGAATATCCCAAGCTTCCATTAAGTAATATACAAGCTAGTATGATACAGTAATGGCCTTCTAGGGCATAAACACTAACAATCGCCTACTTCTTTTACGGGCTCCCACCTCAATGCCGAGGCAACTCGGGCACGAAGCTGGCTAGTCGACGTGCCCAAGATTTGCTGTAGAATGTGTAGTGAAGAAGTCTCATTTTTGGGGTTGTGGAATTGCCTTTGTGGTGGAGGAAAAGGAACTTAACTCTTGAGACGGAAAATGAGGGGATTTTTGGAGCAACAAGAGAACAACAAAAATTACCCACCCCAAGCAAATTGGCAGCCCCTTATATGGCCAGCCAAATCATGGTGACAATATGAGAGTGGAATGAGAGTGAGTGTAGCAAAAAGTCAATAATGGGGGGGAGAAGCCATCATGCAATCCAAAAGGAAAAATGGTTATCATAATGAATCATGATCACCATACCAAGTCCAACACTCAATCACCTACCATCTCATCACAAGTCAAGGCATGATGACTAAAGAAAGTCAAGCAAGGTCAATGGAGCAACCATCATGATCCAACCAATATGCAAAGACCCCCTCCACAAATGCTTATTTGCAACAATGCAAATAAGCCCTCCTCCACCAATCTTCGGCCAATGAACGATACAAAGGAAATTGGCCGAAACGGAAAGCAAACTGCCAACTCCAGAAAACTGGTCCCGTAATAAATTATAGGAAAACCCCGATACTGTGCATACACACCCGCATTTGTATTCCGACCGAAATACAATCGCAATGAGACAAAATCTCCACTGTACTATACCAGGATCCGGCTTATACCAAAGCCGGCTAGTAATATCCGTTCGATCCTGATCCGAGCAATACCGCACGTATCTGATCGAACCCTGCCATATATCCATACGGCCTATAGTACAAACTGTCCGATCCTGATCCGTGCAATACCGCACGTATCTGATCGGACCTTGCCATATCTCCATACGGCCTCTACAACTTTTCGCCCGAAAGCTGAGTAACAGAATGTGGGGGACTCCAAAGACTCGTCAACACCTTGGTTGTGGATTTAACCACTATCACGTCAGATGTATAAGCCAATACGTAACGGGCTACCAGGTATTGACTAAAAGGGACGTCTGTGAGCGAACTCAGCCCGACAACCCTACTGAGCCTGTCAGTGACAATATCCGTACAGTCCGGTCCGTTCGTCTATGAGTATCGCATGGCGGGCCTAGGGGGTTGGTGAAAGTCAGACCCCCAAAAGCGGTACAAGTCGTGTCGGAGTGTAGCCCAGAACATCCTGAGATACTACTGGAATACCTACCAGTAAATCTCCTGCCTTGGCCAAGGACTTCGTGTAATGGCTCTCCTAGACACAGCGCGACCTTACCCCCAATACCGGGAGAGACGAACCCCTGAAGATACGCTCACTGCCTCCATGTGGCTCGGGACTGTACCCAACTAAAACCTGTTTGCACGACTCCTTTGAGCCGTGGTAGGGTAGTAATCAAAGTACAGTGGGAACTCACACGAGACAAATGACGATCCCCAGGTCGATGAACTAACCTGCACACATGTCACCAGGGAACTGCCATCTGACGTCTGGTATATGACCAACTAGCATGTTCCCGGCGAGTCCTGTCCGGTGTACTCATAACCCAATGAGCACCTGTATACATCTTAGGTGATCCAACTGACACCAGTGGCTTGTAAGACCGGCCACCGCCCCTCGTCGGGGTCTCGACTATATACACTAGTCTACTCTGGAGTATCGATGCCCTGTCTCGAAACTCACACGACTAGGGACCATTTAAGGATATGCTTATAGACCCCAGCTCCCACTTATATGATCGCCCTCATACTGCTGGTGGTCAAGCAAGAATCCGAGGGGCTCTATCAACGTGTAATAGCAACTTGTCAGGTCACCTAAAACAGTACACGATGATAAAGGTAAACCAGATAGCATACTATCTTCTCGAGTAAGACTGTCCTACCGGGATAGGTCCTCCATCAATCATTGCAATCACGTACCTGTGACCTAATAATTGACTCTGAGGGCACTATCTCCAACAATCTCCCACTTGCACTCAAGGCTAATTATTGCGATGTCGCATACTCACTGCCCGTGTAATACCGAACACCCAACTCCTCTACTAGTCAGTCTCACAAAGCTCGTTTGCGAAACTATTGCGTTCGAGGAATAGCTTTAGTGAGTGGATCCGCTTTGTTGTTTCTTTCTATGTCTCTCTATATCTCAAGTTTGCGGAGAAAACCCATCTCCCGAAATGAGCAATACCTGTCTTAGAATGTGTCTGGATGTCTGATGGGACCTAGCTCATAAATGAACTCCAAATCCAAACTTCTTAGACTGTATCGTCAACTGAACTTAATCAGTATCCTGCGCCATGCCACCCTCAGTATTGCCTTGGACCACCTGTCCAAAATACTGCCCCTCATCAGAAGGAAAAACTATAACTCTGACAACCTCCTTGTCGTCCATGTCACCTTTGAAGCCTGGAATGATAACTGTCTCCTGCATGAGGCTATCGTTATCATGTCCCTAGAACATCCACATATGTTCTAAAACTGCTTCCGATTGCTTCTCCAGGATTGGATCAATGTCAACTTATTGCATCTAGTGCAAGAACAACCTCTGGTGTGGTACTTGACATCTCATGATTGACTCAATTGCCTGAGCAAGTGATCTGCCAATCATGCACATCCCTCTCCCCTTTAGTCTGTAAGACACCTTTAGAGAGGGTGACTCCATCTTCTGTAGGTACACTACCGTGCATGGAGTCGTCCATTCTAAATACCCTTAGGATGCTTTCCAAGTACCCAGATTGGGAAACCACCCAAATCTAGATCTAAAACCATAGATCTAGTAACCAGTATGTCTGATACAAAATCCATTTCCCATATGGAGAAAACACTGTGTGACGACCAAAGTATAACCGATCGTAGTATAGGAGTTTCTTTTCCTACTCTGTGTATGTCATCCAAATACCAGGATATCACACCCTACTACCTTCTCAACAGATCCATCCCCTATTCTGATGAAGTCAAACCTATGACTGTCACGTCAGAAATAGATGATCTATCTCCGCTACATCTGCTCTAGTCTATAAATAGACATAAGCTACCTGTCCACCAATGCTTCCGCTGCTCCCACTGACTACGACAACCCTCTGGCAGAGTCATATAGATGTACACTTCTAAAACTAGTTTAGAACGACGCTATACTCATCCTCCCGCCGGGTCTCGCAGCCTGGAACAACAACAATGGTAATTGTGGGTAAACAAGAACTTCCCTGTCACCGTCCTTGAGGCTACCGTAGTACCTCTCGGGTGCCTGAAGTTACCCACCTTATCTGCGGAGTGGCCAATGGAATGTCAATCCAGATTGAATCCTTAGATTCCTTGTCAAATCTTCAGTAATCGTTTGTGGTTCTGGAATCATTTCCAGTTCTACCATACTCCCACTACTGTTTTCTGAAAAAATTCATTTTTAATAAAACTGTGGCGAGTCTAGAACAATATTGCTATTGTTCATCCAGATGGTAGAAAATCAACCCTCGTCATAGCCTGGGTCAACCCACAAACAGCCATTACAGAAACGTGCCTTGAGTTGTCCAGTGTCTGGTTTTAATCATAAGCCGGACAACTCCCCGTACCTTAACACCGTTAAGATATGAACTGTTCTATATCCAATATAGAAACAGAGGCACTGATTTAATTGAACCAGATCCAAATCATGCAGCTGTCTCCAGCGCATGTCAACTAAATGGAAGGAGGACGATCAGCGTTACTCAACTTAGGAATACTTCCAATTATGAATAACCTGAAAGAGAAGCAAGATCTCTTCATCATTACTATCAACTGAATACCATACACAAGTACCTACATCTTCGATCACTTTGAAGAATCCCGATACTTGCAATACCTGGTTCTCTACTTTATTCAAATACCTATAACTTCTCAAAATTCGGACACCGTGTTTTCACGAAACACCTGTCTAAAAACTAGAGAAGTCATAAGTAAACCGAATATAGTACGAGGACCAACCCCTCTGTCCTGATGGACCCTGGACAACATACAATACTCTGTATAAGTCCATTGAGTCTGACAACTCATTCACTGTGTGTCGTAGGTTGAAAACTGTACTTATGGTTAAGAAGAATTACACCGCTGCTTAATGCTCCTTACCTAACCATCCACTGATATAGGTAAATGTCACAGACATAATTTCAAAAAGGTATATCTCACTCTATGAAAATAGACGTACAGATATATCAATTTGAAATTGGTGCATGACAGCGGATATTCAAAACCAAATACTTGCCGTACGGCAAACAACCCAGGTGACTTCCTCAAATATCACCGATTACAACGAATCCCGATATAATGAGGATGATCACCCAATTCCCAAATTACTTACTCCCGCTCATCATCTGTAAAACCATACAGATGTGAGAATCGTACCTGGTAAATACATACCCTGGAGTAAGTATCTAATCGGGAAATCAATTTTCCTTTAACAGTACACAGTGAGACTGAAACATCGAAATGTTTCGATGGGGTATCCCGGTATTCCTAGTAATGCCTCTTCCATTATCCAGATTCACAACTGTAACCGTGTAATTCTTTGCCACCTCTCCAAATCCCTTCATATGTCTTTAGTCTTTACCTTCTGCACACCCCTTTAAGCCAAATGGTTTTCTTCCTTCCCTACCGTTCGGCACCAGCCTATGGTTTGGAAGAAGACTATCCAATAAGCATAATGGGTGTACTGTCCCAATCCTAGGAACACTCGCAATGCGAGAGGAGGTGAGGATAAAAGACAACTGAATAAACCTTATTCCTATTTCTCCTGAACCAGAATCCATCCCCGAACTGGAACAAGTTCCTTTCGAGTTCGTATATAACCATACGATGGAGTATCCAATAAACTGTGGATCTTCGTAGTGATACGGAGCGTCCTGGAGAAATACAAAGGTGATTTAGGATTGGCGAAGGAATACTTGGTTTGGTCGTGAATATCTGTTGCAATTTACTTTGCCCTCTTACTAATCCCTTGCTTTGTCTTAACCTAATACCTTCTGTACACCATCGTTAGGCTAATTGGTTTTCTTCATTCCCTACCGGTCGGCACCTGCCTATGGTTTGGAAGAAGACTATCCAATTTGCGTAACAGGTGTACTGTCTCCTAAACCAAGGAGCACTCGCAACCTGAGAGAAGGTAAAAGGGAAAGACAACTGAATACTCCTATCCGTTTTCTCCAGAACCTGAAACCATCCTCGAATAAATTCTTTCGAGTTCGTATCTAACCATACGATGGTTTTGTCCAATGGAAGTGGACGTTCGTAGCAATACGGGGTGTCCTGGAGAAAAGTGTAAAAGTAGGAGTGGCAATGAGGTTTGCAACTCTGACAATCCAAAAACCAGTGTTTAAGAAGGTTCGGTCAACTTGGTCACTGAGTCATAGTCTTAGGGTCGGGTCAATGGTCGCTGCCAAAGAGAGAGAGAAAAGAAACACTCAGCGTGCACTCTAACCTAGATCAGAATGGTTACCAATTTATCTAATCTGGAATCCTCCCACTGTACCGTCAAATTCTCCTCCAAACCTAAAAGAAGAATTAGTCGGGAACACCCGAGGAGTAAACCAACTCATCAGTGGGAATCGGGATCCAACTCTCATCGCATGACAACGTGACGGAATCCGCTCACGGTATCACACTCCAGAAGGTATGCGCATATCTGGCAAGTTTCAGTTCTTTCGAAACTCCCGATGTGATTTCTGCCCCATGCTCTTATGACCTTGACTTTGGCCAACATATCATAAGTCACATGTCAAGTTCTACCCGTCATTCTACAGGTTAATTTGAATCCACCCGTACATACCCTTGACTTTGGGCAAAATGGCAGCACGACTGTCCCAAACCAACGCATCTATCTATGCTGCATATGAATGCCCCAATAGCTACCAATCACTGTGCCTTGACTTTGGCCAACATACACAGCTTGAATACTATTGACCATCCATATGAAACGACGGAGGGCTACGAATGGTTTCTGGCGAAAACCTTTAACGTAAAGAACTTGATATCGTCGAAGGAACTGATAGCTTTTAAAAATATAGTGACGAAAACCTTCGCTAAAGAGATCACTCCCGGTGAAGGGATCTCGGCTCTTTCCCCGTAGAATGAGGTGCAGGATATTCCAACTGAATACCATGATGCAAAGCAAAAGTAATCGGCTATAGTGAAGTTATTGCCCTGACGCAAACTTTTGTCCAAGGGGTCACTCCCGGTGAAGGGATCTCGGCCCTTGCCTCGTCGACTGAGGAGCAGGATATTCCTAATGAATACCACGATGGAAAACAAAAGTGAACGTCCTTGCAATAACAGCTTTTTGAAAAGTGTTCCAACAACATCAGATTAGGTTTGTTTTTAAACTTGCATTGATCTGAATCAATGCAGTCCCATCAATTGATCACACCAAAAAGAACGAAAATATACTGATGTACGTATATGCCATCCGCATTCGCCACTGGGTCCCGTCATTACCCGTTAGGTTAGCTAACTAACGACAGAGCGGGGACTGGACTAGCGCGGATGCAAAACATATACAACATCTACTAATATATATACCAATATATTATATTCGCTCAAGGCGTGATAAAAATGCAACATTACAGAAAATGTACAGCATCACAGAAACAATACAGATATCTGGGATCCTCGGGTTTCACAGAGCCACTACTGAAACCCGACGTTCCTCTGGTCGTGTGGATAGCCTGTGCAATGAAATCCTAGACCCCTACGGGCGCAGCAAGTTACCCGCCAAAACCTGAAGCGAGGCAGCCCCCTTCAGCAACGTGAATGGACCACCCAGCACTTCACGGAATCCGGTAACTTGGGCACCCCTCCTGGGTCAACCTGTACCCCCTACGAGTGCGGCGAATAGCCCGCCAATCCTAGAGTGAAGCCCCCTCCGTCTCAATGCCATGAGATGCGGGCTTGTTGCCCTCTAGAACCCGGCTATCCGTGCACCCCTCCGCGGGGTAATCCTAGTACAGAAAGTAAAATATATATATAACGGGTACATCGACCGCAACCAGGTCGTGCCCCAAAAGAATAATACAAACAGGCAGTGACGGCAGTCCACATGTCGGACGCTCGCCCCGCAATATCAAATGTACATAATACAATCACAACAGTACTAGCATTGCAACCAGGATATCCCCCACGACCGATCCGCAACATCACAGCAAAAACAGAACATCAACGTGAAAATCACGTTCGCAAATCCGTCTAACCGGGCTATAGCAGTTAGACCGGATTTACCGATCAAGTGACATTCACGGTCGCAGATATAATGTAAATACTGTGAAATAATGTGTTTAAAATATCCGATCAATCAAATTTTAACAAGTGGGCCCCAAGCACTACTGTAGCACATCAAGAAATTCTGGGCCCAATATTAATATTCCAAAACCCCTATTCTAACCCCAGAAAGATACTGTAGAAATTTGGTGCAGGGATCCCCACAGTGAGCGGCGGAACCGCGGCCCAAAGGGGTTTTGGCCGCGGTTCCGCGCCTCCACTGTGGATTCACCCTGTCGAATTTCTACAGTAGCCTTGTAATCTCCAGTACATCAATTTTATACAACCTGAAAAATTTTTGGAGACCAAAAAATTTCAACAGAAAACTGTCGTGAAGGAAATACGGGTTTTGGAACATTTGATCGATCGGAACTGAAAAACACATTAAACCAAGCTAGACTAAGTTAATGGCGAGGCTCTGATACCACTGTAAGTGCACGGCGGCGCCCCGGCCGTCAATCCGACGGCCAAATGCGGAAGCGGTGATAAACTTAAATTTTCTTGAACTGGCAAACCGCCGCGCACTAATACCCGGATCGAACCATTAATTAGTCCTAGCTAACTACAAGATGGGGAAGAGAGATATACCGACTGATCCAAGTCCTCCGGTCTTCTCGTCATCGTCCCGATCTCCTGCGGAAGCTCCGGTCTCCACCTCGTCGCCGGAAGTGCACCACATCGCCTACTTCTTTTACGGGCTCCCACCTCAATGCCGAGGCAACTCGGGCACGAAGCTGGCTAGTCGACGTGCCCAAGATTTGCTGTAGAATGTGTAGTGAAGAAGTCTCATTTTTGGGGTTGTGGAATTGCCTTTGTGGTGGAGGAAAAGGAACTTAACTCTTGAGATGGAAAATGAGGGGATTTTTGGAGCAACAAGAGAACAACAAAAATTACCCACCCCAAGCAAATTGGCAGCCCCTTATATGGCCGGCCAAATCATGGTGACAATATGAGAGTGGAATGAGAGTGAGTGTAGCAAAAAGTCAATAATGGGGGGGAGAAGCCATCATGCAATCCAAAAGGAAAAATGGTTATCATAATGAATCATGATCACCATACCAAGTCCAACACTCAATCACCTACCATCTCATCACAAGTCAAGGCATGATGACTAAAGAAAGTTAAGCAAGGTCAATGGAGCAACCATCATGATCCAACCAATATGCAAAGACCCCCTCCACAAATGCTTATTTGCAGCAATGCAAATAAGCCCTCCTCCACCAATCTTCGGCCAATGAACGATACAAAGGAAATTGGCCGAAACGGAAAGCAAACTGCCAACTCCAGAAAACTGGTCCCGTAATAAATTACAGGAAAACCCCGATACTGTACATACACACCCGCATTTGTAATCCGACCGAAATACAATCGCAATGAGACAAAATCTCCACTGTACTATACCAGGATCCGGCTTATACCAAAGCCGGCTAGTAATATCCGTTCGATCCTGATCCGTGCAATACCGCACGTATCTGATCGAACCCTGCCATATATCCATACGGCCTATAGTACAAACTGTCCGATCCTGATCCGTGCAATACCGCACGTATCTGATCGGACCTTGCCATATCTCCATACGGCCTCTACAACTTTTCGCCCGAAAGCTGAGTAACAAAATGTGGGGGACTCCAAAGACTCGTCAACACCTTGGTTGTGGATTTAACCACTAGCACGTCAGAGGTATAAGCCAATACGTAACGGGCTACCAGGTATTGACTAAAAGGGACGTCTGTGAGCGAACTCAGCCCGACAACCCTACTGAGCCTGTCAGTGACAATATCCGTACAGTCCGGTCCGTTCGTCTATGAGTATCGCATGGCGGGCCTAGGGGGTTGGTGAAAGTCAGACCCCCAAAAGCGGTACAAGTCGTGTCGGAGTGTAGCCCAGAACACCCTGAGATACTACTGGAATACCTACCAGTAAATCTCCTGCCTTGGCCAAGGACTTCGTGTAATGGCTCTCCTAGACACAGCGCGACCTCACCCCCAATACCGGGAGAGACGAACCCCTGAAGATACGCTCACTGCCTCCATGTGGCTCGGGACTGTACCCAACTAAAACCTGTTTGCACGACTCCTTTGAGCCGTGGTAGGGTAGTAATCAAAGTACAGTGGGAACTCACACGAGACAAATGACGATCCCCAGGTCGATGAACTAACCTGCACACATGTCACCAGGGAACTGCCATCTGACGTCTGGTATATGACCAACTAGCATGTTCCCGGCGAGTCCTGTCCGGTGTACTCATAACCCAATGAGCACCTGTATACATCTTAGGTGATCCAACTGACACCAGTGGCTTGTGAGACCGGCCACCGCCCCTCGTCGGGGTCTCGACTATATACACTAGTCTACTCTGGAGTATCGATGCCCTGTCTCGAAACTCACACGACTAGGGACCATTTAAGGATATGCTTATAGACCCCAGCTCCCACTTATATGATCGCCCTCATACTGCTGGTGGTCAAGCAAGAATCCTAGGGGCTCTATCAACGTGTAATAGCAACTTGTCAGGTCACCTAAAACAGTACACGATGATAAAGGTAAACCAGATAGCATACTATCATCTCGAGTAAGACTGTCCTACCGGGATAGGTCCTCCATCAATCATTGCAATCACGTACCTGTGACCTAATAATTGACTCTGAGGGCACTATCTCCAACAGTGTACTCTTGGGATGATACATGTTGATGTTTGAAGGTCCCCTGTCTACACATGCCAAGACCGGTTCTTTGTACTTCATTACATTCTCTGATGATCTCTTTAGATTCAGACATATGTTCCTGTTGTAACACAAGTCCGAACCTTTTGAGATATTCACAGAATATAAGTTAGAAGTAGAGAACCAAAACGGGTAAAAGTATTATGCCCTTTGATGTGATCAAAGAGGAGAATACTTGAGCACGAAATTCCTGGATTATTCTAAAAGAGAATGAGATTCTCTCTCAGCATTACTCCTCCGTATACACCACATCATGTCGGTGTATCGGGATGGAGCAATAGCACCCTATGTGATATGGTGTGCTCTATGATGAGTACTACTGAGTTTCCTATTTCCTTTTGGGGTTGTGCACTTGAGAAGTTGCATACCTATAGAATTGGATTCGAATCAAATCAGTGCCTACCACTCCATATAATATATGGTATGGGAAGAGCCTATCTCTTAAGTAAGTTAAGATTTGGGATTGTCCGGCCTATGTCTAAAAGCAAAATCCAGATAAGCTCGAGGCAAGGTCAGTTATGTAGAACTGGAAAGGTTTCAGCTATACAAACTGCGGCTGATGATTTGGTAGAACCAAAGAATTCAATAGATTCTAACAAACCTCAGCCTCTCCGTCGATCTAGTAGGGTTCCTCACCCACCTGAGAGATACTTTGGTTTCTCTATGACAGTGGGAGCGAGGATTGTATCATGAGATGATGACCCAACTAGTTTCGAGCTGGCCATCAGGAGTGGGACTCTGTAAGAATGGCTGGATGCTTATCGATCTGAGATAGGAATCCTTATACACCAACAAAGTATGGACTTTGGTTGCTTTATCTAAAGGGTTAAATCCCCATCAGGAGCAAGTATATCTTGAGAAGATTACTTGGTGTACATGGAAAAGTTGAGACTTTCAAAGACTAGACTTGTTAAAGGTTTTCGTCATCGACCAGGCGTGGAAAATGATGAAACCTTTTCAAGTAGCTAAGCTTAAGTCTATCCAGATCCTACTTGCCATGGCTACATACCATGACTACGATATCTGGCGGTTGGGTGTCATGACTGCTTTTCTAAATGATGTTTTAGAAAAGAGTGTCTATAAGTACACAACCAGAGGGCTTCGTAGACAGTGGGAGCAGCGGAAACGTGAGCAAGATGTTTTATGTGATAAAGCAGACATCGCGGAGTTGGAACATCTGTTTTTATGTGGTAGTCAAAGAGTTTGACTTCATCAAAATGGTAGATGAACCTTGTATATACAAAAAGGTAGTAGAGAGTATGGTGGTGATCCTCATAGAGTACGTGGATGACATACTCTTGATAGGGAAGGAGTTTCCTATGGTACGCTCGGTCAATCTCCGCTTATCACAAGGATTCTCCATATAGGATCAAGATGATACCTCCTAAATCCTGGGTATTGGATCTATGAGATAGATCTAATTGGATGTTAGGATTCTCACTAGTTGTAGTGAGAAGGTATCAATCGATCCTGGGGAGAATCACTGGAAAGGTTCCAGGGTGATAAGGACGACTGAATGTCAGTCACAAGCATTGTCTTTACCCTCAGTAGAGGGACGGTATGTTGGAAGAGTTCCAAGCTAGATACCGTGGCAAACTAGACGATAAAGGCAAGATACATCGTTACCAAAGATGCTATCAATGAGGAAGTCTGGGTGTATATTAGTTCATGAAATGAACGTCGTTCCTCCCATTGTGTGACAATGGAGTTGTGGCTTATGCCAAGGAACGCCCGTCCCATCAGTGATCTAGACATATTTTAAGGCAGTATCACTTGATCATGGAGATGGTTGATCTCCAGGGGATCGAGGTTAGGAGAGTAGACTCAGAGTACAACACGGCGGATCCACTCACAAAGGATTTTTCCCAGAGAGAGACTTTTAAGGAATGGTTGAGTATGAGATACTACAACCACTGCTACAGATGGCCCTAGTGCAAGTAGGAGATTGTTAGTTATATGTATGCCCTAGAGGCCATTACTGTACATAGGATGTATATTGTAGTGGATGCTGGGACATATATAGGGAGGACTTTCTTGCTCGACATGATAGTAAGCTATCTGGTTGCTCTTTATCTTAACGTGTACACTGATTGTCTCTCAGTTACATGTTGGTAAAGCCCTTAGGATGTGTACTTGACTACCTGGACTATGATGCGGATCATACTAGTGGGGACATGGTAGTCTATAAGTACATCCTTCAAGGTCCCTAGTCGTGGGTGTATCGAGACGGGGCATCGATATACCAGAGTAGACTAGCGTATACCTTCTCGACCCATACAGATGGGCGATGGATGATCCCATATCCATTGGTGTTTGACATCAGAGATGATATACGGGTGCTCAGTGGAGACTGGGTACACTGGACGGACTCGCCGAGAACTCCTAGATGGTATTATACCTTACGTCAGATGGCAGTTCTCTGGTGACACTGGTACAGGTTAGTCTGTAGACCCGAGATCGTCATAGAGTCTTGTGTGATTTCCACTGTGCTTTGATTTCCACCTTACCACGTCCAAGAGGGCGTGCAAAACGGTGGCTTTTGGGTACAGTCCCGAATCACATGGAAACAATGAGCGATAGGAAGGGTTTCGTCTCTCCCGATATAGGGAATTGATGTTGTGCTGTGTTCGATTGGCTATAACCGGAAATCCCTGGCCAGGGTTGCTGAGATTTACTGGTAAGTGTTATCAGTAGTATCTTGAACTGTTATAGACCACGTATCGACACGACTTATCAAGCTACTAGGGTCTGACGTTTACCACCCCTAGGCGAGATATGCGACATATCAGACGAACAGACCGGACTGTGCGGTAAGTGTTACTGGTTGGATTCACAGGAATGTGAGCGGGCTTGCTCGTTGATCTTCTGATCGCTCAATACCCGGGTGGCCGTTACGTTTAGCAGACCGCTTGCGTCTTGTGGGTGTTTGATATGATCATCACCTACTGCCGGCGTATTGACGAGTCTTTAGAGTCCTACACAGAGCTTTCCTGGCTCAAGCGAAACGAAATAGGAGCGCATATGAGATATGTACGGGACCGAGAATAATACCAGTATGTGATACTGAATTCTATTCTCGCGATTTGTATCATCGGACGGTTATATGTGATATAGCCGGGTTACCGAATCAAGTGTTGATTCGATACATTGATACACTTGATACTAGTCGGTTATATGCGACATGACCGAATCATTAAATCAAGTGTTGATTTAATGATTTAATGTATAATTATATATTTGATATAGTACTTTATATTAACTAGTATTTGTTCACTTAAGATTGATTTTCTCACTTGATGTGCACAAGTTGTATATGTGATATATGTTTGTGCACTAGTTTGTATCATGTTTGATGATACATGCAAACTTGGGTGTGTGTATGGATTATACCATGTTTAGGTTAAAAGTTTATTTTTTATTTAATTTATTTAATTTATGTAAAATAAAATGGTGGCTTACTTTGTCTTTGCTTGAAGCTTCATGAAGCTTTCAAACATCTTTGACAAAGTCCACCATTTTGTTTTACATAAGATTTTCCTTAACCTAACCTTTAACTTAAATTTGAGTTTAGTCTCTACAAAGATTAATCTCACCCATGGTTGCAAGATGATAACTTCACTTGATTATTCTTTCCATACAATTCTTTTTCATTCTTCTCTTCTTCTTCTTCATGAAGAAAAGAAAAACTCTTCTTGAAAATTCCAAGTGATGAAATCAAGTGAGAAATCCAAATCCAAAGTGAACCCACTTCCTATTTCTTCATCCTCTACCACTTGCCATGTAGTAGAGTGTGTTATCTTCACAAGTTTCATAACCAAGTGAAGATGGAGCTTGAGTTAGAGTTGCCTCGACGTAGATCATCTTCGGCATCGAAGTCAACGACCTAGCCCGCTCATTTCTCCGACGAAACCATCGCTAGAGTCCGGGATCCCGGTGATCGCAACGAAGGGACGTCTCACGGAGCTAAAGAAGTGGAGGACCGGATCTACAAAGGTTGTATTTCCATTCACTTAGTAGCAAAGTAGTTTGCTTGCTTGTTTGTTTCGCCTATCCTTTAGTTAACGATCTATATTAGGGTTTCTCGGCACAAAAAATTTGAACTTGGCATGGTCGATACCTTGTGGAACCTCTTGAGTGTGCCTAGGAACCCTACAAAAACTGGCCCCAAATGGGTACAAACAAGAATAATATATATATATACAACAATAAAAAGCATCCCCAAACGGGAGCTAGCTCGACGCCAACAGGCGGAAACAACCACACCAAGCACGATAATATATAACGCTAAAGGGCGAGGCTCAAAACCTAAAAGAAAACAAATCCACCAGATACCATAATAATACAAGCGCGACTCTAAGGTTGAAATAAATAACTGGTCCAGTAAACTATCAAGTAATACAAGTTTGGTTGATGGAGCTTACTAGATACAAATGAAATAATAAAAAGTACAACGGCGGTCCAGATACAAGTGAACCAACCTATCGTGCAAATCACCCTGAATGAAATGATGTGCCAGCAAGCTGCCAGGGAAACCTGTATATCGAACCTGTAATAAAATTTGGCACAACGGGGGTGAGTTGCCAACTCGTGAGTAGAAAATATCTGCAAAAAGAAATCGAATGCACGGCGCTATCCTAGGTCATAATAATACACTACTATATCACCAGTCATCTAGTAATGGCAGGGTAATAAACTACGTGTAAGTGCAAATGCTCCGTGCTCGTGACAGTGCCTTAAATAGTAATATTTCATGTGAATGAGTATGCATGCACCATGAATGAAAAATAACCAATCCTGAAATCTGGATATACATGTATAAGAAATCTTTAGCTTTTATCATGGTAAAATTTGTATAGAAATCTGAAATATCAACAATGAAATCCATGGAAATCCGTGTCAAGCATCGACACAAAACATGTAAATCTCAAGTCTCAATACCTCATAATCTCAATATCTCATAGTCTCAATATCTCGGGCTCCGTCAGTCCGGATCGGCCCATATCATCAAATCTCACGACAACGGTCGGTATCCTCCGGATATCCGCCGCGCCAGACATCACCGGTAGGTAGTCCTCCCCTGCCAGGCTCATCGTCTACAACTCGATCTTCTTGCCCCGGGGTACCATACCGGGCCCACCATGTACCCGAGACGGTTCATCCACTCCTCGAATCGGGTCTCGAAATCCAACAGAAAACAAGAAATCTCATGGTGGACGACACATACATCACGAGAAAACCGCAACATATATTTTAAAAAGAGAGGGAGAAAGAGAAAGAAGTTTTTTATATATATTCTTGCGGTTTTCCCCAAAATCCAGAAATCTCATAGAAATCCAAATCCTAAAATCATGAGTAAGTAAATGGTAAGTGTCGGCATAAGCCCCATAATACTGCATGATAACATGAAAATGTGAATGCATGAAATGTCTAAGTAATAAGTGCAATGTCTGGGCTAACACCTGAGAGTAATCACAATATTATATCAATCTAGCTGTTAGCTGATTCTATCAATAAAAGATAATATGTTCTAAAGTGTACGTGACGTAGCAATTACCGATGATGATGTGTGTGAGACGGCAAATAAGTGTGCGTGGAATATGCGCATCATCGGTAATGGTGCTGGTGTCCTAACAGGCAGAGTTTTATACTGATTTTAGAAACATATGTATGAACATGCACCATGATGATTACGGTCTGAATGTAAAGACGGATGTGTATTAACCACTCATTTGATATACAAGTATAACTACAACTATATGACTCGAGCCTAAACTAGTGTCCATCTAACCTCCTAAGGATCTAAACCTAAGAAACTAGTCGATAAGAAATAAGAGTTCACTTAAGGTCTGAGTCCATATCTCTAATAGTCGACGATCCAGTCTCAATAGCGTCACGTACGTAGTACGGCTTCCTCAAATCAAGAGTGCGGATCAATCATCACATCTATGCCTCGTACGGTAAAATCCATCGTACGGCATCCCAATATCGGGGTACGGGTCAGGTATCACCTACGTGTCTCATCATTCGTATAATATCATCATCAAATCATGTCATGATCAAGGTACTGTACTGTAATTGCATACTCAATCATTTATCATTGCCAGCATAGATATACATCGTTAATTTATGCTCAGAAATATCATGTCACATGTATCATATTGTGATTAAGTCATACTTATATCATATCGTAATCAAGTCACGCATATATGATATCATAATCAAGTCACACCTATATGATATCGTAATCAAGTAACACCTATATGATATCGTAATTTCAGGCATAGGTTACAATCCGGGTTCTATTTTAGAGTTCCATATACCTCAATATCATCACCCATTATTATTTATGTATACCTATTCATTATCTCATTTTCTAATGATCCGCTAACATCATAACAGGACCGTATAGCCAAGAATTACGGCATCAAGCCCAGTTATATTGTTTCATCCCCATGTATCATATCACATCCTTATATCACATATACATGCTGTGTATATATATATACCTATACATAATCCTATATATATATATACCATACACATATACACCAAGCCAAATTTCTGTGTGTGCGTGTGTGTGTATCTACCTGAACCTATGAATCTCTTCCAAGATATTCATCCTCTGACAAGGTCTTTCTAAATCAATCTAGTCCAACCTAAGATCATTACTAGGGTCCTACTCACCAAGATTCTAAGGTCACGTCTGACTTCCTAATGACAAGAAGTACTATTCCTATACTACGTTTGCGGGGGTGCTAAACGCCATCCACCCGACTTCCCCTCGTAGATATACATCTACTCACCTGGTCCTTGTCTGCCGAAAACGTTGTCGCCCTCCTCTTCTTCCTCGTCCGAAGTCCACGTGAGGGGTACCTATATGCAAACACATATAATATCGTAAACTGAATCACGGACAAACCAAAACGACGCACGAAACGCGCATAGGTTAAAACCTATGACCCGCTCATCCACAGGACCCAAATATTGCTCGATATCGGTGTACAAACGCCGATTGATCGAGATAAAACACCAACAACCAACTCGTAGTTTTAAAACTCATTACTTATAATATAAAACATGATTTAATTCATCGAAACCCAAAAAATCGATCAAATCGTCCGATTTCGTAAAACCCGAAAACGCCAATTTACCGTTTTACTTCAAAACTTGATATTTAAAAGAAACTAATGGTCATAATATTCATTAAATAACATAACTAGATTATAGAAACCATTACCATATTTTTATTACAGTAATTTGTATTAAATTGTAAATTCTAGTTTGCAATTTAATCAATTTTAACACTTTGCAAGCAAAATTTCACAATATCACCACTAAACTTGATTTGCATGAATTAACGTATTAAACTACAATTCATGATGATAATAATATAATGAAACCATAAATTATATTTTAAATCTCATTTATTTAAGAATTTCAAAAATCTAGTTAGCAAAAATAGCATTTTTATCACTATTTCTCAATTATCAACTTCAATTTAGTAACTAAATTAGGTTTTCCATTCCACTAACAAGTTAATATCCTCATTAAAACCACAATCTAATGTTACAAACATTAATTGGAATTTTATCACACCAATATATATAATATACAAAAATCTAGTTAGCAAAAATTTCTTAATTTAAACAATTTGAATGAACACATTAGAATACATCAACCATGCATGATTTTCTATTTCTAAAAATGGTAAACTAGTTATAATAACCCCACCTAATTAGTAAAAACCATAACTTTATTTTATAAAGCCAAACTTGAATTTTGAAACTTGTAGATAGAATTAATTTATTAAATCTAATTATGCTAGAATGAAACATTTAATAACAATAAAGCATAAGAATAAAATTTATACCTCCACATGTGAGATCCAACCATGAAAATTTTCCTCCAAAAAGAATGCTTTCCAACTCCAAAATCCATGTAAAAATGAGCAAAGAATAGAGGGTAGGAGTTAATTAGGATTTTGTGGATTTTTTATTGAATTTTTGATGAATTTTGATGGATTTTTGTAAAAAAATCAAGTGGTGAAAAATGGGGGGGCTGCCATGGGTGAGGCCGGCCACATCAAGGGAGAGAGAAGGGGAGAAAGAAAGAGTGAGGAATTGTGTAGAAGGTTCACAATATAATTACATATACTTATGTCTTTTCATAAATTAATAATAATTATTTAATTTCCTAACTAATTTTAACATAGAATGGTCTAGAACCATGGCAAATTTTGAAAATGAAAATTGCATGAAACACACTTGATTCCAATATGTAATGGTTCACTTTTGCAAATTTAATCCATTCAGATTTGTAATTTACACTAATTTAAAGTAAAAATAAAGCTTATGTAAAATTTTAAAATAATTAATTAAGGAAAAATATTTAATTAAACTAAAAATTTATAAGTGACTAAATAAACAACATTTACTAGTAATTACATAATTAAAATAGGTCTTTTTAAAATTTATAATGAAAAATAATTACGGTTTAGTTTTACGAAAAATACGTTTTACTTTACCGAAAATCATAAAATTCACTTAAATAATTTTATTTAATTATTTATTTATTTATTTTTAAAACGTTACACCAAGTCTGGCATAAACACACACATATATATAATATACGAAAATCATATCTTACGGTTGCAGGGGTGCTATACGCCATCCACCCGACTTCCCCCGTAGATATACATCTACTCACTTCGATCCTCGTTTGCCGAAGTCGATTACGCCACGCTCTCCTCGTCATCCCTAAGTCTACGCGGAGGTACCTACAGTTTCAAATACATCGTATTGTAAAACAAGAATCAAATACAAGAAAAACCGACACGGCACATGAAACACACATAGGTTAGAACCTACGGCCTACACATGCATGAATAACCAACAACTCTCGACATCGACGTACGAATGCCAATCGATCGAGATAAAACACAAATATCAAAATTTAAGTTATTAAAAACCACGAAACCAAAACAGCAACTAAGGAAAACATCTCCAGATTTTGCCTCAGGTAATTTGGGACCAAACAAACAATATAGGGGGCTAGGCGTATGAGCTACAGGCAAAACCCCAAAATCTATAACCTAAATTGGCCCGGCGATATGGCCAATATACCCGGTGTGGCCGGCCCTACAATGGAGTTTGGGTCTCATCTTTCTGTGGCGGTCTTCTAAGGTTCTAATTAATTCAATGCACTTGTTTGATTTTTCTATAAACACTCCAGTTTGCTCCAGATTCTCTGTAGTCCTCAAGGATCAAAAAACTGATATCGGAAAATCTAAAGTTCAAGTTTCGGTTTCGTCTCAGGTTTAGATCAACAATACCAACACTACAGGGTTTAGTCACTATCTAATCCTTAATTACACCTTCACACATCAAGAAATCACCCAACCCTCAACTAGGAATTTTCCAACATCACTAATCAACTCAAGATTAACTCAAAACTACACTAGAACATTAGAAACACTAATAACTTAACTAGAAGTGTAGGATTACCTCATTTGGCAACTCAAGAATTTTCTTGTATTGCCAAAAGTGCTCAAAGTCTTGACTTGATGTCTCCATAGGGTTTGTAGTGAGGTTGTGCATATTTTTTGTGAAGGGTATAAGGTTTTGTTTGAGTTTTTAGGGGTGGCTATGGGGTAGAGGTGGAGGATGAGAAGGAGATGAAGGAATGAAGAAGAAAAGGAAATGAAGAAATGAAGAGATGAAAGTATGAGAAATGTGTAGAAATCTCTCACCCTCTCTCTCTCTCCCTCACATGACACAAGTCACCTCACTCTCTCTCTCATCTAAATATCTCACAAATGAATTCCCTATATCTTTTTACTTTTTTTTCAAACAACAAAAACAAGAACCATATATGCATGCACATGAAGAATGGTTCAAAATATGGCACAAGTATTTGCAACATGTCATGTTGCATCCCATGCATATAAGCTAGATTAATGCATAATTAGTAGATATTAATCAAGTTTAGCATTAACATAGAATACAAATAATTATTTAAAAATCTACAAATGCTCAATTCACACGATTTCTTTCAAAATCAATAATTCAAATTAATTTTCCAAATATTTTCCAATTTATCGGTATATAATTATACCCTTTCATTTACAACCAATCTCTATACTTTAAAATATTCATAATATTTATTATTTTAATTATTTAAATTCCCAAAAATAATATTTTATTTTCTGAAATGTTACAAAGGCAACACAAAGATCAAGGGGTGCGCGGAGCTCGAGGGAGATCAAGGACAAAAAGATTAAAAGAGTAGCCGTTTTGAACTGTTGAAAATCTGAAGATATTTTGGAACCATTTTGCAATTTTGAACATGTCAAACAAAGAACAAAGCAACACAAGAAGGCATAAGAAAAACGATGCATTAATTCCCAAATACGACGATGGAACCGTGGTCAAAAGAGGGGTTAGGCGGCGGAACCGCGACCGCCACGTGGCGTCTCGCTATCATTTTTCAGGGGTAGTTTTGGAATTATATATGGGCTCAGAATATGGCCCTAGGGTTTCACTCCTCTACCTATATATACTCCAGTTTTGAGCCAAACCAAGAATTTTTTTTCTTTACTTAGATTTAGTGTACTTTAGTTTGTAGTTTCGTCTTCTTCTTCTTCATCTATTTTCCATGAAAATTGTAGTTAAAGTTTTTTGAGTGGAAGATTAATGAAGATGAGAGTTTTTTATAACTTGTACCTTTAATTTCTTGCATTGTAATTTTAATTGCTAGTGTAATTTTTATTACTTGCTTGTTAAAATAGTTGTTGGTTTCCTTTTATTGCATTGTTTTTCTTCTTTTCTAATCTTATTTTCAAGTCATGATACTCAATGGAGTCCCTTGCTTAGGTGAGAGCCCAAATAGTTAGCTTATTATCTTTGTAAAACCGTATTTTCTATTTTTTCTTCTTCTTCTTATGTTTATTTTATTTTTAATGTGTGAATAATTTACACACTTGTTAGGGCTAAGGAAGATAGTATGAGGGATGGAAAAATCCCCTGTGCTTCTCTTTGCCAAATATCTTAAAGTGAACCTAGACCAAACAAACACAACCCCCTCATTTAGGCGCGCTATAAGTGACATATAGCCGCGACCTGAGTCGAGAATTCCTCTGGACGCACTACAACATGACATGTAGTTGTGACCTAATTGAAGACTTAGTTGTGTATGTTTGGCATAAGGTTGGAAATAAGAGCATGTAGCGGACGGATAAGGGGCATTAAGAATGGATTTAGCGTTGGAAAGCTTGCTTAAACTCGCAAATCTCATTCTTGTGTCCTCCTAATTCCCGCTACTTCCGATTATCCCAATATCATTTCAAGAATGGAAAAAGATAAGCACAAGACTAATCCTAACTCTACTAACCAACCCTAACCCTAACAAATTTACTTGAACATAAAATACAAACACTTAGGATAGAATTGAACATACATATACATTCGTTAATTGACTCGTCTAAAATAAGGACGAAAACATACTATCTCCCAGTGGACGACCCGTACTCAACTGGCTAGCTAGAAAGCGACACCGTCTTGATTGCGGTAAGTAGAACATGTAGAACACTTAGCGTAGCGCATAAAAACGCAGACAATCACTCATCCATCCTGGCCAGGGACTTATGGTGATAGCCAACCGAATACAGCGCGATATCGACTCTTTATACCGGGAGAGACGAATCCCTTCCGACTGCTCACTGCCTCCATGTGGCTCGGGACTGTACACAATTAAAACCTGTTTGCATGACTCTTTTGAGCCGTGGTAGGGTAGTAATCTAAGTACAGTAGAAACTCACACGACACAAATGACGACATCGGGTCAAACGACTATCTTGTACTCATGTCACTAGAGAACTGCTATCTGACGATAGGTATAATACCATCTAAAAGTTTTCGATCGGCGAATCCGTTCGGTGTACTCGCCTCCAGTGAGCACCTGTATACAAACTTAGGCGCCTTAACACCAATGGCTTATGAGACCGGCCACCGCCCCTCGTCGGGGTCTAACAAGTATACAGTAGTCTACTCTGAAATATCGATACCCAGTCTCGATATTCTTACAACTAGGAGCATTTAAAGATATGCTTATGAACTACCCAGCTCACACAAGTATGATCGCCATCATAATACTGGTAGTCAAAAAAAGATTCTACAGGCTTTATCATTATATATTGGTGACACGCAATAGCAACTAAAACATATACACATAACTGATAAAGAAAAACGAAATAGCATACTATCATCTCGAGAAAGACTGTTCTATCTTTATAGCTCCTCCTTCAATTATAATAATCGTCTACCTGCAATTACAATAATTGCCTTGATGACACTATATTCAACACAAAGTTCTACTAGATCTTAAATCAAGTATTACACCCACGAGCAATCCTAGAAGCTTTCTCTTAAATCTCTCTAGATTCGTAGCCGTCACCCTCTCTCTTTACAATAGTCTCAATAGCTTTTTAATTTGCCTTACAAAATATCATATAAGAGACCCTATTTATAGCCTAACTCTAATCTATATAGATTAGAGATAAATCCTAAAATTGCCAAAATATTCGATTTGCATAACATACCGTGTCAGCCATCTTGAGCCGGCTCAACATGCCCATGAGCCGGCTCATGTACACAGAGAATATTGGGTAATTCCATCATCTTGTGAGCCGGCTCATAAAAACTTGAACAGTCTCAAGCATAGGGTCAAGCCGGCTCAACTGCCGTTTCGTACACATAGAGAATTGTGACAATTTTAAAGCACTTGTGAGCCGTCTCAGCGTCCTCTGAGCCGGCTCAATATCAACTCGCAGAAAGAAACTCTACAATATCAACACAACTAGGATTCATGTGGACTCCATGTTGATCTCTCTCATTCATTTAGGTACTTCTAAAGTGGGTAAAAAAAAATCCGATACTAAATAGTTTATTTTACAGCTGCAGCATGAATAAGGTCATCAATGACAGCAGGGTCTGCTGTTATTCTCTCAATTTGTTTGATCCCCCATGATCTTTATTCTGACCATAGCAACAGAAAAACATTATAGGATTCTAATCGAGTCACGAGCTTGCCGCTGAAAAAGGACTGAGTTTTTCAACATATTTCTGCTAAAACGTTTTGACTTTTGACTTTTTCCTGTTGAAAAAGAAAGCATGACCCATTTTCCATACTTTGAGCCCTTTTCTTCTCTACTTTCCCTTTTTAATTAAACGACAACAAAATAGTTCTGAGCCATTCATTGATTGTTTGTAGCTTCTTGGTTTGGACTTGTGATGATAAGGGTCTCTATCTCCCTTCCTTTCTCTCAAGACTCATTTAATCTCTCTTTCTCTTTGTTTTCTTCCTTGGATTGAGCTCTTGAAGTTTTCTAGGTAAGTTTCATTAATTATTTTTCTTTTCCTTCTACTTTGTACTTTTGTCGTTCATTTTGTTTGAATCTGTTATGTGATTGTGTCTGTTTGTTTCCTACTTTTTTTTCTGCAGGTTTTTTGTTTGGTACTTGGAATTTGTGTTCATCTTAGTATCCTAGCAGAATTTTAGCTTCTGGGTCAAATTTTTTTTGTGTGTTTTGCACAATCTTAGGTTACTGATTTAGGGTTTCTTCCTGCTTTTTAAGCTAAAAGTTTGTGTTGTTGCCATGGAATCCTTCAAATCCTCCACTGATCTCATAGAAACCAACCCTGGAAACAAAGGGATTGAAGCTTTGACCCCAAAATCCCCAAATGAGTACATAGGGTTTGTTGATGTGTTCATACATGAAGCCCGCGATATCCACAACATCTGCATTTACCACAAACAAGATGTCTATGCCAAGATCTCCCTGGTCGATGACCCCAAATCCCCGATTTCTACCCAGATCATTAAGGGAGGCGGTAGAAACCCCGTATTCAATCAGAACCTCCATCTTAATGTCAAAACCATGGATTCCTCCCTCAAATGTGAGGTTTGGATGCTGAGCCGCGTCAAGAATTACCTCGAAGACCAGCTTTTGGGTTTCGCTCTGGTGCCCTTGTCGGATGTTTTGGTTGCCAATGGGAAATTGGTTCAGGAATTTTCCCTCACGTCCACCGATTTATACCACTCGCCCGCAGGCATTATCCAGTTGTCGATATCCTACACTGGTTCATCGCCGGTAGTACTAGAGATCACGCCTCGCCCGAAAGAAACACCGATTCCAGAAAACGATGACTCGATCGGTAATGAATTAGACAAAATCGAGTTCCCTGACTTGAACATTGTGAATGAGAACAAGATGATGGTGTCTGAGTACTACGGGATCCAATGTGATGATGAGTTGATATCTGCCGAAGGCGATAAGGTTCCTGATGACGAAGAAGCAGGCGTTCGAGTTGTTGAGAGCTTTGTATCAGCGAATAGCCCTGAGTCTCTGGGAATTTTAAAGCACGACACTCCTCAGAGCAGCGTCTCGACGCATGAACCGAAAGATAAAAGCATTGAGAGTGCAGACACCGAATCATCGGCTGAGAAAGCATTTGTGTCGCCTGTCATTAAGATAAATATCGAGCCGGAGCAAGGTGTTGTGCAGCAGGATATTGTTGACATGTACATGAAGAGCATGCAGCAGTTCACTGAGTCGTTGGCGAATATGAAGCTACCAATGTATATTGAAAATAACAGTAGCAGGATTAGTAGCAGCAGCAGCACTAATGAGAATGGAGGTGGTCCTGGATCTGAGAAGAAATTGAACGAAACGAAGAAGATGGGTTCGAGGGTGTTCTATGGTAGCAGAGCATTCTTCTAAGGTCATATTACTACTATAAGGTTAAAAATATGCATCTTTTCTGATTTTAGACTTACTGGGAAGTTAGAAGATCTGTAGCTTGTTGCATGTTTATGTTTCTACTATCATGCTTATGTTATTGTAACTGTCAAGGTGTATCTGATACTGTGTGCTTTTTAATTAGCTCTGAGTAAAGTTAATGTCTGTTAATTACTAGTAAGCTATTTTACATTGCTTCTTGGTTGAATGATTTGTTTTTTTTTTCCCTTTCTGCCACTACAACAGAACTCTGGAGTCGTACTGACCGTTGAGGGATATATATTTTTTATATTTTAGCATTCATCCGCTGGTTGAGTACCCTTTTATGAGACAAAACCCGGTGCTTTGTGCTGTAGTTTTTTTTTCATCTGCTTTTCTTTTAAATTCATGTCAGAATGATTTGAACTAGGTTTCTCGTATATGATCGTAATGTCTCACTGTAACCAAACTACGAATTTCTATGGAGAAGTGCGGGTATATTCTAACAGAGTATGACAATGATTGTTTAGTATTGATATCATGTTTTTTATGCACATCTCATGCGGTATGGAATAAGTTTGTAGATTAGCAGTGTTTGATATAATGGATTATGTGTGTTAAAACTTTGTTTGAAGTCAATGCCCCCCCCCCCCCCCCCCCCCCCATTTCCATACTCCAGATCCATTAGAATAGAACGACTTCAATTTTGAATATGGATATACCTGGATCTAACTTGGTCAGGGTTCTAAAGTGGTACATAAGAGGGCTGCTATAATAGTATGATGAAAGTTTTGATTACAAAAGAGATATATGAATTTAATCTCTGGCATTCTTGCAAAATCTGTATGTGGTTCTTCTACAATGTAATATGAAATGATCTTCATTTTATAGAAGGTTATATTATTTCTGAAGTATTTCCTTTAAACTGTCAGCTTATTAGATTAGAGAACATATTTTGTGTTTGTTTTTATTATTTTATGATCTTTGTTCCAGTTCTATGTCCTGTTATCATTCACTGAATCAGATGACTTCAGCATTTGTGGGAATATTAGGCAGTAATAGCCTGCCAAGTTCTATGTGCTAATTTTCTCAGAACATCAAATTGTTATCTCTAATACTGTTCTTATTTTGTTATTTATTAAATTGATCATATTTGTAAACAAAGCCAATACCATGAAGATTCTTTTACATCGATTTAAAGCACTCTAGGTTTCAAAACTTTCGTGGTTTAAATCGCTTCATTGTCAAGATTAATAGTGGGGTACTATAGTATTTCTCAAAGCTACCATCAAAGCCTTTTGCTTATCTTTGCTCGAAACGTCCTCTCCTGATTTTCCCATTGAGCACCAACCTTGGGAGGATTCTAATTCGGAGATCATGAAGTTTTAGCAAAGATAGACAGGCTAAGTTTCATTTGACGGTATATGTTTCTTTGGACGCTAGAGAACGACTTTCTTACAAGAAGATTATTGAGGCTGTGATGATCCCGTGAGGACATGGTCTCAAGAAGAAAAAGGGGAAGATGGTACCAAGTCCGCGGTGTGCTTCGAAGACGTGGAGATGAGTTGGTTTGAAGGGGTGCAGCTGCATTGCCCTCATGTGTTTCATTGAAGATGTTATGCTCCTTGGTTGATGATGAAGAACACATACCTGATGTGTCAACGTCACCTGCCATATGTGGAAATACTTAAGGATGATCTCTTCTTAATTAGTCTCAAGGATAAGATCTGATTTCTCTGTTTTTCAAAGAACAGTGGCAGAGTAAGGAGTTTTGTTCTATTAACTAGCATTTAGAATAATCATAATTTTTAATTTTTTAAATAAAAAAGATGATGTTGGGACAGGTTGATCACATAATTTATTGGGAGATGCAGTTCTAATTAGGATCCGATTGTTTTGTTTTACAATTTCATAGTTATAATTCGTTTTAGAGAACAGAGGTAGTGTAAGGAGTTTGGTTCTATTCGCTGGCACTTGGTCAATAATCTTAATAATAAAAAATTATGTTGGGCAGGCTGATCACATTATGTATGAACATACTAAACATATGATTGCATTTTTTGGTTTATATTGTTCGCTGATAATATTTGACGCTGAAGAGGATGCTTAGTGACGATCCAAGCTGTCAGAGATACGAATGAAATCAAATGGAATAATTGGACCACCGATCGTAAGACGATGTGTGCAGCAAAACATGAGGAGTCACCGAAACGAAAATCTACGAGGGGTAGAAAGGGGTGGAGATCTTTCGGAGAAGTCGCCAAAGCGAGAATCTGCGAAGGTTGAGTTGAATGAGCGAGCAGTTGAATCCACGATACAAGAGTAACAATCTTAGATAAAAGATAGTTTTGTTTTATTTGATAAATTGATTTTGAAATATAAGAAATGAAGCCCTTTTATACATTTTACAATAGGCAGGTTCCATGAACTTTTAAATGTGAAAGCAATTAATGAAAGTGATATGTAAAGTGCTAACATAAATGCGTTAGGTACCGTGAACCAAAAGTGAGAAATGATCTTCAAAACATCAATATTAATTTTGGTCTTAATGCCTTAAATACCTTCAATTAATCCTCCTGCATTAGTCTTCTTTCCTCTAAACAACTCAACCTCGAGTTTAGCTCTGAGTATTGCAATGCTTCAGAAGGGAAATAATCAAATTGGTCTACTACATTGAAGGTGCGTGAGCTGTTTATGTCGTCGGGTAGGTCGATGGCATATGCATTGTCGTTAACTTTGCAAAACACTTCAAATGGTCCAATTTTCATGTTATCTAGTTTGTTAAAAGTCCCAACAGGAAACCGCTCATTTCGAGGAAATACCATCGCTAAGTCACTTTCTTTGAACACTTTAGATCGTTGATATCGGTCTGCAGCAATTTTGTATTGAGCATTAGCAAAGCCTAGGCGTTGTCAAATCTCATCATGAACCATTTTGTTCAGCTTCATCATGTCCTCAGCATGGATATTTCGGTCTGGTGGCTCTTCATGGATAACATCTCGAACTTTGTCAAGTAACGATTGAATAGCAACAGGTATGTTCGGATGTGGCTTTTCTTCTTCCCCAGTCACAACTAAGGCATAGATCTCTCTTGTGTTCTCAGCATCTTTCTGAAAATCTTTTCTGTCGACAATCAGAAAAGGTTTTTACTCAAATGGAGTATTGTTCAACTTACTGATAGTTGTCATATGTGTATATTTTCTCCCTTCATCTGTACGTGACATCCTTATCAAATTGCCACGATCGGCCTAAAGTAATATGGCAAGAATCCATGTCTAAAAAATAAAAAATGATGGTATCATGATAGCTCTTACCGATGGAGAAGGGTATTCGGCAATTTTCGGAGACCACCATGTTGTGGCCTTACTGGATCCATCCAATTTTGTACAATGCCGGATGCTTTCCTCTGGTTAAATTCATCTTCTCCACCATTGCCTTTCAAATGATGTTTTCAGTGCAACCATTATCAATAATAATGTCACACAATCGATTATGAACATTGCATCGAGTTTAAAAGATTATCGTAGCATTGAGGTGGCTTCAAATTTCAGTGCAAGAAGAAATTTTCAGACAACACATACTAGTGGCTCACCGCCTTCCTCGGGATATACATCCTCTTCGGCATAGGTCTTCTCTTCATCATGCAATATGATGTTGGCACTTTACCGCATTAGACGTCGGTTGGAGAAATGGTCGTGTTGACCGCATTGGTAGAACTTGTCTCTTCTGGGGTTAACATAAGGATTGTTATTGACTGGTGCAGGTGCTCTCGGTGTAGTTTTTGGTTCTGACGATTCGGCGATGTTTATGCCTTCGTCGGTGGTAGATGTGCATGTATTCGGTGTTTGTTGTTTTTGTTCAGAATTCCAAGAGTGTTGTAAAGTGGGGCTCTTCGTATGGATTTGGTACATAAAAGACTTTGACTTCTTGATATGTTTCTTGGATCGCTCTGCCAAGTTGACGGCCTCATTAAGAGAATTGATATTCTAGAGATAGAGGTGATCGTAGACATCTTGTCAGAGACCTCCAAAATAGTGAGTTACTTGTTGCTGGTCAGTCTCGGCTATGTTGTTGCTGGAAGAAAGCCAATACAACTTCTCAGTGTACTCAGATACCTGTCGGTCGGCTTGTGAGCAATCTCGATAAATACGGTAAAGTACCTACTCATAGTCAGGTGTAAGAAAATGGGCATGCAAGAATCACTTCACTTTGTGCTACTCCTGAAAGGGGGGCTTGTCTTCGCGTACTCAGGAGAACTCAAGTTTCTCCCACCATGCTGACACACCGCCTTTAAGTCGGTAGGAGACGAGTTTCACTTTGCGATACTCGACAATCCCCATGTACTTAAAAAATGCTCGACCTTGTTAGTGTTTATGCTCTAGAAGGCCATTACTGTATCATACTAGTTTGTATATTACTTAATGGAAGCTTGGGATATTCACATGTATATAACAGTCTTGCTAAACATGGTAGTATGCTACTTGGTTTTTCTATCTTAATATGTGAGTGTACGTATTGATAGAGCTCTTAGGATCTTGCTTGTCTACCAGCGTTGTGATGGCAGTCACACTAGTGGGGGCTGGGTAGTCTACAAGCACATCCTTATTCAGGTCCCTGGTCGTTGGATTATCGAGACAGAGCATCGATACTCCGGAGTAGACTAGTGTGTACGCTTCTCATCCCAGTTGGGGAGATGGTCTGTCCCACAGCCGTCAGTACGTCGTACTGGAGATAGTATGCAGGTGCTCGTTAGGTTACGGGTACACCGGACAGGACTCACAGGGAACTGTTGGTTGGTTTGATACCAGTCGTCAGTGAACAGTTCCCAGGTGACATGAGTACAACGTAGTCCGCAGACTTGACACTGCTACTTCGCCTCGAGTGTGTCCCACTGTTCTTAGATTGCTACCCTACCACGGCTCAAAGGAGTCGTGCAAACAGGTAGCAGTTGGGTGCAGTCCCGAGCACTTGGAGGCAGTGGCGGTTAGACAGGATTCGTCCCTCCCGGTATTGGGAGTAGATATCGTGCTGTGTCAGAGAGCCATTACGCAAAGTCCCTGGCCAGGGCAAGCGAGATTTGCTGGTAGGTTCCAGTAGTTTCTCAGGGTGTAATGGGCTTCCCTCCGACACGACTTATACCGCTATTAGGGGACTGACGCTTGCCGCCCCCCTAGGCCCGATATGCGATAGTCTTGGACGAACGGACCGGACTGTATGGAGATTGTCACATCAGACTCAGTAGGAGTTCGGATGGGTTTTCTCATCGTCCTTCTTATCGACAACTACCTGGGGACCGTTACGTACAGCTAGTGCCGCTTGCGGTCTGTGGTTAAACCCACTGCCAGCGTAGTTGTCGAGTCTCTAGAGTCCCACACAGAGAGTTTCCTACTCCAGGCGAAATGATATAGAGGTTGCATGGTTTTGCGATAAAGGGTTCGAACGCATACGTGCGTTTACGCGCGTACGACTTTCGGACAGTTTTTACCAGTCGGCTTTGGTTTAAGCCAGTTACTGGTATCCGGTTATTGGATTTTTACAGTCTAAAGTTTTTCCGTATTTTTGCGGATTGGAGGGGCGTTCTCGTAATTGTACGAGAAGCTTCTAGAAGATGTGACTAAGGAGGTTAAGGTGACATAAGCTTTGGATAAGATTAGTGAGTCATGAGGGTGATTCATCATGATCATTAATGCACCATAAATGCTTAATGACTCATGTTAATGAATCACCTCTTTTCATTTATGAAGCATGCTTATTCATTTCTATTATTGATTATTCTTTAATAAGAATGCTTCATAATATATTATGATACACTCTCTCTCATCTCATTATCTCATCTCACATTCTCTCTCCTCAAGCTCTCATCTTCAAGAGACTAATCCTTAATCCTCATGTGTTGAGATCAAAGGTTTAGTTAGACTTAAACATCCATTACCTTCACTCTATATCATCCTTTCTTCTTTGATTAGCAATCAAAGTAGATTAGTTACCTCAAGTTAGAGGTGTAGCTTGGTGTTTTGCTCTCGGGTGGATCGTCTACTACCTAGAGAAGGTCGAGGAGAACAAAGGAGGACACAAAGACGAAGGACCGGTTTCATTAGGTATAATCCCTAAACACAAGTGAAAAGAAACTCTTTGTGTACGGTTATTCATAGTTTAGCTTCGATTCAAGCAGTTAGTCGATGTTCGTTCTTTAAACTTGATCGATTTTGAAAATTCCGCCTCCCCACAAGTACTGGGGCGACTTACAGTGGTATCATAGCCTCGCTAAACACTAAATAACTTAATTGCAAATTTGTACGAATTTCGAACGGAAAAACGAAGCCGGAAAACCCTAAAAAATGCAAGTTTCTGTCGAAATTTAAATGATGTCCAAAAACTTTTCAGGTGAGTTCAAAGAGCTTGACATGACACCAGGAGAACACCCAAGAAAAACAGTCGCCTGAATCGTCCAACTCGCCGCGGAAGAGCGGCCTCAGCCTACTGAGTCGCCGCGCTTCCGCCGCCGAGTTGGCGAGTCAGGAGCCGATTTTTCTTCTGTTGCTTCTGTGTGATATTTGGGGTTTTCTGGAATATTTAATATTTGCTCAGGTTACTGTTTAACAGAGCAGATTTTGGAGCAATATTGAAGTTGTTTAATCGATCGAAATTGTACAGTATTTGCATATTGGATTATATCTGTGATTGTTTAATGTGTTCGTAAACCTCCCCTAACTGCTAGTATGTCGGTTGGCAGGGGGTTGCACATTTCTGAAATGGTTATATCTGTTTGTGCATATAAACTGTATTGGACTGTTGTGGTGTATAGCCGGGGTTAGCAATGGGTTATTGTTTAATTCATTTGTTGTAAATGTAATTTGTTGTAATATTATTTTGCGGGGCACTTCCAGGTTGCGGTCGTAGCCACCGTTGTATTATTTCATTTTACTGTTTTTGCTCCTAGGACTGACCCAAGGTGGGGTACACAGACTGCCGGGTGGGTAGTTTGCCGTACCCGTAGGGGTCGAGGGTGGGGTAACGGCTATTCATCACAACTGTGTAATCTGTCTTTTCTTGCAGGCTCAAAAGAAATACAGATTGCTTGCAAATCCAATATTGTTTATCTGTGTTCTGGAATGAATATCATTGCGTCAGACGAATGTAAAATATCTATATTTATTGTAGCTATTTAGACGTCACTTATGTTTTACACCCGCGCTAGCCCAGCCCCCGCTCTGTCGTTAGTTAAGTAACCTAACGGGTGATGACGGGACCCCGTGGCGAATGCGGATGGCATAAGAGGACGTTGTATTTTCGTTGTTTTCTGCAATGATAGGTTAATGATGGGACGCATTATCTATAATGCAAAGAAAATAAACCAAAAGTTTTAATCGTTGGAACAATTTAAAAGAAACCACTCGGTTATTTTTAAAACAGATATTTTTAAATGCGGAGCTTTAACCACTCCTTTTAAAAGCTATCAGGTTCCTTCGGTTATATCAAGTTCACTACGTTCACGGTTTCGCCAAAACCAGTCGTAGCCCTCCGTCATTTCATTTGGGTATTCAGTAGTATTCAAGCTATGCATTTTGGCCAAAGTCAAGGCATAGTGTTTGGTAGCTGTTGGGTTTTCATTTGTTGCATAAGATAGATGAGTTGGTTTGGGACAGTCGTATTACCATTTGACCAAAGTCAGGGGTATATATGAGTGGGTTCAAATTGACAAGATAATGACGGGTAGAACTTGACATGTGACTTATGACACTTTGACCAAAGCCAAGGTTATAAGAGCATGGGGCAAAAACTTATATCGGGAATTTCTAAAGAAACTGAAATTTGCAAAGAGATGCATACCATTTTGAGTTTGATGAATGTTGGTAGCATTCCTACAGCATTATCAGACGATGATATTTGGATCCCGATCCTACTGTGAGTATATGCTACTTATCAGGATATTCGTCACTTAACGATCAATGCTATAAACCTAGTAGGTGTCCAGAAAAGTGTCAGCGGGGTTACGCCCCCAGAGAAAAGAGGTTATTTAATTAAGGAACTTCGCGAAAGCGTTGGAAAACCTCCCTCGAAGTATCGACACCGGCCTGGCTGAACGGTTAAGCAAGTATTGTACGGTGAGAATAGTCTTGACTAATTCTTCTTTTATGGTTTGAGGAAGGATTCGAGAAACAGTGGGAGCCATCCAGTTTAGATAAACTAAAAACCACTCTAAACTTGCAAGAGCATCATGCTAAAGAGTTTTCTTCTCTCTCTCCTAATTGCAGCGACCCTGAAAATGACTGGACTTAAGTTACTTTTAGAGAAAAATATACTGACGGGGCCAAACTATAAAGATTGGCTGCGGAATGTCAAAATGGCTTTGACCTATGACAAACTAGGGTACGTCCTCACCGCTACGGCACCTGCTGTCCCTGGTCCCAAATCCAGCAATGCGGATAAGGAAATCCGCAAAACCTGGGATTTAGATTGCGTGAGAGCCAAGTGCATCGTGCTTGCCTCGATGAACAATGAACATCAGAGGAGGCACGAGGATATGTCCCTAGATGGCATATTTCTCCATACAAAGGAACTTTATGGAGAGCAATCTCGTATAGCAAGATACGAGACCTCTAAGAATTTGTTTCGAGCGAGGTTGGCTGCCGGGTCATCGGTAGGTGAACATGTCCTACAGATGATCAGCTATATTGAAGAGCTCGCAGACCTTGGGACGACTTTGGATAATGAGCTCTATACAGACCTTATTCTCCAGTCCCTTCCTCACACCTACGCCCAGTTTATCCTGAACTTCAACCTTCAAAGAAAAGAAGTTGAACTTCCGGAACTCCTGAACATGTTAAGGAGTGCAGAGGGCACCTTGAAGACATCAAGGGAAACACCCGCTATGTTTGTTGGCGGTTCATCTTCTTCCGGGTCCAAGGCTAGGGCCAAAGGAAGGAAGAAGAAGGCCGCACCCAGACCTAGAGGAGGTGTTAGTAAGGTGGGAGGGAAGGGAAAGAAAAAGAAAGCAGTACCGATAGTTGGCCAGGATGAGTGCTTCCATTGTCACAGGAAAGGGCACTGGAAGAAGGATTGCAAGGCGTGGAACGCCAAGAACCAGGAACCGAAGCAAGCTGTGGCTTCGACTTCAGGTGTGTTTGTAATTGAGAATTGTCTGTCGATCAACTCTACTTCCTGGGTATTGGATACCGGATCAGGATCTCATATTTGCAATTCATTGCAGGCACTGAGAAACCGTAGAGTGCTGAAGGAAGGTGATATGATCCTCAGGGTTGCTAACGGAGCTAGCGTGGGAGCTGCGTCCGTCGGGGATTATCACCTAGGATTGACGAGTGGACACATTTTGGTTTTACATAACTGTTATTTTGTACCCAGCTTAACGTGTAATATCATATCAGTTTCCTTGTTATCAAATAAAGGTTATGATTTCACGTTTGTAAGAGATGTTGTCAACATCCACCTTAATCATGGATTGATTGGGTCCGGTACTCTAAATAACGGCATATATGTTTTAAACCAACTCCAAATTTTCAATGTCCAGAACACACTAAAAAGAAAGTCTCCAGATTTAAATAAAGCTTTCTTATGGCATTGTAGACTGGGTCACATCAATGAGAGAAGGTTGACTAAGTTGCATAGAGAAGGATATTTGGACTTGTTCGAATATCAATCTTATGACACTTGTCAATCTTGTCTCAAAGGAAAGATGACAAAGACTCCATTCACTGGACAAGGAGTAAGAGCGAGCGAGCTCTTAGGACTCATACACAGCGATGTATGCGGTCCAATGTCTACACATGCGAGAGGTGGTTATTCCTACTTCATTACTTTCACGGATGATTACTCAAGATACGGATTCATTTATCTGATGAAACATAAATCCGAGGCTTTTGAGAAATTCCAGGAGTATAAGAATGAAGTGGAAAACCAAACCGGCAAAAGTATCAAGACACTTAGATCTGATCGAGGTGGTGAATACTTGAGTGCCGAGTTCCTAGGTTACCTAAAAGAGAAAGGAATTCTCTCTCAGCTTACTCCTCCGTACACTCCACAGCATAACGGTGTATCGGAGAGACGGAATCGAACCCTATTGGATATGGTACGATCCATGATGAGTAATACTGAGTTACCGCGATCTTTCTGGGGTTATGCGCTAGAATCAGCGACATATCTTCTAAACAGGGCTCCTACCAAGACTGTGCCTACCACTCCATATCAGATGTGGACTGGGAAGAAACCCCATCTTCAGCATATGAAGATTTGGGGATGTCCAGCTTTTGTTAAAAAGCAGCATGTGGACAAGCTCGAGGCACGATCAGTAAAATGTTTGTTTGTGGGATATCCAAAGAACTCCAAGGGATATTATTTCTATTACGCAGAGGAACAAAAGGTCTTTGTTTCTCGTAATGCCCATTTTCTGGAACATCTGTTTTTAGAAAAGGAATCAAGTGGGAGCGAGATAGAACTGGAAGAAATTCCAGAACCACAAACCAATACTGAAAGTTTGGTAGAACTGGAAGTTCAGGAAGAACAGGACATTCCCGCACCCCTCCGCAGGAGTAGTAGGCCATCTCATCCGCCTGAGAGATACTACGGTTTTCTCATAGACGGGGATAGAGAGGATTGCATCATAGAAGATGATGAACCTACTGACTTCCAGCAGGCCATCCAGAGCGGCGACTCGGTACGATGGCTAGATGCAATGCGGACCGAAATGGAGTCCATGTACACCAACAAAGTATGGACTTTGGACTTTGCTCCAGATGGGGTAAAACCCATAGGATGCAAATGGATCTTCAAGAAAAAGATTGGTGTAGATGGACAGGTGGAAACCTATAAGGCTAGACTTGTTGCAAAGGGTTTTCGTCAAAGACCTGGTTTGGACTATGACGAAACTTTTTCTCCAGTGGCTATGCTCAAATCCATTCGGGTCCTTCTTGCTATTGCTGCCTTCCATGATTATGAAATCTGGCAGATGGACGTAAAGACGGCTTTTCTGAATGGAAATTTAGAAGAGAGCGTCTATATGGATCAGCCAGAGGATTTCAATCAGAGTGGGAGCAGCGGGAAAGTATGCAAGCTGCTTAAGTCTATTTATGGACTAAAGCAAGCATCGCGGAGTTAGAACATCTGTTTTGATGAGACAGTCAAAGAATATGACTTTATCAAAAATCCAGATGAACCGTGCATATATAGTAAAGTTGTGGTCAGAAGTGTCGTATTCCTCGTCTTGTTCGTGGATGACATTCTATTGATAGGAAATGACATTCCTATGCTACAATCTGTCAAAGGATTCTTGTCACACAGGTTCTCCATGAAAGACCTGGGTGATGCCTCTTACATTCTGGGGATCCGTATCTATCGTGATAGATCCAAGAGGATGTTGGGACTTTCGCAGTCCAGGTATATCGACACTGTACTGAAAAGATTCAGTATGGAAGATTCTAAGCACGGTAATCTACCGGCTTGTCAAGGAATCACCCTCTCCAAAGAGATGTCTCCCAAGACTGATTTGGAAAGAGAACGCATGTCTATTATACCCTACGCTTCTGCGGTAGGCTCTATAATGTATGCGATGTTGTGTACCAGACCAGATGTAGCTTACGCACTAAGCGTGGTAAGCCGGTATCAGTCAGACCCAGGGGAGAAACACTGGATAGCAGTAAAGAACATTCTCAAGTACCTGAGGAGGACTAAGGAGATGTTCTTGGTTTACGGCGGAAAAGACCTCAGGTTGGAGGCCTTTGCTGATTCCGGCTTCCAGAGTGATAAGGACGATTCCAAGTCCATGTCGGGTTATGTCTTTACCCTCAATGGAGGGGCGGTGTGATAGGAAGAGCTCCAAGCAGGACACTGTTGCTGACTCGATGATGGAAGCGGAGTATATAGCTGCTTGCGATGCCGCAAAAGAAGCAGTATGGATGAAGAAGTTCCTAACAGAACTTCAGGTTGTTCCTACCATAGTTGATCCAATACCTCTGTATTGCGACAACAACGGAGCTATAGCTTTAGCGAAGGAACCAAGGTCCCATCAGAAGTCCAGACACATCTTGAGGCGGTATCACCTGATCAGGGAGATCATTGATCGTCAGGAGATCAAGGTTCGGAGAGTTGCTTCTGAAGAGAACATTGCTGATCCATTCACGAAGCCCCTTCCTCAGATTCAGTTCGAGAGGCTGCTCGAGATCATTGGTCTACGATATGCCAGTACATGGCCCTAGTGCAAGTGGGAGATTGTTAGTGTTTATGCCCTAGAAGGCCATTACTGTATCATACTAGTTTGTATATTACTTAATGGAAGCTTGGGATATTCACATGTATATAACAGTCTTGCTAAACATGGTAGTATGCTACTTGGTTTTTCTATCTTAATATGTGAGTGTACGTATTGATAGAGCTCTTAGGATCTTGCTTGTCTACCAGCGTTGTGATGGCAGTCACACTAGTGGGGGCTGGGTAGTCTACAAGCACATCCTTATTCAGGTCCCTGGTCGTTGGATTATCGAGACAGAGCATCGATACTCCGGAGTAGACTAGTGTGTACGCTTCTCATCCTAGTTGGAGAGATGGTCTGTCCCACAGCCGTCAGTACGTCGTACTGGAGATAGTATGCAGGTGCTCGTTAGGTTACGGGTACACCGGACAGGACTCACAGGGAACTGTTGGTTGGTTTGATACCAGTCGTCAGTGAACAGTTCCCAGGTGACAAGAGTACAGCGTAGTCCACAGACTTGACACTGCTACTTCGCCTCGAGTGTGTCCCACTGTTCTTAGATTGCTACCCTACCATGGCTCAAAGGAGTCGTGCAAACAGGTAGCAGTTGGGTGCAGTCCCGAGCACTTGGAGGCAGTGGCGGTTAGACAGGATTCGTCCCTCCCGGTATTGGGAGTAGATATCGTGCTGTGTCAGAGAGCCATTACGCAAAGTCCCTGGCCAGGGCAAGCGAGATTTGCTGGTAGGTTCCAGTAGTTTCTCAGGGTGTAATGGGCTTCCCTCCGACACGACTTATACCGCTATTAGGGGACTGACGCTTGCCGCCCCCTAGGCCCGATATGCGATAGTCTTGGACGAACGGACCGGACTGTATGGAGATTGTCACATCAGACTCAGTAGGAGTTCGGATGGGTTTTCTCATCGGCCTTCTTATCGACAACTACCTGGGGACCGTTACGTACAGCTAGTGCCGCTTGCGGTCTGTGGTTAAACCCACTGCCAGCGTAGTAGTCGAGTCTCTAGAGTCCCACACAGAGAGTTTCCTACTCCAGGCGAAATGATATAGAGGTTGCATGGTTTTGCGACAAAGGGTTCGGACGCATATGTGCGTTTACGCGCGTACGACTTTCGGACAGTTTTTACCAGTCGGCTTTGGTTTAAGCCAGTTACTGGTATCCGGTTATTGGATTTTTACAGTCTAAAGTTTTTCCGTATTTTTGCGGATTGGAGGGGCGTTCTCGTAATTGTACGAGAAGCTTCTAGAAGATGTGACTAAGGAGGTTAAGGTGACATAAGCTTTGGATAAGATTAGTGAGTCATGAGGGTGATTCATCATGATCATTAATGCACCATAAATGCTTAATGACTCATGTTAATGAATCACCTCTTTTCATTTATGAAGCATGCTTATTCATTTCTATTATTGATTATTCTTTAATAAGAATGCTTCATAATATATTATGATACACTCTCTCTCATCTCATTATCTCATCTCACATTCTCTCTCCTCAAGCTCTCATCTTCAAGAGACTAATCCTTAATCCTCATGTGTTGAGATCAAAGGTTTAGTTAGACTTAAACATCCATTACCTTCACTCTATATCATCCTTTCTTCTTTGATTAGCAATCAAAGTAGATTAGTTACCTCAAGTTAGAGGTGTAGCTTGGTGTTTTGCTCTCGGGTGGATCGTCTACTACCTAGAGAAGGTCGAGGAGAACAAAGGAGGACACAAAGACGAAGGACCGGTTTCATTAGGTATAATCCCTAAACACAAGTGAAAAGAAACTCTTTGTGTACGGTTATTTATAGTTTAGCTTCGATTCAAGCAGTTAGTCGATGTTCGTTCTTTAAACTTGATCGATTTTGAAAATTCCGCCTCCCCACAAGTACTGGGGTGTACTACATCGACTTACAGACCTTAGTCAACCAATCGAAAAAATCTTCAATGTGTAGACGTTCATTGAATGTTGGGAGGTCCATCATCATTTTGAACCTGTCATCATTGTCATAGTTGTTTCGGAATTGGTGATCACCTTGGTTGTAATGCCTTGGCCAGCGATCACGGAGTTCATGGTTAAGGACTTCGTCTTCACCGAAGTTTCTATCGAGACCATGAGCATGTGTGTTTTCTCGGCTTTGTTGTGTGAATAATTGTTGGATATAGTGCCCTCAAGCTGATTATTGTAATTGCAGGCGCACAATTATGATAATTGAGGGAGGACCTATACAGGTAGAACAATCTTACTCGAAATGATAGTATGCTATCTGGTTCGTCTTTATCATTGATGTGTACTCGTTTTTCTTGTTATTACGTGTCGCTAATACATAACGATGAAGCCCGTAGGATTCTTTCTTGAATGCTAGCATTATGATGGCGATCATATACGTGAGAGCTGGGTTGTCTATAAGCACATCTTTAAATGTCCCTAGTCGTGGGAGTATTGAGACTGGGCATCGATATTCCGGAGTAGACTAGTGTATACGTTTCGAGACCCCGACGAGGGGCGGTGGCCGGTCTCACAAGCCATTGGTGTTATGTCACCTAAGATAGTATACATGTGCTCACTGGAGGAGAGTACATTGGACGGACTCGCCGAGAACTTCTAGATGGTATTACATCTATCGTCAGATGGAAGTTCTCGAGTGGTATTAGTACGGGTTAGTCTTTTGACCTGAGATCGTCATTTATCTCGTGTGAGTTCCCATTGTACTTTGATTACTACCCTACCACGGCTCAAAAGAGTCGTGTAAACAGGTTTTAGTTGGGTATAGTCCCGAGCTACATGGAGGCAGTGAGCGATTTTTGGGGATTCGTTTCTCCTGATATTAGGAGTCGATGGCGTGCTGTGTTCGGTAGGCTATCACCTTAAATCCGTAGCCACGGTAGATGAGATTTACTAATATGAGTTCAGTAGTTTCTCGGTTGGTGATGGGCTTGACTTCGACACGACTTATCGGGTTATTAGGGGTCTGACGTTTCCATCCCCTAAACCCGGTATGCGATACTCTTAGACGAAGAGACCGGACTATACGGATATTGTCACATTTAGGCTCAGTAGAGTACGGACGGACTTGATTGTCGACCTCCTTTTCGAAAGATACCAGGGTAGCTGTTACGTACAACTAGTGTCGCTGACGTGCATGTAGTTTTGGATTTATCCAGTAAATCACTGCCAGCGTATTGTCAAGTATTTAGAGTCCCACACAGAGGATTTTCCCGTTTCAGGCGATATGATGTAGGTGACGTATGTTGGTATATACAACGTGTTCGATTAAATACGTGTACATGCTACACAAACTTTAATCGAACGGTTGATAATAATAGCGATTTAGGATTAAGCTGGATTATTAAATTAGTTTTTGATTTAATTATTTATATATATTTAATATATATATTTTAGTATTATTGTTCACTATTCATTTTCTCTCTCTTGGCTATTCATATTTTTGTATGAATACGCGTATATGTATTTCGATACGTTTACCGGGTTGTATTCCATATTTATACGGAATTTTGTTCTAGAAGATGGACACTTCATTTGTTAATTTTTCTTTTATAGGAAATCAAAAATGATATGGAGGATGAGGTGTAAAGAAGTATGGTGTAGAGAGGTATGGCTTGATTTTTATATGATATATTTCATTTGGATACACTATTCTTTCATGGTTGCAAATAATCAAGCCATTCTTTTTCCATGCATGTTAGTTTTTCCTTCAGAAAAAGACTTAGCCATTTTCCATGGCTTCTTCTTCTTCACCTCCTCCTCCTCCTTCTACATAGCTCACTTGAGCTTAGAAAAGAGAGAAAAAGATAGTGAGAATATTTCTACATCCCCACTCTCTATTCGTAGCGAGGTTGGAGCGTCGGTCGCTTCACTAGGTGAAGCCGGAGCTTTGATCGGTTTCCCTCAGGCGGATCTTCTTCGGCAATGGCGGTCTCCACTCAAGCATGATCCGGACAGCATACATGGAGTTTGGAGGGGTCTTCCACGATTGGGTGGACATGCGTCGGAGGTAGTATTCTGTATCTTTGTATGCTTGGTTTGCTAGTTTAGGTGTTTGGATCGATTATAGGTTCGGGGTTCCTTCGTGTTTTCTTGAAAATTTTGTTCACCATTCTCACTTCCGCTGCACTGTGGGCACTAAGGAACCCTACAGTGGCATCAATGACTCCCAAACACCTTAAACTAACTTGTTACAACATTAGAAATCGTGTTTTTTCCTGCATCGAAAACTGTCGAATAAACAGTCCCGAAATTTTGAGTTTTGACAAGTTTGCACAACCCGCGGGCTCACGGTTTGAACCAAGAAGCCGTGGGGTGAAGAGTGGGCACCCCAGGGAGACCCCTGAGGGGGCAGAAGAGCTAGGCCCACTCCCCAAGACCACCACAAGGTGGTCTTAGTGGTGGGGACCCGAAACTGCCCCCATAGGTAGTTTCGGGTCTGCCCACTCCCTGGCCTCGGGGGTGGGGTACCTCCTTAGGCCCCCTAAGTGAAAGTTAATTTCTTTCTCTAACTCCCCATAAAGGTTCGGGTGCGTTTCATTTTGATTCGGATTTCCGAATCGGCTCAAAACTCGATTTTTTGGATGTTTAGTGCACTTGGTTTTAGATCCCTTGGTATATTTGGGATGTGCACTAATTGTGTTATGGAATTCTAATGTCGTGACTTCGTTTGCATGCGTGGATGTGTTATTAACGTCGTCTAATTGCTATATGCTCAATTAGACAGGGTTACACACTTGTTTCGGTTACTTGTTTCTGGTGATATATATAATAAACGTTGCTTATGTTTTGCATCCGCGCTAGTCCTGCCCCCACTCCACCGTTAGTTAAGTAACCTAACGGTGCATGATGAAACACCATAGCGAATGCAGATGGTATAAGCCTACGTTCTATTTTCGTTTCTTCTGTGATGTTTAGGAAACATAAATGATGAGACTTTATTAATAAGATTAATGAAAAGGAAAGAAACCTAAAGATGTTGTAGAATCAAATTTTCAAAAAGGTAACTCTAGTTATTGCTTTGCATAGCGGTATTCTTCATGAATATCCAGCACCTCATTCGATGAGGAAAGAGCCGAGATCCCTTCACTGGGAATGACCTCTTTATCATAAAGCTAGCAAATGCTATCCCACTCGTTTTGTTTTGAAAACTACTCGATTTTAAAAGCGGAGCTTAAACCACTCCTTTTCAAATCACTCGTTTCTACAACGATATCAAGTTCATTACGCAAAAGGTTTTCTTAAAAACCTGTCGTAGCCCTCCGTCATTTCAGATAAGTGCTATTTAGTATTCGTGCTGCGTTTGTTGACTATGTTAAGGCGTAGTGTGCGGTAGCTGATTAGTGCTTATCTGCAATCATATGATGCGATTGGTTTAGGGTAGTCATACGACTTTGTTGACTATGTTAAGAGTCGTATGGGTGGGTTTAATTCAATCAGGAAATGACGGGTTGAACTTGGCTAGCTCTTATGATTTTTTGACCTTGTTAAGGTCATAAGTTGCTAGGGGAAAAAACGGATATTGGGAATTTCAAGTGTTGAAAATTTGCAATGAGGTTGCATACCTTCTATGAGATAGTTGGATCCCGATACCCACTGCGAGTAAGAGTTACTCCTGGGAGAGTTTTGCACTTTACAATTAGCTAATCCAGTAGGTGCCTAAGAAAGGTGTTAACGGGGTTACGCCCCTGTGGAAACGAGGTTATTTAATTAGTTCCATGCGAAAGCATGGGGTGACTCCCTCGGAGTATGAATACCTGCCTGGCTGAACGATTGGCGAATTTTTAGGGTGTAATTAATCCCGGCTAGTCTTACCTTTTATGGTTTGAAGGAAGATTTGATAAAAATAGTAGGAGCCATCCTGATTAGATAAAATAATAACCAATCTAACCTTGCAAGAAAGCACGCAGTGTTTTCTTCTCTCTCTCTCTCCTGGTAGCGACCATGTCATACCTTAATCAAGATAATAATATGGATGTATTGACCGAACCTGCTTGTCATACTGAGATGGGGAACGTTGGTTCCGCTCTACCTTATAACTGTTATAAGTCTGAGCAGGAAATAGGGGAATACCCGGATTCCCATATGACCCGAACGAGGAATGAGCATGATGATGCATCTTCTTCAGGTGTGTTCGTTACCGAGAATTGTTTCTCAGTTTGTTCTACATACTGGGTATTAGATACCGGATCAGGATCCCACATTTTTAATCTGTTACATGGGCTAAAGAAAGGTAGACAACTGGGAATAGATGATCATTCTCTCGGAGTAAGGAATGGTGCAATGGTTGCAGCCAAAGAAGTTGGAGAATATCACATAGTATTACCTGAAGGTAATACATTGATTCTGAACGACTGTTATTACGTACCAAAAATGTAATATCAATTTCTTTATTAGATAAAGAAAGATATAATTTTGTAGCAGATAAAAATGTTATGAATATTTTCCTCAATCAAGTGTTGATTGGGTTTCATACGTTATGTAACGGTATATACATTCTGAATCAAAATACAGTTCTTAACATATACAGAACACACACAAGAGGAAAAGTTCAGAAATGAACGAATCCTTCTTGTGGCATTGTAAACTAGGTCATATCAATGCTACACGACTAGCTAAGTTACATAAGGATGGATATTTGAATCCGTTCGAATTTACATCTTATAAAACTTTCCAATCATGTCTCAAAGGCAAAATGACCAAAACTCCGTTTACTGGACATGGAGAAAGAGCTACTAAACTCTTGGGACTGATATATAGCGATGTATGCGGTCCCATGTCTACACATGCCAGAAATGGTTCCGCGTACTTTATTACATTCACCGATGATCTCTCAAGATACGGACATGCGTTCCTGTTGAAACATAAGTCTGAAGCTTTTGAGAAATTCAAGGAATATAAGTGCGAAGTAGAGAACCAAACGGGTAAAAGTTTTAAAATCCTTCGAACTGATCGGGGAGGAGAATACTTGAGCACGGAGTTCCATGATTATTTAAAAGAGAATGGGATTCTCTCTCAGCTTACTCCTCCATATACACCACAGCACAACGGTGTATCGGAGCGGAGAAATCGCACCCTATTAGATATGGTGTGCTCTATGATGAGTATTGCTGAGTTACGTATTTCCTGTTGGGTTTATGCGCTTGAGACAGCCGCATACCTGTTGAATAGAGTTCTGACCAAATCAGTGCCTACCACTCCATATGAAATATGGAATGGGAAGAGACCATCTGTTAAACAAGTTAAGATATGGGGTTTTCCGGTGATTGAATCTTTAAAATTGATTCTTCTTTTGAGTAAAAGAAAAGTAAAGAAAGTAAAGAAGAAGATGTTTTAGTAATAAAAGTAACCGCAATCAATAACGGTGTCGCGTATAGCTAGACCTTTAGTGAGTACGGGTCGTCCTCTGGGATTCGTGGAATTTTACTGTTCTTGCTTTAGATCGGTTGAAAGAAATAGTAAAGAAATTCAAGAAAATGGTTCAAGATTTAGTTGAAGTAATAGTTTCAAGAAAATCAAGAAATTGTTTTCAAGAAAGAAAATCAAGAAAATGTTCAAGATCTAATTATCAAGAAAATATGAAGAAAGCTTGTTCGATCGGATTTAGTATCCATGGATGACTAATTAAAATTACTCCTCTTATCTATTGATATATTTAATACTAGATTGACGGCGATGAATGCGGATTAGGGTTCTTTGGAAGAAACTAGGGTTTCTTCACTATCGTCCCATGTCCTTTCGTTGATCCCATTCATTTTCTAGCCCTTCACAAAAAGATCGTCAATCTTATCTCAAATCGTGGTCAAGATTATCAAGAATTTGATATCGCGCTCGATGAGGATGTTGACGATTCTTTTGCGAAAGTTTGTAAACTTCATAAGACTTAAAAAGAGTTTAGAATTTTCTCATCCATCGATCTACCCTAATCCTACGAATCCTATCAAGCGGAGATTTACTCGCGCATCATGAAAATAAAAGAAAGAATAGAGAAAGAATTCATAATGCGGAAATTAAATGAAAGCGAAATTGAAACTAATTATCACCTTTATTATTCAACTTCAAATTACAACTCCTTCAATCCGAGATTACAAGAAGAATTGCTCTCGATCACTCCCTTGAAGAGGTGATTTTTCCGTCGAGCTTCACGTCGCTCGATCACCGTGAGTCTTGGATCTGTTGTGGATCACATGCTCGTCGATGATGATCTGCTTCGTATAAAGAAGTCTTGAATGATATCGCTTGATGAATTTCTCAATGATTCTTGATCTTGGATCTTGGATTTGTTGACTTTGTTAGCTTTTTTCTTGATTTGATTTGATGAATGAATTTGGGGGAAAATTCCGAATATTTTCAATGTAGCCCTAGGTCCTTTTTATAGCCCCTAATCATGCTTCCCCAACAAGCTAGGTTGTTACAAAGAAGCTTCCAGAATAAGCTAGGTTGTTACAAAGAAGCGTTCTCAACAAGCTAGGTTGTTACAAAGAAGCTTCCAGAGAACTCCTGAACCCTAAGTCCCTGAATCGGCCACGGATCCGCGGCGACTCGGCCTGACTCGGCCGTGGCCTATTGGTGAGCTCGTTGCTTCAAACTTCTGTGGTCTTTTTCTGTTGATCTCTGGGTCTTTATGTGATATCTGGAATCTTCTTATCTCTTCTGAATTTCTGCCAGTATTTGATTCTTCGATTTTCTTGTATTTTATCGGCAGATTCCTGATTTTCGATATCTGACGTGAGCTAATTTTGCACAAGATCTCAATGAAGAATGTGAGATACAAAATATTATGCGTAAAAATATTAAACATACAATTTCCTTCATAATGTTGATTATAATGTATAACACATGGTAAATGATATTTTGCAGATGAACTTCTAACATGTGTTATATTTATAACAAACACTTTTAGATGATTAAGAAAAGTAAGGAAATTGTCATATTAAAAGTGCACTATTTTTGACTGAACATCCGGCCTATATCAAAAAACAAAATCCGGACAAGCTCGAGGTAAGGTCAGTTCTTAGTAAGTTTGTGGGATATCCAAAGAATTCATATGGATATCTATTCTATCATAGTGAGGAATAAAATATGATTGTTGCTTAGCATGCCACCTTTTTAAAGAAGGAATTTCTTGTGAAAGAAATTAGTGGCAATAGGGTAGAACTGGAAGAAGTTCCAGCTACACAAACTACGATTGATGATTTGGTCGAATCGGAGGATTCAATAGTCTCCAATGAACCTCAGCCACTCCGCAGATTTAGTAGGGTTCCTCATCCACCTGAGAGATACTACGGTTTTCTCATTGACGGTGGGAGCGAGGATTGCATCATGGAAGATGATGACCTAACTAGTTTCGAGCAGGCCATCATGAGTGGGGAATCTGTGAAATGGCTGGATGCAATGCGATCTGAGATGGAATCCATGTACACCAACAAAGTATGGACTTTAGAAATTGCTCCTGAAGGGGTAAAACCCATCGGGAGCAAGTGGATCTTTAAGAAGAAACTTGGTGTAGATGGAAAAGTTGAGACTTTCAAAGCTAGACTTGTAGTAAAAGGTTTTCGTCAACGACCTGGTGTCGATTATGATAAAACCTTTTCTCCAGTGGCTATGCTTAAGTCCATCCGGATCCTACTTGCGATCGCTGCATACTATGACTACGAAATCTGGCAGATGGACATCAATACCGCTTTTATAAATGGTGATTTAGAAGAGAGCGTGTACATGACATAGCCAGAGGGCTTCGTAGACAGTGCGAGAAGCGGAAAGATGTGCAAGATGATTAAATAAATTTACGGATTAAAGCAGGCATCGCGGAGTTGGAACATCTGTTTTGATGTGGCAGCCAAAGAGTTTGACTTCATCAAAAACGTAGATGAACCTTGTATATACAAGAAGGTTGTAGAGAGTAAGATTGTCTTCCTCGTATTGTACATGGATGACATACTCTTAATAGGAAATGATGTTCCTATGCTATACTCGGTCAAACTCTTCTTATCACAAAGGTTCTCTATGAAGGATCTGGGTGATGCCTCTTACATCATGGGGAGAAACACTGGAAAGCTGTGAAGAACATTCTTAAGTACTTGAGAAGGACTAAAGAAATGTTCCTGGTGTATGATAACAGTGAACTCTAGGTGGAGTCCTTTACCGATTCGAGCTTCCAGAGGGATAAGGACGACAATAAGTCGGTCTCGGGTTTTGTCTTCACCCTCAATGGAAGGGCAGTATGTTGGAAGAGTTCCAAGCTTGATACCGTAGCAGACTCGACGATGAGGCTGAATACATCGCTACCAACGATGCTGCCAAAGAGGTTGTCTGGATGAAGAAGTTCATGAGATGAACTTAGTGAGGTTCCTACCATTAAGCATACAATATTTGTGTATTGTGATAATAATGGAGCTGTGGCTTTGGCAAAGGAACCCCGGTCCCATCAATGATCCAGACATATTCTTAGGCAGTATCACCTGATCAGGGAGATAGTTGATCTCCGGGAGATCGAAGTCAGGAGAATTGACACGAAGAATAACACGGCGGGTCCACTCACGAAGGCCATTTGAGAGACTTTTTGGGATGTTGGGTATGAGATGCTACAACAATTGGCCTTAGTGCAAGTGGGAGATTGTTAGTTATATGTATGCCCTAGAGGCCATTATTGTACATGATTGTATATTATAGTGGATGCTTGGACATATATAGAGAGGAATTTCTTGCTCGACATGATAGTATGCTATCTGGTTGCTCTTTATCTTAACATGTACACTTTTATCATTATATTGTCTCTCCGTTACATATTGATAAAGCCCTTAGGATGTGTACTTGACTACAAGGACTATGATGCAGATCATACTAGTGGGGCCAGGGTAGTCTACAAGTACATCCTTTAATTGTTCCTAGTTGAGGGAGTATCGAGACAGGGCATCGATATTCCCGAGTAGATTAGTGTGTACATTTCTTGATTCTGTATGGGGTGATGGTTGATCCCACAGCCATTGGTGTTTGAAATCAAAGATTGTACACATGTGCTCATTGGAGAATGAGTACACCAAACATGACTCGTCGAGAACTCCTAGATGGTATTACACCCAGCAGTTTTCTGGTGACACTGGTACAGGTTAGTTTGTAGACCCGAGATCGTCATAGAGTCTTGTGTGGTTCCCGCCGTGCTTTGATTTCCTCCCTACCACGGCTCAAAGGAGTCATGCAACAGGTGGATTTTGGGTACAATCCCGAGTCACATGGAGACAATGAGCGATAGGAGGGGTTTCGTCTCTCCCGGTATTGGGAGTTGATGTTTCGCTATGCTCGATTGACTATAACAGGAAGTCCCTGGCTAGGGCTGTTCATGAGATTTACTGTTAAGTGTTATCAGTAGTTTCTCGACCCATTATGAGCCTCACATCGGCATGACTTATCAAGTTATTGGGGTCTGACGTTTACCACCCCCAGACTCGATATGCGATATATCAGACGAAGAGACTGTTGGCTATAGCGCCCTCAAGTCAATTATTGGATTGCAGGCACGTAATTGCAATGATTGAGGGAGGACCTATACCGATAGAACAGTCTTACTCGAGATGATCGCAGGCACGTAATTGCAATGATTCAGGTGACACTACAAATCACTATTACATGTTGATAGAGCCCATAGGATTCTTGCTTGACTACCAGCAGTATGATGGCGATCATATATGTGAGAGCTGGGTGGTCTATAAGCACATCCTTAAAATGTCCCTAGTCATGGGAGTTTCGAGACTGGGCATCGATACTCCATGAGTAGACTAGTGTATACGGATTGAGACCCCGATGAGGGGCAGTGGCCGGTCTCACAAGCCATTGGTGTCAGTTGGTTCACCTAAGATGTATACAGGTGCTCATTGGGTTATGAGTACACCGGACGGACTCGCCGGGAACATACTAGTTGGTATTATACCGATTGTTAGATAGCAGTTCCCAGGTGACATGTGTACAGGTTAGTCTATTGACCTGAGATCGTCATTTGTCTGGTGTGAGTTCCCACTGAGCTTTGATTACTACCTTACCACGGCTCAAAGGAGTCGTGCAAACAGGTTTTAGTTGGGTATAGTCCCGAGCCACATGGAGGCAGTGGGTGGATCGTCAGGGAATTCGTCTCTCCCGGTATTGAGGGTTGATGTCGCGGTGTGCACGGGTGGCCATCACCAGAAATCCTTGGCTAAGGTAGTCGAGAATTATTTATTCAGATCAGTAGTTTCTCAGATGGTGATGGGCTTCATACCGACACTGAATGTTAAGTTATCAGGGGTTTGACTTTATCCACCACCTAGACTCGATATGCGATACTCATAGACGAACGGACCGGACTGTACGAATATTGTCACTGTCAGGCTCAGTAGAGGTTTCAGGATGAGTTTTCTCGTCGGCCTCCCTTGCGCTCAATACCTGGGTAGCCGTTACGTACAGCTAGTGCTACTGACGTGCTTGTGGTTAAACCCGCTGCCAGCGTATTGACGAGTCTTTAGAGTCCCACAAAGAGGGTTTCACTGCTTCGGGCGAAACGTTGTAGAGGCCGTATGGTTTTATGGAAGGGTTCGATCATATACGTGCACTTGTGCACGGATCATGATCGGACGGATAATACTAGTGGGCTTTGGTTTAAGCCGGATCATAGTATTATATTGTTGGATTATTTTCGTCTCGTTGTATTCATATTCAGTCGGAATACGGATGCAGGTATATATATACGGATGATGGGTATCCTTGTAATTCGTTACAAGTTTACTTTAGAAGATGCTTTTTCTTTTTCTATTAAACATTTACTTTAAATGTTTAGTGAGGTGGAAAGTGTGAGTATGAGTTTTGGCTTTGTTTCTTTGGTGCATGCACTTGGTGACTTATGGTGATGAGTAATGCTAGGTTTTGTTTTGTGTGAGATATTTTGTGAGATTTTATGGAGGTGAGGCAGTAAGATTCTTTTGGATTTTTCTTGGGTTGATTTAAGTGCTCACAAAATAACTCACAACATTATTACTTCTTCACTTGCCTTTTCTTTAGCTCACACTCTCTACCTCATAGCATTTTCTGTTAGGTCCACATTACCTCTCCCGGTACTTTCGGGGTTGCGGAAACGGTAAAACAAAATTTTTTCTAAACATGGTAACATGGACCGTAAAAGACGGATCTTTGCTAAACAACACACTAGCATCCTAACAAGAGATTTATCTACTCGGTTAGGGGTTATACCTCAACTTGAACTCCTTCTCTTCTTGTTGTTCTTCTCCTTGCTTGCTCCGAGGGTTGATCCGGACATTGGTCACCTCCGTGGCCTCCTTGAGTCGAAGACGATCCACCCGAGAGATGTACACCGAGCTCCACCTCGAGCCGAGGTAACTAGGGCAAAGAGATTGCTAGTCTAGAAGCCCTAGGTTGTGTAGAAGTGGTAGAGGGATGGTTTTGTCTTTGTGGGATCTTTATCTCTCAACACATGAGATCAAAAGATGAATCAAGAGGTGGAAGAAGGAGGAGCAAGCAACCATGGTGCATTTCTTTTCTTCTCACTAGAAAAAGGCAAGAGAGAGAATGAGAAAGAAATTGTGAGCATAAGAAAATGAACCATGGTTCAATAATGCAAAACATTATCATTACTAATCCCATCAAGATAAAGTTTGATGGCTACATTGAAATGACCATTATCATGATCAAAATAGAAAAAGAAAAAGAAAAGAAGAGTGTAGATCTCTCTTGAAAGTCAATGGTCAACACGGTCAACCGGTCAACAAAGTCAAGAGAGGTCATGGTGGTCAAATGGTCAATGCAATTAGCCATCGTAAAATTATCACTAAAAGGATTAGTAAATGATGTCCGCGGCTCATAATGGTTTTGACCAAACGAACTGCCAAAACCCTAATGAGTCCGAATCAACTGTCAGAACCCTAATGAGCCTGCCACATAACGGTTTTGGCCGAACCAACTGCCAAAACCCTAATGAGGCACCTCCTCATTCATCGCTCCGAAAAACTGTGCATACACACCTGCATCCGCATTCCGTAGAATGCGGATGCACAGAAGACAAAACAAATCCATCCGTGCAATACTAGGATCCGGCTTAAACCAAAGCCCACTAGTATTGCCTGCCCGAACACCGCACGCACACAAGTGTATGTAAGTGATCGCAGCCCTGCCGTAAAACCATACGGCCTCTACACGTTTCGCTCAGTGCAGGGAAACTCTCTGTGTGGGACTTTAAAGACTCGACACTACGCTGGCAGTGGGTTTAACCACAGACCGCAAGCGGCACTAGCTGTACGTAACGTCCCCAGGTAGATGTCGATAAGAAGGCTGATGAGGTAAACCCATCCGAACTCCTACTGAGCCTATATGTGACAATCTTCGTACAGTCCGGTCTGTTCGTCTGATACATCGCATGGCGGGCCTAGGGGGCGGTAAACGTCAGTCCCCTAATAGCGGTACAAGTCGTGTCGGAGTGAAGCCCAGAACACCCTGAGATAACACTAAAAACCCACCAGTATATCTCGCTTGCCCTGGCCAAAGACTACTCGTGTAATGGCTCTCCTAGACACAGCGCGATGTCAACCCCCAATACGGGGAGAGACGAATCCTGTCTAACCGTCACTGCCTCCAAGTGATTCGGGACTGCACCCAACTACTACCTGATTGCACGACTCAGTAGAGCCGTGGTAGGGCAGTAATCAAAGAACAGTGGAAACACACTTGAGGCGAAGTGACAGTGTCAAGTCAGCGGACTAAGCTGTACTCATGTCACCTGGGAACTGATAACTGACGATAGGTATAATACCAACCATCAGTTCCCGACGAGTCCTGTCCAGTGTACTCGTAACCTAACGAGCACCCGCATACTATCTCAAGTACGACGTACTGACGGCTGTGGGACAGACCGTCTCCCGTGCTGGGATGAGAAGCGCATACGCTAGTCTACTCCGGAGTATCGATGCCCTGTCTCGATAATCCCACGACTAGGGATGTGTATAAGGATGTGCTTGTGGATTACCCAGCCCCACGAGTGTGATCGCCATCATAACGCCGGTAATTAAGCAAAGATCCTAAAGGCTCTACTAATGCGTAAAGGTGATATAATAAAGAAACACACATGTACACATTAAAGCAGAGACAAACCAAGTAGCATACTACTATTTCGAGCAAGATTGTCTATACAACTGTGAATATCCCAAGCATTCATCAAGTAATATACATACTAGTATGATACAGTAATGGCCTCTAGGGCATATACACTAACAATCTCCCACTTGCACTAAGGCCATATACTGGCGTATCGAAGACCTATCATCTCGATCAGCCGCTCGAACTGAGTCTGGGGCAAGGCCTTCGTGAATGGGTCCGCTGTGTTGTCCTTTGTGTCCACTCTCCGCACCTCGATCTCCTGGCGATCAATGATCTCCCTGATCAGGTGATACCGCCTTAAGATGTGCCTGGATTTCTGATGGGACCTTGGTTCCTTCGCTAATGCTATAGCCCCATTGTTATCGCAATACAAAGGTATTGGGTCAACAATGGACGGAACCACCTGAAGTTCACTAATGAACTTCTTCATCCAGACCGCCTCTTTTGCGGCATCGCTTGCCGCAATGTATTCAGCCTCCATCATCGAGTCTGCGACGGTATCCTGTTTGGAACTCCTCCAACATACCGCCCCTCCGTTGAGGGTAAACACAAAACCCGAGACAGACTTGTTGTCATCTTTGTCACTCTGGAAGCTTGAATCGGTAAAGGACTTGACCCTGAGGTCTCCATTACCGTAAACCAGGAACATCTCCTTAGTCCTTCTCAGGTACTTGAGAATGTTCTTCACTGCTGTCTAGTGGTCCTCACCTGGGTCTGACTGATACCGGCTTACCGCGCTCAGCACGTAAGCTACATCTGGTCTTGTACATAGCATCGCATACATTATAGATCCTACCGCTGAAGCGTAGGGTATAGTGCTCATGCGAACCCTCTCCTCGTTAGTCTTAGGAGACATCTTCTTGGAGAGGGTAATTCCGTGCAATGTGGGTATGTTACCGCGCTTGGAATCCTCCATACTAAATCTCTTTAGTACGGTCTCTATGTACCCGGACTGCGAAAGTCCCAGTAGTCTCTTGGATCTATCTCTATAGATCTTGATCCCCAGAATGTACGAGGCATCACCCAGGTCCTTCATGGAGAACCGGTGTGACAAAAATAGCTTGACCGATTGTAGCATAGGAATGTCATTTCCTATCAAAAGAATGTCGTCCACGTACAAGACTAGGAATACGACAGTTTGTCCTACAATCTTCTTATAGACACAAGGTTCATCTTCGTTCTTGATGAAATCAAATTCCTTGATTTCCTCATCAAAATAGATGTTCCAGCTCCGCGATGCCTGCTTTAATCCATAAATGGATTTAAGCAACTTGCACACTTTCCCGCTGCTCCCACTGTCTACGAAACCTTCTGGCTGATCCATGTAAACGCACTCTTCCAAACAACCGTTTAGGAAAGCCGTTTTAACATCCATCTGCCAGATTTCATAGTCATGGAAGGCAGCAATGGCAAGTAGGATCCGAATGGATTTGAGCATAGCCACCGGAGAAAAAGTTTCGTCATAGTCCAAACCAGGTCTTTGACGAAAACCTTTTGCAACGAGTCTAGTTTTATAGGTTTCCACCTGCCCATCCACACCAAGTTTCCTTTTGTAGATCCATTTGCATCCAACGGGTTTTACCCCAGGTGGAGCAATATCCAAGGTCCACACTTTATTGGCGTACATGGACTCCATTTTGGATTGCATTACTTCCTGCCACTTATCAGAGTCCCTACTGATAATGGCCTGCCTGAAACTGGTTGGGTCATCTTCTTCTAAGATGCAATCCTCTCGATCCCCGTCTATGAGAAAACCGTAGTATCTCTCGGGCGAACGAGAAATCCTACCAGATCTGCGGAGTGGCTGAGCTTCGTCTGGGGTTATTGAATCCTGAGGTTCTGTCAAATTTTCAGTTTCAGTTTGTGGTCGCTGAATTTCTTCCAATTCTACCGTGCTCCCACTAATTTCTTTTGCAAGAAACTCCGTTTCTAAGAAAACGGCATGCTGAGCAACAAACACCTTCTGTTCCTCGGTGTGGTAGAATAGATATCCATAACCATTCTTTGGATATCCCACAAACTTACATAAAACTGACCGTGCCTCTAGTTTATCCGGTTTATGCGTTTCAACATAAGTCGGACAACCCCATATCTTAAATATTTTAAGATATGGCCTTTTTCCATTCCATATCTCGAATGGAGTCTTAGGCACTGATTTAGACGGAACATCATTCAATAGATATGCTGCTGTCAGTAGCGCATGTCCCCAAAATGAAAGAGGCAACTCGGCATTACATATCATGGAGCGAACCATATCCAGAAGGGTACGATTCCTCCTCTCCGATACACCGTTGTGCTGTGGTGTATAAGGAGGAGTAAGCTGAGAGAGAATACCATTCTCTTTTAAGTAATCTAGGAATTCCGTGCTTAAGTACTCCCCTCCTCTATCAGACCGGAGGATCTTGATACTTTTGCCAGTCTGGTTCTCTACTTCGTTTCTGAATTCCTTGAATTTCTCAAAAGCTTCAGATTTGTGTTTCATCAGATACACATATCCGAACCTAGAGAGATCGTCAGTGAATGTGATAAAGTACGAGAACCCACCCCTTGCATGTATAGACATCAGACCGCATACATCACTATGTACGAGTCCCAAGAGCTCTATTGCTCTTTCTCCACGTCCGGTGAACGGAGATTAGGTCATCTTCCTTTTGAGACAAGACTGACAAGTTTCATAAGATGAAAACTCGAACGCATTCAAGAGTCCATCTTTATGCAACTTACTCAGTCTTTTCTCTCCGATATGACCAAGTCTACAATGCCACAAGTAGGATTCATTCATATCTGAATTCTTCCTCTTGTGTGTGTTTTGCACATTGAGAACTGTATTCTGATTTAGAACGTAGATACCATTACAAAGTGTACCCTCTGCAACCAGTACCTTATGAAGGTAAATGTTCATGATATTTCTATCAAGAACAAAGTTATATCCATCTTTATCGAGTAAAGAAACTGATATGATGTTGCAAACCACGGAGGGTACATAATAGCAATCGTTCAAAATCATAGTCTTGCCATTTGGCAATACTAGGTGATATTCACCGACGGCTGCCGTATTAACTTGTGCTCCGTTCGCTACTCTGAGCGACATATCACCCGGTGCAACTTTCCTACTTTTTCTCAGTCCCTGCAATAAATTACAGATATGAGATCCTGATCCGGTATCAAGTACCCAGGAGGTAGGGCTGACCGTAAAACAGTTCTCAATTACAAGAACACCTGAAGTAGATGCAAAACCATGCTTCTTCTTCAACTGGGTATCCTGGGAATCCATACAATCCCCTTTCCCTTTCTCATACTTATGACTGTTGTCACAAGTTAGAGCTGAACCAACGTTCCCCAGCCCCGAATAAGAATTCGGATCGGTCAAGCGATACATTTTATTATCTTGATTAGGGCGTGAAATGGTTGCTACCTGGAGAGAGAGAAAAGAAACACTCAGCGTGCGCTCTTGCAAGATTAGATTGGTTTATTAGTTTATCTAACCAGGATGTCTCCCACTGTTTCCTCAAATTCTTCTTAAAACCATTTAAAAGAAGAACTAGTCGGGATTTAATTCACGTCACAATACTTGCTTAACCTTTCAGCCAGGCTAGTGTCGGTACTTCGAGGGAGGTTTTCCAATACTTTCGCGAAGTTCCTTAATTTAAGAACCTCTTTTCCCTGGGGGCGTAGCCCCGCTAACACCTTTCTAGACACCTACTAGGTTTATAACATTGATCGTTAAGTGAAATAATTTCCCAAGAGTAATCCAACTCATCAGTGGGATCGGGATCCAACTGTCATTGTGTGATGACCTAGATGGTATCCACTCTAGTCACCACACTCCAGAAGGTATGCTAAATCTGCAAGTTTCAGTTTCTTTAGAAACTCCCGATGTGGTTTTTGCCCATAACGGTATATGACCTTGACTAGGTCAACAAGCCACAAACCGTTAGTCAAGTTCTACCCGTCATTATCCTGATTGCATTAGGCCCACTCGTACGTGCCCTTTACTAGGTCAACAAGGCCGCACGACTGTCCTAACCAATCACATTTGCAATCCACAGAAAAATATCATTTAGCTACCGTTCACTACGCCTTGACTAGGTCAACTAACGCAGCACGAATACTAAATAATATTAATCCGAAACGACGGAGGGCTACGGCTGGGTTTTTGGCGAAAAACCCGTTAACGTAATGAACTTGATATCGTCGAAGGAACATGATTGCCCTTTTGAAAATATAGTGGCGAAAACTTTTGCTAAAGAGGTCACTCCCTGTGAAGGGATCTCGGCTCTTTCCTCGTCGAGTGAGGTGCTGGGCATTCATAACCGAATACCTCGATGCAAAGAAAGAATAATCGACTATAGTGAAGTTATTACCCTGACGCAAACTTTTGTCCAAGGGGTCACTCCCGATGAGGGGATCTCGGCCCTTGCCTCGTTGAATGAGGTGCTGGGCATTCATAACCGAATACCTCGATGCAAAACAAAAGTGAACGTCCTTGCAACAACAGCTTTTTGAAAAATTGTTCCAACAACGTCTTTTAGGTTTATTTTCTTGCATTAGTTCTTTTAATGCGTCCCATCATTTAAATCCTACCATTGCAGAAAACAACCAAAATATGACGTACGCTTATGCCATTCGCATTCGCCACGGGGCCCCGTCATCACCCGTTAGGTTACTTAACTAACGACAGAGCGGGGGCTGGGCTAGCGCGGCTGAAAAACATAAGCAACGCCTAAATAGTTATTATATATAGATATATAGCAATGATAGCCAATCCAGATCACAGATGAACACTTTGGATATACTAGGAACCCGCGATTCGTTCGAGCCTGCAACGAAAAGCGGATTACACGGTCGCGATGAATAGCCAATACCCCACCCAAGACCCCTACGGGTGCGGCAAACTACCCGCCAAGTATCCGAAGCGAAGCAACCTCCCTCAACACCGTGAGCAGGCCACTCGGCACTTCGAGATACCCGGTAGTTTGTGCACCCCCTCCATGGGTCTATCCTAGGAGCAAAAACAGTAAAAAGAATTATACAATGACGGCTACAACCCCGACCCGGTTGTGTGGCCATAAAAATAATATTACATCAATTTACAAATTTATTACATGAATGAAAGAAAAAGAAACTCTCATCTCACATCCACCCCGGCTATTCATCCGCGACAATCCAACGAGTTCATATACACATACCATCAGCATCACAGATCACAGATATGTATAACCCCTACTAATCGACGTATAGCGATTAGCAGACGTTCAATACACATATAACATTACAGATATAACCATTAGCCAAAGTCTACAGAACATCGACCAAAAAATACGGATTTTTGAGCCCCAAAAACAAATTTTTCTTTCTGGAAAATCTGGGCAGAAAAGTCATATTGTAAAAATCCCAAAATACCCATACAAGAAAACTGCAGGAAACAGATTCCACAACTGAGCTAACTCGGCCGCGGTTCCGCGGCGCTTTAGCCGAGTTGGGGAATCAAATTTCTCCAGTTTTCTCACAAAAGCCTGAGACGATTTTTAGTGTATGATTTATTAATTTTGGAACAGATCTAAAATCGGCAGAAACTTGAAATTTCCGGGGTATTTTGCGGTTTTTTGTCCGGTCGAAATTCTAGATACTTTGCTAACTTGCTAGGGTGTGTTTAGTTAGGCTCTAATACCACTGTTAGGTCCACGTTACCTCTCCCGGTACTTTTGGGGTTGCGGAAACGGTAAAACAAAATTTTTTCTAAACATGGTAACATGGACCGTAAAAGCCGGATCTTTGCTAAACAACACACTAGCATCCTAACAAGAGATTTATCTACTCGGTTAGGGGTTATACCTCAACTTGAACTCCTTCTCTTCTTGTTGTTCTTCTCCTTGCTTGCTCCGAGGGTTGATCCGAACTTTGGTCACCTCCCCGGCCTGCTTGAGTCGAAGACGATCCACCCGAGAGATGTACACCGAGCTCCACCTCGAGCCGAGGTAACTAGGGCAAAGAGATTGCTAGTCTAGAAGCCCTAGGTTGTGTAGAAGTGGTAGAGGGATGGTTTTGTCTTTGTGGGATCTTTATCTCTCAACACATGAGATCAAAAGATGAATCAAGAGGAGGAAGAAGGAGGAGCTAGCAACCATGGTGCATTTCTTTTTTTCTCACTAGAAAAAGACAAGAGAGGGAATGAGAAAGAAATTGTGAGCATAAGAAAATGAACCATGGTTCAATAATGCAAAACATTATCATTACTAATCCCATCAAGATAAAGTTTGATGGCTACATTGAAATGACCATTATCATGATCAAAATAGAAAAAGAAAAAGAAAAGAAGAGTGTAGATCTCTCTTGAAAGTCAATGGTCAACACGGTCAACCGGTCAACAAAGTCAAGAGAGGTCATGGTGGTCAAATGGTCAATGCAATTAGCCATCATAAAATTATCACTAAAAGGATTAGTAAATGATGTCCGCGGCTCATAATGGTTTTGACCAAACGAACTGCCAAAACCCTAATGAGTCCGAATCAACTGTCAAAACCCTAATGAGCCTGCCACATAACGGTTTTGGCCGAACCAACTGCCAAAACCGTAATGAGGCACCTCCTCCTTCATCGCTCCGAAAAACTGTGCATACACACCTGCATCCGCATTCCGTAGAATGCGGATGCACAGAAGACAAAACAAATCCATCCGTGCAATACTAGGATCCGGCTTAAACCAAAGCCCACTAGTATTGCCTGCCCGAACACCGCACGCACACAAGTGTATGTAAGTGATCGCAGCCCTGCCGTAAAACCATACGGCCTCTACACGTTCGCTCAGTGCAGGGAAACTCTTTGTGTGGGACTCTAAATACCCGACACTACGCTGGCAGTGGGTTTTACCACAGACCGCAAGCGGCACTAGCTGTATGTAACGGTCCCCAGGTAGATGTCGATAAGAAGGCCGATGAGGTAAACCCATCCGAACTCCTACTGAGCCTATATGTGACAATCTCCGTACAGTCCGGTCTGTTCGTCTGATACATCGCATGGCGGGCCTAGGGGGCGGTAAACGTCAGTCCCCTAATAGCGGTACAAGTCGTGACGGAGTGAAGCCCAGAACACCCTGAGATAACACTAGAAACCCACCAGTATATCTCGCTTGCCCTGGCCAGGGACTACTCGTGTAATGGCTCTCCTAGACACAACGTGATGTCAACCCCCAATACCGGGAGAGACGAATCCTGTCTAACCGTCACTGCCTCTAAGTGCTTCGGGACTGTACCCAACTACTACCTGATTGCATGACTCAGTAGAGCCGTGGTAGGGCAGTAATCAAAGAACAGTGAGAACACACTTGAGGCGAAGTGACAGTGTCAAGTCAGTGGACTAAGCTGTACTCATGTCACCTGGGAACTGATAACTGACGATAGGTATAATACCAACCATCAGTTTCCGACGAGTCCTGTCCAGTGTACTTGTAACCTAACGAGCACCCGCATACTATCTCAAGTACGACGTACTGACGGCTGTGGGACAGACCGTCTCCCGTGCTGGGATGAGAAGCGCATGCGCTAGTCTACTCCGGTGTATCGATGCCCTGTTTCGATAATCCCACGACTAGGGACGTGTATAAGGATGTGCTTGTGGATTACCCAGCCTCCACGAGTGTGATCGCCATCACAACGCCGGTAATCAAGAAAAGATCCTAAGGGCTCTACTAATGCATAAAGGTGATATAATAAAGAAACACACATGTACACATTAAAGCAGAGACAAACCAAGTAGCATACTACTATTTCGAGCAAGATTGTCTATACAACTGTGAATATCCCAAGCATCCATCAAGTAATATACACACTAGTATGATACAGTAATGGCCTCTAGGGCATATACACTAACATTTTCTTTAACCTCCACCCAAACCCTCTCATTAGTTTAGAATCTTTGGGTGTTTTGAGATAAAGTAATCACACACATTCTCTACTTCATCTTATCTATCTAGGTTAGCAAACTAGATACCCGAGTTGCTTCGATTTTGAGGCGGGAGCCCGTGTTACTTGTAAGTCTATGGTAGCGCCCCGACTGTCTGTCCGAGGCCAAAATGCGGAAACAAAAACTTTTTCTAAACTAGAAACCGGCGCTATCACAGAATTTAATCCCGGATCGAACCATTAACTTATTACTAGATAACTAGAGAAGGGATAGAAAAGCTATACCGATCGATCCGTGTCCTTCGGTCTTTGGCCACCATCCCAAGCTCCCCACGGCATCTCCGATCTCCGAGTCGGAAGGGCACCACATCAATAAGTCTTTTTACGGGCTCCCGCTTCATCCGAAGCAACTCGGGCACGAAGTTCGCTAGCCGACGTGTCCAAGGTGATGTAGAGAATGTGTGTGATAATTTTGTCTCAAGCATCCATTGATTCTCATCACATGAGAGTGTATGGATGGAGGTTGAAGGTGATGCCATTGGTGGAAATGGTGAGCTCAAGAAGTAAGAGGAAGAAGAAGAAGAAGAAGTGCCTTTCTTTTTCTTATGTGTTTCGATGATAAATGAGAGTAAGAATGAGTAAATACAAGAGCAAACCCAAGCCATATGGCTGCCATCTCTGTCCTCTTATCATTTCAACACATAAATCAATCCTAATGTGACATCAGAACAAGAAAAGAAACCATGAGTCACTAAGCATGTCCATGTCACATTAGATGCACTTCATCATGAAATCCACTCATATTTTCCACCAAAATAAACATTAACCCAAATGTTTATGACAAAAAAAAGAACCGCATCATCTAAAGTAAACTCATGACAGATCACAAGGATACCCCCCACCTGTATATACATACCTGCATCCGCATTCCGACTGAATGCGAATGCAATGAGTTTAAAGTAATCCGACAAATCTAATATTAGGATCCGACTTAAACCAAAGCCCACTAGTATGATCCGTCCGATCATGATCCGTGCACGAATGCATGTATATGATCGAACCCTGCCATAATACCATACGGCCACTACAACGTTTCCCCCGAAACTTGAGAAAATGTCTGTGAGGGACTCTAAAGACTCGTCAATACTTTGGCTGTGGATTTAACCACTAGCACATCAGTGGTACTAGCCGTACGTAACGGGCTACCAGGTATTGACCAAAAGGGAGGTCGATGAGCGAACTCATCCTGACACCCTACTGAGCCTGTCAGTGATAATATCCGTACAGTCCGGTCCGTTCGTCTATGAGCATCGCATGGCGGGCCTAGGGGGTTGGTAAAAGTCAGACCCCCAAAAGCGGTACAAGTTGTGTCAGAGTGTAGCCCAGAACACCCAGAGATACACTGGAATACCTACCAGTAAATCTCCAGCCTTGGCCAAGGGCTTCGTGTAATGGCTCTCCTAGACACAGCGCGACCTCACCCCCAATACCGGGAGAGACGAACCCCTGCCGATCCGCTCACTGCCTCCATGTGGCTCGGGACTGTACCCAACCAAAACCTGTTTGCACGACTCCTTTGAGCTGTGGTAGGGTAGTAATCAAAGCATAGTGGGAACTCACACGAGACAAATGACGATCTCAGGTCGATGAACTAACCTGTACACATGTCACCAGGGAACTGCTATCTGACGTCAGGTATAATACCAACTAGCATGTTCCCGGCGAGTCCTGTCCGGTGTACTCATAACCCAATGAGCATCTGTATACATCTTAGGTGAACCAGCTGACACCAATGGCTTGTGAGACCGGCCACCGCCCCTCGTCGGGGTCTCGACTGTATACACTAGTCTACTAATGGAGTATCGATGCCTAGTCTGGAAACTCCTTCGACTAGGGACCTTTTAAGGACGTGCTTATAGACCCCAGCTCCCACGTATATGATCGCCATCATACTGTTGGCCGTCAAGAAAGAATCCTAAGGGCTCTATCAACGTGTAATAGTAATCTGTAATATCACCTAAAGCATGTACACGATGATAAAGATAAACCAGATAGTATACTATCATCTTGAATAAGACTGTCCTACCTGCATAGGTCCTCCCTCAATCATTGCAATCACGTGCCTACGATCCAATAATTGACTATGAGGGCACTATATCCAACAATCTCCCACTTGCACTCAAGGCTAATTATTGCGATGTCGCATACTCACTGCCCGTGTGATACCGAACACCCAACTCCTCTACTAATCAGTCTCACAAAGCCCGTTTGCGAAACTATTGCGTTCGAGGAATAGCCTCAGTGAGTGGATCCGCCCCGATGTTTCTTTATATGTCTCTCTTTATCTCAAGTTCGCGGAGAAAGCCATCCCCCGAAATGAGCAATACCTGTCTTAGAATATGTCTGGATATCTGATAGGACCTAGTTCATAAATGAACTCCAAATCCAAACTTCTTAGACTGTATCGACAACTGAATTTAATCAGTATCCTGCCCTATGTCTCCCTCAGTATCCTCTTGGACCACCTGTCCAAACTACTGCTCCTCTTCAGAGGGAAAAATATAACTCTGACAGTCACTCTGTCATCCAGGTCACCTTGGAAGCCTGGAATGATAACCGTCTGCTAAAAGAGGATGTTGTTATCATATCCCTAGAACATCCACTTATGTTCTAAAACTGCTTCCGAACTTTTCTCCAGGATTGGATCAATATCAACTTATTGTAGCTCGTGCAAAAACAACATCTGGTGTGGTACTTGACATCTCATGATCAACTCAATTGCCTAAGCAAGTGACCTGCCAATCATGCACATCCCTCTCCCCTTTAGTCTTTAATACACCTTTAGAGAGGGTGACTCCATCACCTGCAGTATCCTACCGTGCCAGGAGTCGTCCATTCTAAAACACCTGTAGAATGCTGTCTAAGTACCCAGATTGGGAAACTACCCAAATCTAGATCTAAAACCATAGATCTAATAACCAGAATGTCTGATATAATATCCAAGCTTTATGTGGAGAAAACACTGTGTGACAACCAAAGTATAACCAATCGTAGTATAGGAATTTCACTTCCTACTCTGTGTATGTCATCCAAACAGCAGGACATCACACCCTACTACCTTCTTAACAGATCCATCCCCTATTCTGAGGAAGTCAAACCTATGACTGTCACATCAGAAATAGATGATCTATATCCGCTATATGTGCTTTAGTCCATAAATAGACATAAGCTACTTGTCCACTATAATTCCGCTGCTCCTACTGATTATGACAGCCCTCTGGCAGAGTCATATATACGTACACTTCTAAAGCTAGTTTAGAACGACGCTATACTTATCCCCCTGCCGGGTCTCACAGTCTGGAACAACAACAATGTCAAGTTTGGGTAAACAAGAACCTCCCTGTCACCGTCCTTGAGCATACCGAAGTACTTCTCGAGTTCCTGAGGTTACCCACCATATCTGTGGAGTGGCTAATGGAATGTCAAAATAGATTGAATCTTTAGGTTCTTATCAAATTTTCAGTAATCGTTTGCGGTTCTGGAATCACTTCCAGTTCTACCATACTCCCACTACAGTTTTCTAAAAAAATCCATTTTACTAAAACTGTGGCGAGTTAAGAACAATATCACTATTGATCTTCCAGATGGTAGAAAGTCAACCCTCGTCATAGCCCGGGTCAACCCACAAACTGCCCTTACAGAAACGTGCCTTGAGTTATCCAGAGTCTGGTTTTAAGCATAAGCCGGAAAACTCCCCGTACCTTAACAATGTTAAGATATGAACTATTCTATATCCAATATAGAAACAGAGACACTGATTTAATTGAAACCAGATTCAAATCATGCAGCTATCTCCAGTGCATGTCAACTAAATGGAAGGAGGCCGATCAGCGTTACTCAACTTAGGAGGGCATCCAAATATGAGTAACCTGAAAGAGAAATAAGTTTCTCAATAACCATTACTATCAACTGAATACCATACACAAGTATCTACATCTTCGATCACCTTGAAGAATCCTGATACTTGCAACACCTGGTTCTCTACATTATTCTTATACCTACAATTTCTCAAAACTTAGATCTTATATTTCTACGAAACACATGTCTGAGAACTAGAGAAGTCACTGTTGGGTTTACCTAGCACCTCATGAAGGGTTTGGAAGCATCACATGTACCAAAGATTAAAATTTTAGGGTGCGAAGTAAGCATACAAAGAATCATTCCTAGAAAAATTAGGGATTCAAAAACAACACTTCATTACAAGTAGATTAAGCTAGGGTTTTGAGAGTACAACCTTTGTAGCTCCCTACGCTAGACTCCTCCGCTACTTAGGGTTTGGAAAAAGTCCGCTTGAACTCCTCTAGGTCCACGATGATCGACCCGGAGTCCGCTTTGTCCAAGCTTGCAACTTCACTTTATCAAGAAAATGAAATAAAGCTAACACTCTAAACAAGTGGGCAAGACTTGTGTAGAATGGTGTTGTGGTGGCTTTTCTCACTTCAAAATCCTAACTTAATGAGTAATTTGCTCACTAGATAAATCTAGAGAGCAAAAGATGAAGGAGGAAGGAGATGGTGGCCTTTTAGAATAAGAGAAAAGATGAACTCTCTTAAGAAAATAAAAAATATATCTATATATTTTTTACTTCTCATCTCAAACCATGGTTGAACAATAAATATATTATTGAACTTGAGTTAAAACCCAAAAGGAAAGTTAATCCATGGTTAAATGGTGGGAGAGCATGGTTAGGTCAAAGAAGAGTGCAGAAAGAAACCATGAATTATCCTTTCCTTTTTCCTTTTTGTTTCAAATCAAATGCAATAATAATTCATATATATAAAACCATGGTGTGAGTCTTATATTGCCACTATTTTCTTTGTATATACAACCATGAAGGATGATGTATGTATGTATGTGTGCATGCACATCTATATGTGCATGAATCAAGAAAGAATGCATACATGCATGCATACATCCAAAAATACAAGAAAGGATTTCTAGTGAGAAACTAATGATTAAATGATAAATCAACACTTGATTTATCAATCCGGCCATATCACATACGACCCAACCAAAAGCAAACCGCCCGATTAATGTACGGTATCTCATACGCGCATTTTAACCGGGTCCATACGCATATCGCATATGCGGACCACAACGTTTCGCCTGGACTAGGTAACTCCTTTGTGGGACTCTAAGACTCGTCAATACGCCGGCGGTGGGTGATGATCATATCAACCACCCCCAAGCCGCAAGTGGTCAGCTAAACGTAACGGCCACCCGGGTATTGAGCGATCAGAAGAAAACAAGCGAACCTGCTACAACTCCCGTCGAGCCAACCGGCAACACTACCCGCACAGTCCGGTCTCCTCGTCTGATATGTCGCATATCAATCCTAGGGGCTCTATCAACGTGCAATAGCGACATGTCAGGTCACCTAAAGCAGTACACTATGATAAAGGTAAACCAGATAGCATACTATCATCTCGAGTAAGACTGTCCTACCGGGATAGGTCCTCCCTCAATCATTGCAATCACGTGCCTGTGATCCAATAATTGACTCTGAGGGCACTATCTCCAACAATCTCCCACTTGCACTCAAGGCTAATTATTGCGATGTCGCATACTCACAGCCTGTGTGATACCGAACACCCAACTCCCCTACTAGTCAGTCTCACAAAATCCGTTTGTGAAACTAATGCGTTCGAGGAATAGCCTCAGTGAGTGGATCCACCTAGAAGTTTCTTTCTATGTCTCTCTATATCTCAAGTTCATGGAGAAAGCCATCTCCCAAAATGAGCAATACCTGTCTTAGAATGTCTGGATGTCTGATGGGACCTAGCTCATAAATGAACTCCAAATCCAAACTTCTTAGACTGTATTGTCAACTGAATTTAATCAGTATCCTGCGCCATGCCTCCCTCGGTATTGCCTTGGACCACCTGTCCAAAATACTGCCCCTCGACTGAAGGAAAACTATAACTCTGACGACCTCCTTGTCGTCCTGGTCACCTTGGAAGCCTGGAGTGATAACTGTCTCCTAAAGGAGGCAGCTGTTATCATATCCTTAGAACATTCACTTATGTTCTAAAACTGCTTCCGACTGTTTCTCCAGGATTGGATGAATATCAACTTATTGCATCTAGTGCAAGAACAACATCTGGTGTGGTACTTGACATCTCATGATTGACTCAATTGCCTAAGCAAGTGATCTGCCAATCATGCACATCCCTCTCTACTTTAGTCTATAAGACACCTTTAGAGAGGGTGACTCCATTACCTGCAGGTACACTACCATGCCAGGAGTCGTCCATTCTAAATACTCTTAGAATGCTGTACCCAGATTGGGAAACCACCCAAATCTAGATCTAAAAACATAGACCTAGTAACCAGTATGTCTGATATAATGTCCAAGTCCCATGTGGAGAAACCACTGTGTGACGACCAAAGTATAACCGATCGTAGTACAGGAATTTCTTTTCCTACTCTGTGTATGTCATCCAAATACCAGGATATACCACCCTACTACCTTCTTAACAGATCCATCCCTTATTCTGATGACGTCAAACCCATGACTGTCACATCAGAAATAGATGATCTATCTCCGCTACATCTGCTTTAGTCTATAAATAGACATAAGCCTGATATCCACTAATGCTTCCGCCGCTCCCACTGACTACGACAACCCTCTGGCAGAGTCATATAGACGTGCACTTCTAAAGCAAGTTTAGAACGACGCTATACTCATCCTCCTGCCGGGTTTCGCAGCCTGGAACAACAACAATGGCAAGTGTGGGTAAACAAGAACTTCCCTGTCACCGTCCTTGAGGCTACCGGAATACCTCTCGGGTGCCTGAAGTTACCCACCTTATCTGCGGAGTGGCCAATGGAATGTCAAAATTGATTGAATCTTTAGGTTCCTTATCAAATCTTCAGTAATCGTTTGCGGTTCTGGAATCACTTCCAGTTCTACCATACTCCCACTACTGTTTTTGAAAAAATCCATTTTTAATAAAACTGTGGCGAGTCTAGAACAATATTTCTATTGATCTGCCAGATGGTAGAAAATCAACCCTCGTCATAGCCTGGGTCAACCCACAAACATCCATTACAGAAACGTGCCTTGAGTTATCCAGAGTCTGGTTTTAATCATAAGCCGGACAACTCCCCGTACCTTAACAATGTTAAGATATGAACTGTACTATATCCAATATAGAACCAGAGGCACTGATTTAATTTAACCAGATTCAAATCATGCAGCTGTCTCCAGTGCATGTCAACTAAATGGAGAGAGGCCGATCAGCGTTACTCAACTTAGGAATGCTTCCAATTATGAGTAACCTGAAAAGAGAAGCAATTTCTCTTTATCATTACTATCAACTGAATACCATACACAAGTATCTACATCTTCGATCACTTTGAAGAATCCCGATACTTGCTACACCTGGTTCTCTACTCTATTCAAATACCTATAACTCCTCAAAACTTAGACCCTGTGTTTCTACGAAACACATGTCTAAGAACTAGAGAAGTTAAAAGTAAACAGAATATAGTATGAGGACCAACCCCTCTGTCCTAATGGACACTGGACAACATACAATACTCTGTATAAGTCCGCTGAGTCTAACAACTCTTTCACTGTGTGTCGTAGGTTGAAAATTGTACTTATGGTTAAGAAGAATTACACCGCTGTTTAATGCTCCTTACCTAACCATCCACTGATATAGGTAAATGTCATCGACATAATATCAAAAGGTATATCTCACTCTATGAAAATAGACGTACAGATATATCAATTTGAAATTGGTGCACAACAGCGGATATTCAAAACCAAATATTTGCCGACCGGCAAACAGCCCAGGTGATCTCCTCAAATATCACCGATTACAACGAATCCTGATATAATGAGGATGATCACCCAATTCCCAATAACTTACTGTTAGGTCCACGTTACCTCTCCCGGTACTTTCGGGGTTGCGGAAACGGTAAATCAAAATTTTTTCTAATCTTTGTAACATGGACCGTAAAAGCCGGATCTTTGCTAAACTAAACTAGCAAACTTGCAAAGAAGAATTAACTACTCGGCAAAGTGGTTATACCTCAACTTGAACTCCTTCACTTCTTGTTGTTGTTCTTCTTTGATGTTCTTCTCTTCTTGTTGTTCTTCTCATTGCTTGCTCAAAGGTTGATCCGGACTTCGGTCACCTCCGCGGCCTCCTTGAGTCGAAGACGATCCACCCGAGAGATGTGCGCCGAGCTCCACCTCAAGCCGAGGTAACTAGGGCAAGGAGATTGCTAATCTAGAAGCCCTAGGTTGTGTAGAGAGGATGTATGGATGTGTTTGTCAAGTAGAATCCTTTTTCTCTCAACACATGAGATCAAAGGAGAAGATCAAGAGGAGGAAGAAGAAGGAGATTATCTAGCAACCATGGAGCTTCTCATTTCAAGAGAGAGAATGAGAATGAGCAAATGAAAATGCTTCACCAAGAGAAAAGCTAACCATGGTTGCAATAATGCATAAACATCATCATTACAAATCCAATCAAGATAAAGGTGATGGCTACAAATGACATGACCATTATCATAACTAAATAAAAAGAAAACCAAAGATTACTTTAGATCTTCTAAGAAGGTCCAAGTCAACTTTGGTCAAATGGTCAACAAAGTCAAGATGGTCAAATGGTCAATGTAATTAGCCATGACATAATTATCAAAGAAAGGATTAGTAAATAATGTCCCCGGCTCATTATGGTTTTGACCAAACGAACTGTCGAAACCCTAATGAGTCCGCCTCAATATGGTTTTGACCGAATCAACTGTCAAAACCCTAATGAGCCTGCCACATAGCGGTTTTGGCCGAACCATCTGCCAAAACCCCAATGAGGCACCTCCTCCTTCATCACTCCAGAAAACTGTGCATACACACCTGCATCCGTATTCCGTAGAATGCGGATGCGCAGAAGACAAAACACATCCATCCGTGCAATACTAGGATCTGGCTTAAACCAAAGCCCACTAGTACTGCCTGCCCGAACATCATACGCACACTAGTGTACGCAAGTGATCGCAGCCCTGCCGTAAAACCATACGGCCTCTACACGTTTCGCTCAGTGCAGGGAAACTCTCTGTGTGGGACTCTAAAGACTCGACACTACGCTGGCAGTGGGTTTAACCACAGACCGCAAGCGGCACTAGCTGTACGTAACGGTCCCCAGGTAGATGTCGATAAGAAGGCCGATGAGGTAAACCCATCCGAACTCCTACTGAGTCTGTATGTGACAATCTCCGTACAGTCCGGTCTGTTCGTCTGATACATCGCATGGCGGGCCTAGGGGGGCGGCAAGCGTCAGACCCCTAATAGCGGTACAAGTCGTGTCGGAGTGAAGCCCAGAACACCCTGAGATAACACTGGAACCTACCAGTATATCTCGCTTGCCCTGGCCAGGGACTACTCGTGTAATGGCTCTCCTAGACACAGCGCGATGTCAACCCCCAATACCGGGAGAGACGAATCCTGTCTAACCGTCACTGCCTCCAAGTGCTTCGGGACTGCTCCCAACTACTACCTGTTTGCACGACTCAGTAGAGCCGTGGTAGGGTAGTAATCAAAGAACAGTGGGAACACACTCGAGGCGAAGTGACAGTGTCAAGTCAGCGGACTAAGCTGTACTCATGTCACCTGGGAACTGATAACTGACGATAGGTATAATACCAACCATCAGTTCCCGACGAGTCCTGTCCAGTGTACTCGTAACCTAACGAGCACCCGCATACTATCTCAAGTACGACGTACCGACGGCTGTGGGACAGACCGTCTCCCGTACTGGGATGAGAAGCGCATACGCTAGTCTACTCCGGAGTATCGATGCCCTATCTCGGTACTCCCACGACTAGGGACGTGTATAAGGATGTGCTTGTAGATTACCCAGCCCCCACGAGTGTGATCGCCATCACAACGCCGGTAATCAAGCAAAGATCCTAAGGGCTCTACTAATGCGTATAGGTGATATAATAAATAAACACACATGTACACATTAAAGCAGAGACAAACCAAGTAGCATACTACTATATTGAGCAAGATTGTCTGTACAACTATGAATATCCCTAGCATCCATCAAGTAATATACATACTAGTATGATACAGCAATGGCCTCTAGGGCATATACACTAACAATCTCCCACTTGCACTAAGGCCATGTACTGGCGTATCGAAGACCTATCATCTCGATTAGCCGCTCGAACTGAGTCTGGGGTAAAGCCTTTGTGAATGGGTCCGCAGTGTTGTCCTTTGTGTCCACTCTCCGCACCTCGATCTCCTGTCGATCAATGATCTCCCTGATCAGGTGATACCGCCTTAAGATGTGCCTGGATTTCTGATGGGACCTTGGTTCCTTTGCTAAAGCTATAGCCCCATTGTTATCGCAATACAGAGGTATTGGGTCAACAATGGACGGAACCACCTGAAGTTCACTAATGAACTTCTTTATCCAGACCGCCTCTTTTGCGGCATCGCTTGCAGCAATGTATTCAGCCTCCATCGTCGAGTCTGCGACGGTATCCTGCTTGGAACTCCTCCAACATACCGCCCCTCCGTTGAGGGTAAACACAAAACCCGAGACAGACTTGCTGTCATCTTTGTCACTCTGGAAGCTTGAATCGGTAAAGGACTCGACCCTGAGGTCTCCATTACCGTAAACCAGGAACATCTCCTTAGTCCTTCTCAGGTACTTGAGAATGTTCTTCACTGCTGTCCAGTGGTCCTCCCCTGGGTCTGACTGATACCGGCTCACCGCGCTCAACGCGTAAGCTACATCTGGTCTTGTACATAGCATCGCATACATTATAGATCCTACCGCCGAAGCGTAGGGTATAGTGCTCATGCGAACCCTCTCCTCGTCAGTCTTAGGAGACATCTTCTTGGAGAGGGTAATTCCGTGCAATGCGGGTATGTTACCGCGCTTGGAACCCTCCATACTAAATCTCTTTAGTACGGTCTCTATGTACCTGGACTGTGAAAGTCCCAACAGTTTCTTGGATCTATCTCTATAGATCTTGATCCCCAGAATGTACGAGGCATCACCCAGGTCCTTCATGGAGAACCTTTGTGACAAAAACAGCTTGACCGACTGTAGCATAGGAATATCATTTCCTATCAAAAGAATGTCGTCCACGTACAAGACTAGGAACACGACAGTTCGTCCTACAATCTTCTTATAAACACAGGGTTCATCTTCGTTCTTGATGAAATCAAATTCCTTGATTGCCTCATCAAAACAGATGTTCCAGCTCCGCGATGCCTGCTTTAATCCATAAATGGATTTAAGCAACTTGCACACCCTTCCGCTGCTCCCACTGTCTACGAAACCTTCTGGTTGATCCATGTAAACGCACTCTTCCAAACAACCGTTTAGGAAAGCCGTCTTAACATCCATCTGCCAGATTTCATAGTCATGGAAGGCAGCAATGGCAAGTAGGATCCGAATGGATTTGAGCATAGCCACCGGAGAAAAAGTCTCGTCATAGTCCAAACCAGGTCTTTGACGAAAACCTTTTGCAACGAGTCTAGCTTTATAGGTTTCCACCTGCCCATCTACACCAAGTTTCCTTTTGTAGATCCATTTGCATCCAACGGGTTTTACCCCAGGTGGAGCAATATCCAAGGTCCACACTTTATTGGCGTACATGGACTCCATTTCAGATTGCATTGCTTCCTGCCATTTATCAGAGTCCCTACTGATAATGGCCTGCCTGAAACTGGTAGGGTCATCTTCTTCCAAGATGCAATCCTCTCGATCCCCGTCAATGAGAAAACCGTAGTATCTCTCGGGCGGATGAGAAATCCTACCAGATCTGCGGAGTGGCTGAGGTTCGTCTGGGTTTATTGAATCCTGAGGTTCTGTCAAATTCTCAGTTTCAGTTTGTGGTCGCTGAATTTCTTCCAAATCTACCGTGCTCCCACTAATTTCTTTTGCAAGAAACTCCGTTTCTAAGAAAACGGCATGCTGAGCAAAAAACACCTTCTGTTCCTCGGTGTGGTAGAATAGATATCCATAACCATTCTTTGGATATCCCACAAACTTACATAAAACTGACCGTGCCTCTAGTTTATCCGGTTTATGCGTTTTGACATAAGCCGGACAACCCCATATCTTAGATCTTTTAAGATATGGCCTCTTTCCATTCCATATCTCGAACGGAGTCTTAGGCACTGATTTAGACGGAACATCATTCAATAGGTATGCTGCTGTCAATAGCGCATGTCCCCAAAATGAAAGAGGCAACTCGGCATTACTCATCATGGAGCGAACCATATCTAGTAGGGTACGATTCCTCCGCTCCGAAACACCGTTGTGCTGTGGTGTATAAGGAGGAGTAAGCTGAGAGAGAATACCATTCTCTTTTAAGTAATCTAGGAATTCCGTGCTTAAGTACTCCCCCCCCCTGTCAGACCGGAGGATCTTGATACTTTTGCCTGTCTGGTTCTCTACTTCCTTTCTGAATTCCTTGAATTTCTCAAAAGCTTCAGATTTGTGTTTCATCAGATACACATATCCGAACCTAGAGAGATCGTCAGTGAATGTGATGAAGTACGAGAACCCACCCCTTGCATGTATAGACATCGGACCGCATACATCACTATGTACGAGTCCCAAGAGCTCGGTTGCTCTTTCTCCATGTCCGGTGAACGGAGATTTGGTCATCTTCCCTTTGAGACAAGACTGACAAGTTCCATAAGATGAAAACTCGAACGCATTCAAGAGTCCAGCTTTATGTAACTTACTCAGTCTTTTCTCTCCGATATGACCAAGTCTACAATGCCACAAGTAGGATTCATTCGTATCTGAATTCTTCCTCTTGCGTGTGTTTTGTATATTGAGAACTGTATTCTGATTTAGAACGTAGATACCATTAAACAGTGTACCCTCTGCAACCATCACCTCATCAAGGTAAATGTTCATGATATTCTTTTCAAGAACAAACTTATATCTATCTTTATCAAGTAAAGAAACTGATATGATGTTGCAAACCATGGAGGGTACATAGTAGCAATCGTTCAAAATCATAGTCTTGCCATTCGGCAATACTAGGTGATATTCACCGACGGCTGCCGCATTAACTTGTGCTCCGTTCGCTACTCTGAGCGACATATCACCCGGTGCAACTTTCCTACTTTTTCTCAGTCCTTGCAATAAATTACAGATATGAGATCCTGATCCGGTATCAAGTACCCAGGAGGTAGGGCTGACCGTAAAACAGTTCTCAATTACAAGAACACCTGAAGTAGATGCAAAACCAGGTTTCTTCTTCAACTGGGTATCCTGGAAATCCATACTTTCCTCTTTCCCATTCTCATACTTTTGACTGTTGTCATAAGTTAGAGCTGAACCAACTTTCCCCAGTCCCGAATAAGAATTCGGTTCGGTCAAGCGATACATTTTATTATCTTGATTAGGGCGTGAAAAGGTTGCTGCCTGGAGAGAGAGAAAAGAAACACTCAGCGTATGCTCTTGCAAGATTAGATTGGTTTATTAATTTATCTAACCAGGATGTCTCCCACTGTTTCCTCAAATTCTTCTTAAAACCTTTTAAAAGAAGAACTAGCCGGGTTTTAATTCACGTCACAATACTTGCTTAACCTTTCAGCCAGGCTAGTGTCGGTACTTCGAGGGAGGTTTTCCAACGCTTTCGCGAAGTTCCTTAATTAAAGAACCTCTTTTCCCTGGGGGCGTAACCCCGCTAACACCTTTCTAGACACCTACCAGGTTTATAGCATTGATCGTTAAGTGAAATAATCTCCCGAGAGTAAACCAACTCATCAGTGGGATCGGGATCCAACTGTCATTGTGTGATAACCTAGATGGAATCCACTCTAGTCACCACACTCCAGAAGGTATGCTAAATCTGCAAGTTTCAGTTCTTTTGAAACTCCCGATGTGGTTTTTGCCCCTAACTGTTCATGACCTTGACTAGGTCAACAAGCCACAAACTGTTAGACAAGTTCTACCCGTCATAATCCTGATTGCATTAGACCCACCCGTACGTGCCCTTGACTAGGTCAACAAGGCCGCATGACTGTCCTAACCAATCATTTTTGCAATCCACAGAGAAATATTATTTAGCTACCGTTCACTACGTCTTGACTAGGTCAACAAACGCAGCACGAATACTAACTAACATTAATCCGAAATGACGGAGGGCTACGGCTGGGTTTTTTGGCGAAAAAACCCGTTAACGTATTGAACTTGATATCGTTGAAGGAACATGATTGCACCCTTTTTGAAAATATAGTGGCGAAAACCTTTTGCTAAAGAGGTCACTCCCTGTAAAGGGATCTCGGCTCTTTCCTCGTCGAATGAGGTGCAGGATATTCCAAATGAATACCTCGATGCAAAGCAAGAATAATCGACTATAGTGAAGTTATTACCCTGACGCAAACTTTTGTCCAAGGGGTCACTCCCGATGAAGGGATCTCGGCCCTTGCCTCGTCGACTGAGGTGCTGGGCATTCACAACCGAATACCGCTATGCAAAACAAAAATGAACGTCCTTGCAATAACAGCTTTTTTTTTTTTTGAAAAATTGTTCCAACAACGTTTTTTAGGTTTATTTTCTTGCATTAGTTCTTTTAATGCGTCCCATCATTTTAATCCTACCATTGCAGAAAACAACCAAAATATGACGTACGCTTATGCCATTCGCATTCGCCACGGGGCCCCGTCATCACCCGTTAGGTTACTTAACTAACGACAGAGCGGGGGCTGGGCTAGCGCGGCTGTAAAACATAAGCAACGCCTAAATAGAAAGCAATGATAGACATTACAGATCACAGATGAATACATTGGATATACTAGCAATCCGCAATTCTTTCGAGCCTGGAACGAAAAGCGGATAACACGGTCGCGGTGAATAGCCAAATACCCCACCCAAGACCCCTACGGGTGCGGCAAACTACCCGCCAAGTACCCGAAGCGTAGCAACCTCCCTCATCTCCATGAGTAGGCCACTCGACACTTCGGCATACCCGGTAGTTCGTGCACCCCTCCATGGGTCTATCCTAGGAGCAAAAACAGTAAAAAGAATTATACAATGACGGCTACAACCCCGACCCGGTTGTGCGGCCAAACAAATAATATTATTACATCAATTTACATTTACAATGAATGAAAGAAAAACAAAAGCTCATCTCACATCCACCCCGGCTATTCACCCGCGACAGTCCAACACATTCATATACACATTCCAGCACATTACAGATCATGTATAACCCCGACTAATCGTCTTATAGCGATTAGTCGACGTTCAATACATGCAAACATCACAGATATAACCATCATAGTCAAAGTGCAGTGAAGTTCGGAAAAATACGGAATTATAGGCCCCCAAAAGTAAATTTTAGTTCTGGAAAATCTGGGCATATAATATATATCCTAAAAATCCCAAAACCAACACCTACATACACTGCACGAAAAACGATGCAGAGAGGACATCAAGTCGCGGCGGATCCGCGGCGGCCAAGAAGGCTCACGCGGCGGAAGCGCGGCGGCTTTGACGAATCTCTGTGTCGTTTTTCATGGGTGTTTTTAGAAAACCCTGAGATGAATTTACAGATATAAAGTTTTTCATTTCGAGCCCAAAAAATTTCAACAGAAACTCAGGTTTTTAAAAATACGGTTTTTGGGTTTTTTACGGTTCCGAACTTCGTTACACTTCACTACCAAGCTAGTTTAAGTTTAGTTAGGCTCTGATACCACTGTTAGGTCCACGTTACCTCTCCCGGTACTTTCGGGGTTGCGGAAACGGTAAATCAAAATTTTTTCTAATCTTTGTAACATGGACCGTAAAAGCCGGATCTTTGCTAAACTAAACTAGCAAACTTGCAAAGAAGAATTAACTACTCGGCAAAGTGGTTATACCTCAACTTGAACTCCTTCACTTCTTGTTGTTGTTCTTCTTTGATGTTCTTCTCTTCTTGTTGTTCTTCTCATTGCTTGCTCAAAGGTTGATCCGGACTTCGGTCACCTCCGCGGCCTCCTTGAGTCGAAGACGATCCACCCGAGAGATGTGCGCCGAGCTCCACCTCAAGCCGAGGTAACTAGGGCAAGGAGATTGCTAATCTAGAAGCCCTAGGTTGTGTAGAGAGGATGTATGGATGTGTTTGTCAAGTAGAATCCTTTTTCTCTCAACACATGAGATCAAAGGAGAAGATCAAGAGGAGGAAGAAGAAGGAGATTATCTAGCAACCATGGAGCTTCTCATTTCAAGAGAGAGAATGAGAATGAGCAAATGAAAATGCTTCACCAAGAGAAAAGCTAACCATGGTTGCAATAATGCATAAACATCATCATTACAAATCCAATCAAGATAAAGGTGATGGCTACAAATGACATGACCATTATCATAACTAAATAAAAAGAAAACCAAAGATTACTTTAGATCTTCTAAGAAGGTCCAAGTCAACTTTGGTCAAATGGTCAACAAAGTCAAGATGGTCAAATGGTCAATGTAATTAGCCATGACATAATTATCAAAGAAAGGATTAGTAAATAATGTCCCCGGCTCATTATGGTTTTGACCAAACGAACTGTCGAAACCCTAATGAGTCCGCCTCAATATGGTTTTGACCGAATCAACTGTCAAAACCCTAATGAGCCTGCCACATAGCGGTTTTGGCCGAACCATCTGCCAAAACCCCAATGAGGCACCTCCTCCTTCATCACTCCAGAAAACTGTGCATACACACCTGCATCCGTATTCCGTAGAATGCGGATGCGCAGAAGACAAAACACATCCATCCGTGCAATACTAGGATCTGGCTTAAACCAAAGCCCACTAGTACTGCCTGCCCGAACATCATACGCACACTAGTGTACGCAAGTGATCGCAGCCCTGCCGTAAAACCATACGGCCTCTACACGTTTCGCTCAGTGCAGGGAAACTCTCTGTGTGGGACTCTAAAGACTCGACACTACGCTGGCAGTGGGTTTAACCACAGACCGCAAGCGGCACTAGCTGTACGTAACGGTCCCCAGGTAGATGTCGATAAGAAGGCCGATGAGGTAAACCCATCCGAACTCCTACTGAGTCTGTATGTGACAATCTCCGTACAGTCCGGTCTGTTCGTCTGATACATCGCATGGCGGGCCTAGGGGGGCGGCAAGCGTCAGACCCCTAATAGCGGTACAAGTCGTGTCGGAGTGAAGCCCAGAACACCCTGAGATAACACTGGAACCTACCAGTATATCTCGCTTGCCCTGGCCAGGGACTACTCGTGTAATGGCTCTCCTAGACACAGCGCGATGTCAACCCCCAATACCGGGAGAGACGAATCCTGTCTAACCGTCACTGCCTCCAAGTGCTTCGGGACTGCTCCCAACTACTACCTGTTTGCACGACTCAGTAGAGCCGTGGTAGGGTAGTAATCAAAGAACAGTGGGAACACACTCGAGGCGAAGTGACAGTGTCAAGTCAGCGGACTAAGCTGTACTCATGTCACCTGGGAACTGATAACTGACGATAGGTATAATACCAACCATCAGTTCCCGACGAGTCCTGTCCAGTGTACTCGTAACCTAACGAGCACCCGCATACTATCTCAAGTACGACGTACCGACGGCTGTGGGACAGACCGTCTCCCGTACTGGGATGAGAAGCGCATACGCTAGTCTACTCCGGAGTATCGATGCCCTATCTCGGTACTCCCACGACTAGGGACGTGTATAAGGATGTGCTTGTAGATTACCCAGCCCCCACGAGTGTGATCGCCATCACAACGCCGGTAATCAAGCAAAGATCCTAAGGGCTCTACTAATGCGTATAGGTGATATAATAAATAAACACACATGTACACATTAAAGCAGAGACAAACCAAGTAGCATACTACTATATTGAGCAAGATTGTCTGTACAACTGTGAATATCCCTAGCATCCATCAAGTAATATACATACTAGTATGATACAGCAATGGCCTCTAGGGCATATACACTAACACTTACTCCCACCCATCATCTGAAAAACCATACAGATGTGAGAATCAAACCTGGTAAATACATACCCTGGAGCAAGTGTCTAATCGGGAAATCAGTTTTCTTTTAACAGTACACAGTTGAATTAAAACATTGAAATGTTTCGATGGGGTATCCTAGTATTCCTAGCAATGCCTCTTCCATTATCCAGATTCACAACTATAACCGTATAATTCTTTGCCACCTCTCCAAATCCCTTTATATGTCTTTAGTCATTACCTTCTGCACACCCTTTTAGGCCAATTGGTTTTCTTCCTTCCCTACCGTTCGGCACCAGCCTATGGTTTGGAAGAAGACTATCCAATAAGCATAATGGGTGTACTGTCCTAGTCCTAGGAGCACTCGCAATGCGAGAGAAGGTGAAGATAAAAGACAACCGAATAAACCTTATTCCTCCTGGACCAAAATCCATCCCCGAACTGGAACAAGTTCCTTTCGAGTTCGTATATAACCATACGATGGAGTATCCAATAAACTGTGGATCTTCGTAGTGATACGGAGTGTCCTGGAGAAAAGGTGATTTTAGGATTGGCGAAGAAATACTTGGTTTGGTCATGAATATCAGTCGCATTTTACTTTGCCCTCTTACTAATCCCTTGCTTTGTCTTAATCTTAATACCTTATGCACACCGTTTAGGCTAATTGGTTTTCTTCATTCCCTACCGGTCGGCACCAGCCTAAGGTTTGGATGAAGACTATCCAATTTGCGTAATAGGTGTACTATCTCCTAAACCAAGGAGTACTCACAACTTGAGAAAAGGTAAAAGGGAAAAGACAACTGAATAATCCTATCCATTTTCTCCAGAACCGGAAACCATCCTCGAATTCCTTCGAGTTCGTATCTAACCATACGATGGTTTTGTCCAATGGAAGTGGACGTTCGCAGTAATACGGGGTGTCCTGGAGAAAAGGGTAAAAGTAGGAGTGGCAATGAGGTTTGCAACTCTGACAATCCAAAAGCCAGTGTTAAGAAGGTTCGGTCAACTTGGTCACTGAGTCATAGTCTAGGGTCGGGTCAATGGTCGCTGCCAAGAGAGAGAGAAAAAAGAAACACTCAGCGTGCACTCTATCCTAGATCAGAATGGTTACCAATTTATCTAATCTGGAAACCTCCCACTGTACCTCAAATTCTCCTCCAAACCTGAAAGAAGAATTAGTCGGGGTCACCCGAGGAGTAAACCAACTCATCAGTGGGAATCGGGATCCAACTCTCATCACATGATAACGTGACGGAATCCGCTCACGGTATCATACTCCATAAGGTATGCGCATATCTGGCAAGTTTCAGTTCTTTTGAAAATCCCGATGTGATTTTTACCCCATGCTCTTATGACCTTGGCGTGAGGTCAAAATATCATAAGTCACATGTCAAGTTCTACCCATCATTGTCCAGGTTAATTTGAACCCACCCGTACATACCCTTGACGTAGGCCAAAATAGTAGTACGACTGTCCCAAACCAACGCATCTATCTATGCAACAGATAAATATCCGGCAACTACCAAACACTATGCCTTGGCGTGAGGTCAAAATACATAGCTTGAATACTACCGAATATTTAACTGAAATGATGGAGGGCTACGAATGGTTTCTGGCGAAAACCTTTAACGTAATGAACTTGATATCGCTGAAGGAACGGATAGCTTTATAAAAATATAGTGACGAAAACCTTTACTAAAGAGGTCACTCCTGGTGAAGGGATCTCGGCTCTTTCCCCGTAGAATGGGGTGCAGGATATTCCAAATGAATACCACGATGCAAAGAAAAAGTAATCGGCTATAGTGAAGGTATTGCCCTGACGCAAACTTCCGTCCAAGGGGTCACTCCCGGTGAAGGGATCTCGGCCCTTGCCTCGTCGACTGAGGAGCAGGATATTCCAAATGAATACCACGATGCAAAACAAAAGTGAACGTCCTTGCAATAACAGCTTTTTGAAAAGTGTTCCAACAACATCAGATTAGGTTTGTTTAACTTGCATTGATCCGAATCAATGCAGTCCCATCAATTGATCACACCATAAAGAACGAAAATATACTGACGTATGTATATGCCATCCGCATTCGCCACTGGGTCCCGTCATCACCCGTTAGGTTAGCTTACTAACGGCAGAGCGGGGACTGGACTAGCGCGGGTGAAAAAACATATACAACATCTACTAATATATGTACCAATATATTATATTCGCTCAAGGCGTGATAAGAAATGCAACATCACAGAAATGTACAGCATCACAGAACAATACAGATATCTGGGATCCCCGGGTTTCACAGAGCCACTACTGAAACCCGACGTTCCCCTGGTCGTGTGGATAGCCTGTGCAATGAAATCCTAGACCCCTACGGGCGCGGCAAGTTACCCGCCAAAACCTGAAGCGAGGCAGCCCCTTTCATCGCCGTGAATGGACCACCCAGCACTTCACGGAATCCGGTAACTTGGGCACCCCTCCTGGGTCAACCTGTACCCCCTACGAGTGCGGCGAATAGCCCGCCAATTCTAGAGTGAAGCCCCCTCCGTCCCAATGCCATGAGATGCGGGCTTGTTGCCCTCCAGAACCCGGCTATCCGTGCACCCCAGCGCGGGGTAATCCTAGTACAGAAAGTAAAATATACATACAACGGGTACATCGACCGCAACCAGGTCGTGCCCCAAAAGAATAATACAAACAGGCAGTGACGGCAGTCCACATGTCGGACGCTCGCCCCGCAATATCAAATATACATAATACACCAACACTGTACTAGCATTGCATCCAGGCTATCCCCCACGACCGATCCGCAACATCACAGCAAAATCACAAAACATCAACGTGAAAGTCACGTTCGCAAATCCGTCTAACCGGGCTATAGCAGTTAGACCGGATTTACCGATCGAGTGACATTCACGGTCGCAGATATAATGTAAATACTGTGAAAAATGTGTTTAAAATTTTCCGATTGACCAAAAATTAACAAGTGGGCCCCCAAGCAATACTGTAGCACTCACAGAAATAATTGGCCCAATTTTAATATTCCAAGACCTCTAAAAATAGCCCAGAAGCCCACTGGGGAAAAATGATGCATTGACAACTCCAATGTGCGGCGGAACCGCGGCCCAAGGGGGGGTTTGGCCGCGGTTCCGCGCTCCAATCATCGACTGAATGCATCGAATTTTTCCAGTAGTCTTATAGTCTCCAGTCCATCAATTTTATACAACCTGAAAAATTTTTGGAGACCAAAAAAAAATTTCAACAGAAAACTGTCGTGAACAAAAATTTAGATTTTGGAATTTTGGTCGATCGGAAATGCAAAACACATCAAACGAAGCTAGACGAAGTTAATGGCGAGGCTCTGATACCACTGTAAGTGCACGGCGGCGCCCCGGCCGTCAATCCGACGGCCAGATGCGGAAGCGGTGATAAACTTTAATTTTTGCGGACTTAGCAAACCGGCACCACCGCGCACTAAACCCCGGATCGGGATATTTAACTAGATCTAGCTAACAACAAGACGGGTTAGAGATATACCGAGTGATCCGAGTCCTCCGGTCTTCTCGTCGTCGTCCCGATCTCTCGCGGAATGTCCGATCTCTATCTCCTCGCTGGAAGGGCACCACGTCGCCTGCATCTTTTACGGGCTCCCGCCTCAATACCGAGGCAACTCGGGCGCGAAGTTGGCTAGCCGACGCGTCCAAGGGATGCTGTAGAATAGTGTAGTAAGCAGGTCTCTTTGGGGTTTATGAGGTTGCCATGTTGGAGGAATTTTACACAAAGATATTCATGGATGCTTGAGGGAATAATGGAGCATGCTTGAAAAATGAGCTCGGCCAGCCCATAGTGCTTGCTGGAAAAAAGAAGAAGCAAGCTCTCATTTTTCTCACTTGAAATCAAGTATGAAGTGTGCATGAATTAATATAAAGGAGGAAAGGAAAAATCCTTCACTGCAAAGCACAAAATGAGGGGGTCCACAATTAATCAAGAAGGAAATTAATACACCAATAAACTTCTCTCTCCCTCCTCACAAGATATGGCCGGCCCCCTCACTCCACTCAAACAGTGGCCGGCCCCACCAACAAACCCATCACCAAATCACATCAAAAGAAAACATACCCTCTCTTATCACAATTAATGCATGAATAGCAAAGAAGATATCATAATCAATCCTTTTGCAATAAACCCCCTCCACAAAATGTTAATTGCAAACTTGCAATTAACACCCTCCAATGAAAAGTCCGACCGGGAAGGAAAAAGAGAAAACCGGCCGGAACGGAATGCAAACTGGCAACCCCAGAAAACTGGTCCCATAATAAATTACAGGAAAACCCCGATACTGTGCATACACACCCGCATCTGTATTCCGTCCGGATACAAATGCAAAAAGACAAAACTACACTATTTAAAACTAGAATCCGGCTTAAGCCAAAGCCGGCTAGTAAAAACCGTCCGATCACGATCCGTGCAATACCGCACGTATCTGATCGAACCCTGCCATATCTCCATACTGCCTCTACAGCGTTTCGCCCGAAATCCTGAGTAACTGAAAGTGTGGTGGACTCTAAAGACTCGTCAATACAATGGCTGTGGATTTAACCACTAGCACGTCAGAGGTATAAGCCAATACGTAACGGGCCACCAGCTATTGACCAAAAGGGACGTCGATGAGCGAACTCATCCTGACACCCTACTGAGCCTGTCAGTGACAATATCCGTACAGTCCGGTCCGTTCGTCTATGAGCATCGCATGTCTGGCCTAGGGGGTTGGTAAAAGTCAGACCCCCAAAAGCGGTACAAGTCGTGTCGGAGTGTAGCCCAGAACACCCTGAGATACTACTGGAATACCTACCAGTAAATCTCCTGCCTTGGCCACGGACTTCGTGTAATGGCTCTCCTAGACACAGCGCGACCTCACCCCCAATACCGGGAGAGACGAACCCCTGAAGATCCGCTCACTGCCTCTATGTGGCTCGGGACTGTACCCAACTAAAACCTGTTTGCACGACTCATTTGAGCCGTGGTAGGGTAGTAATCAAAGCACAGTGGGAACTCACACGAGACAAATGACGATCCCCAGGTCTATGAACTAACCTGTACACATGTCACCTGAGAACTGCTATCTGACGTCAGGTATAAGACCAACTAGCATGTTCCCGGCGAGTCCTGTCCGGTGTACTCATAACCCAATGAGCACCTGTATACATCTTAGGTGAACCAACAGACACCAGTGGCTTGCGAGACCGGCCACCGCCCCTCGTCGGGGTCTCGACTGTATACACTAGTCTACTCTGGAGTATCGATGCCCTGTCTCGAAACTCCTACGACTAGGGACCTTTTAAGGATGTGCTTATAGACTCCAGCTCTCACTTATATGATCGCCCTCATACTGCTGGCAGTCAAGCAAGAATCCTAGGGGCTCTATCAACGTGCAATAGCGACATGTCAGGTCACCTAAAGCAGTACACAATGATAAAGGTAAACCAGATAGCATACTATCATCTCGAGTAAGACTGTCCTACCGGGATAGGTCCTCCCTCAATCATTGCAATCACGTGCCTGTGATCCAATAATTGACTCTGAGGGCACTATCTCCAACACCAACTATCTCATAGAAGGTGTGCAATCTCATTTCAAATTTCAATACTTGAAATTCCCGATAATATTTTTCCCCTAGCGTGCTATGACCTTGACGCATGCCAAACAACCTATAGTCCGCTAGTCAAGTTCAACCCGTACAATTCGTGATTGAATTAAACCCACCCGTACGACCCTTGACGCATGCCAAACAACGCCGTACGAATACCCTAATCCAATCGCATCTCATGCTACAGATAAGTAATAATCAGCTACCGTACACTACGCCTTGACGCATGCCAAACTACCGCAGCACGAATACTAAATATTACTTATCTGAATTGACGGAGGGCTACGCAGGTTTTTCAGAAAACCATGAGCGTAATGAACTTGATATCGTCGTAAAATCAATGTGGTTTTTGAAAAGGAGTGTTTTTTTTTAGAATTCTAGTTTCGCTAAAGAGGTCACTCCCGGTGAAGGGATCTCGGCTCTTTCCCCATCGAATAAGGTGCAGGATATATCATATATACCGCTGTGCAAAGCAAGAACTATATAAGCTGTCAAAAACTAAACCGTGAGTTTATAGCATCTGTCAGGTTCGCTAAAGAAGTCACTCCCGGTGAAGGGATCTTGGCTCTTTCCTCATCGAATAAGGTGCATGGCATATCATATATACCATTGTGCAAAGCAAAACTGTAGCTACCTGTCACGACCCGAAAGAGCACGTGACTGGCCCTTGAACCATATGAAGTCTATAGGACTCCATCTGATCCAAGTAAGCCAAAATCCCGGAAATCTAAAACCAGTTTAAGAGTAAGTAAAGAAAACTGGTTTTTAAAGAAGTGAGGGAAAACATGTTTGAAGTCAAGGTTTTTAAATAACTAAGCCGAATGTGCATTTTTAAAAGGTAAAGTCTTTTCTAAAAATTTCGGCAGAGTTTCTTTTGTAAATACTGGCCCCGAACGGGGTACAACAAGCACAACACATATATAATGATAAAAGGCATCCCCAAGCGGGAGCTAGCTCTTCGTCAATCGACGGTCACAACCACACAAGCAACAATAATATACAACGCCAAACGGCGAGGGTCAAACCAAAAGAACTCAAAAGGCAAGAAAACCGCAATACTACTAAGCGTGACTCTAAGGTCGAATAATACAACACTAATGTCTGAGTCTGAAACAATATACAAATTTGGTTGATGGAAATTCTAAATACAAAGAATAATATATGTACAATGGTGGTTCTTGATGCAAAAGAAACCACCTACCAAATGCAATTCACCCTCAAGGAAGCAATGTGCCAGAAATGCCGCAAAGGAACCTGTACGGCAAAACCTGCAAGAACTGTGGCACAACGGGGGTGAGTTGCCAACTCGTGAATAGAGAATATCTACAAGCAGAAACCAAATGCAAGACATAATCCTAGGTCAACAATCAGTAATAAACCTCAAGGAATAAGCCTGATACATGATAAGGTGGCAAAGCAACATCTAAACAGGTATGTAGTGCCAAGTACTCAGGTAATAACATGTCATCAGTATAGGGTATGTCTGCATGAAGTAAATATGATGAAGTATCAATACACATATATTAGCGTCCCATACCACTAATATTGGTGTAAGGGTATATATAACAGCGCCCTCGTACCCTGTTATATATACAAATGAAGTATGATCAGTGTAAATCCAGTCTGTATATGATCCATATATGTATATATGTGGAACCCGTCCACCCGTCACCCAATGACAATAAGCATCATGTATGCAATATGAGGATATAAACAAAATCATGGAAAAACATCATGAAAACTGTGCCCAGCATCGGCACGTAAATCCTCATATATCGGGCTCCGTCAGTCCGGATCGGCCCACGGGCTCTGTCTGCGGTATCGGCCCTCGGCCCCGGCAGTACTCCCACATCCATCTATCGACTCTGGTCAGTATCCTCCCGTAGTCTTCATAGGGTACCTACACATCAAAATATCGTATATGCGCATTAAAACCAAATCAAAGCTAAAGCGGCACACGAAACCCAAAACGATACGATAAGAGGCCTATAGGTTAGAACCTATGGCACGCCTTCAAAACCATCAATAAATCCTCTATATCGTCGTATAAACGCCAAATAGTCGAGGTAAAACACAAGACACAATTTCAGACTTAAAAATACGGAATACGGAAACACGAATCCAAAACAGCAACTTAGGAAATATGTCCCAGATTTCACTCTAGATGGAATCAGTCAAAACTAGACATACCCAGGGTCAATACTATAGGAAATGGGGCTATGCACGAAGTTCGAGGAAGATCCCTCCTGCTCTGGCCGCAAATTGCGGCCAGAATGGGATAATTGGCGGCCTCAAAGTGGAGTGGGGAGCTAGGGTTTGGTGTGGTGGTTCTCTGGTGCCTGCACATCTCACTGTCAACTCAGTTTTATTTTAGGGATCTCGGGGTGATAGCAGATTACACAAAACAATGACAGATTTCCAGTTTTCCCCGATATCGATTCCGTAATTCCGTATTCTGTTTTCAAGTTCAGGTTTGGGTTTAAACTAGCATCACACAAGGAATTCTAAGGTCACCACAATCCTCAATTTCATCTTTAATTTCAGTTTTTCCCTAAACCCTAACTTGAATTCTCTAAAATCCACAAACATCACAATATCGATACAAAACTAGTATGGATGCACAAGGAATTGAAATACTACTATATAGGTGCAGAAATTACCTCCTTTAGCAACTCAAGAAAATTCTTGAGTTGCTCAAAGTCCACCAAATCCAATCTTGCTAGGTTCAATGTGTAGCTAGTGAGCTCGGGAACACTTTTTGTGAAGTGGGAATGAGGTTTTGGCTTTATTTTCATTGTGGATCTAGGGTTTCATGAAGAGGGAGAGAGAGGGGGAGAGAGGGCAGCAGCTCAAGAGAGGGAGAGGAGAGAGAATGAGAAGGGGAAAATGATGAAGGATGGTTCAAAAAGGTGGGGTTGACTTGGTCTCTCTCTCTCATCATTACTTACTTTTTCCCTTTTCTTTTCTTTTCCTTCTCACTCCAATAGTGAATCCAAATGAACCATGGCAATAAAATGTAACACAAGTGTAGAAAATGATATGTGCATGTTTTGCACAAAAATACTAAAAAACCGATTAGTGATTTTTAATCGCGATTAGCACTAATTTAGCATATAACTAATCAATTAAACTTAGAAATGGCATAATTCTCTAATTTACCCTATTTTAGAATTTTCCATAATTTTTCCAAAATTTTTCCCATTTATTTGCATTTAATAATTCCAAAATATTAAAATATTCAATAAAATAATATTAAATTATAAAAATTCCCAAAATTAATATTTTATCTTTTTGAAATGTTACAATCTACCCCCCTTAAAGAAATTCGGTCCCCGAATTTAAATTTAAACCCCCAATACTAAAACAATTTCAATAATAATCCAATTTGTCGAGGCTCCGAAGACATCAATACATAGAGAATATCATAAAAATGTACTGCTCTACTAGAATCAATCCCCAAAATGCATATATAAGAATATCCTGTGCGTCTGGTGCGCAAGGAATCAAAATCCATATATGTGTCAAACAGGTGTACAAAACAACATCTAGGTGCAACTGGTGTGCACGAAACATCTGTCGTAGGCAACGTGTGTGCCTGACAGTAAAAAAAAAATCAGGTGCATGTGACATGCATGAAGAATCCCGATTTAGTGCATCTGGCGTGCACCAAAATCGTATATCAAAACACTAAAGGTGCATGAAAACTATGCTGGAAGCGTAAATCAAATCACTGTATAAGATAGGCGTGAAATCACAATCAATACCTCGAATGTAATAACTTATGCGCAAAATATAAATATCCAGTGGGTGCATGAAACAAATATCATGAAACTCAGTCATCAAACTAAATCATGCAAACAGAACGCCCAAAATACCGAAATCCAAAATGACGGATACGTGATAATCGAATCACAAAATCACAAATCATAATACCGTCGTCGGTAGTTCCTCCTTCAAGGTCGAGAAGGAGTCGGTGCATCCACTGCTAGCAGCGCAGGATATCTACTTGCCTCTTGCTCACGGTCTGGCGTCCTCTGACTCTGGGTCCTTATCTTCTCTGCGGATTACCTATCTCCTAGTCAATCGGCTCATCGGCCCTGTCAGGTGTGCTAACGGGGACGATTCCGTTCTGGCACTTCTCTGGTCACCTCTCGGTCAATCCTCACGACCACTCGTAAGGCAGCATATCACTGGCGTCGGCCTCTGGCTCTCTGAATGCACGTCACACATCTGATCCTTGGTGCAAACATCATTGCAGCAATGTCCCGGAAGGAATCCTGCTCAGGGTCTCTTCCAATCATGCCTATGCCGATCTGTACAGAGGCTGGCTCTCTTGCATAATCTCTTCTCACTCGATAGACATCTGTGTCCCCAGCACAAAATTTTCTCGGAAATTGGTCGCATCCCAACGTCTCTGTAAGCATATCAGGTCTCTAGTCTCGACGGGAAGTAATGACAGCTCGTCAGCGTCTCGCTCGAACCTCTGGTTCCACCTGTCTCTATCGTCGTCCACTTTGACGTCACGCCATGCTATCTACACACTGCACTGTTCTCGGCCACGGTCAATCTGAAGTCTCTCGCACGGACTCGAAATCGCGTACTCTGTAACTTCATCATTTTGTAGAAGATGTCAGGCCGAACAGGTCCTCGGGAACACGTCCCAATCATCGGAGGGATACTCAACACTCGTCCGTCCTTGACCAATTCGCAACGCATCTGGTAAGTTCCTTTATCCGAACCTGGTCAACTACCTCGTCGACAATGTCGAACTCTGGCCTGCTGGGTGTGCGCAATATGACCACTCCTGGGTCTAGGTCTTCTCGTATCGTATTCCAGAAAGGTCCTATCGAGATTTCTCTCTCAATTCTCATTCCTGCCGAATTGCCCGGAAGTCATCATCCATTGCTGAAGCAAATTCTTATTCCGGAATGGCTGCATACTTATCGCGCTTCTTTCTGGAAGATATATCCATATACAACACCTCTGGGTGCGTATCACATCTCTGATGTCAGCGGAGTGGAACGTCATCTCGTCGAAATCTCTTGCGAACTCTTTTCTTCACTCTGCTTCAATGTCGACTGATTCCGGACTCGTCTGATCGTGGCTGCATGGACTGTGCTCCAACAGCTATACTCATATCTGGAGTCTCCCAAGCAATGCATCCCATCACATGATATCCGAATGATGTCGAAACATTCGATCGACTCGCCAGAACCTTATAATCCCCCAAGAGATCAACATCTTGAGTACAGTTTAATAGTATCGAGTACATGCCACAGCGTCGGTGGTCCAGCCGTAGAAGGGCAAACCCAAGCCTCACTAATGGCGCCGAGGAAGTGCCGCAAACCCTAAGGTTCAAAAGCTTTCACACGGTCATTAAGTCGAGTTAGGGTTTCATTCTTCTAGAGGGTCCGTAGAATCACCTGCATGTCTTTCCGTATACTTTAAACCTGGAAAATGGGCTCCTGACATTCGATCGTCTCAATCGACTCTCAACGAATCTGCGTGAAGTCGTCTCTAGCTGGAATCAATATATCTGATGACCTCGCATCGGTAAACGGACGAACCAAATGTCCTAGTCATTCTTCCTCAGGTGACTAGCGACTCGCTATCATCTCTCTAAGTATATGCTCACGCAGCAGCAGCTCCAACCATCTGGGCGATATCTCGTCATTTGCAGCAGCAACTGGCTCATTCACCTGTACGCCGAACAGCGCCTCAATCCTCCAGGAAAGGCGACACATTGGCGGTCATCTCTGAATCGGTCTGCTCTAGATCTGAGTAAGACTCTCCACACTGGAAATCTTCAACTCAACTGGGCCCGCTCCGGTGCATAAATCGGACGAATCACCTTCGTCTCTCAAATCGAGTGGACTAGCTATCATCTGTCTCATATCCGCATGGAAGCTCCGATAATCTCAGCTCGTAAGCTCCAGAAGCGACATCCTGTCAAACTCAGCAACAGTTGGTCCATCTGTCTGCACGGTAGTCGACATCATAATCTCTGAGGTATGCTGTACATCAACAGTCCTCTCTCAACTGGCAGCTCTATCAATGGCCCGATCATCCGGTGCAAAACCAAGCACTTGCCTCCACTAGAGGTGACAATCACCAATACTAACTTGAGACGTTCCCATGTCACCAGAAAACACAATGGTCGGCCCTCATACCAGACGAGCTCGCCCTGACCGTAACCCTAGCAGCAGCCCAAACTGCGCTCAAACATAGCGACAGGAACCTCTATCGAGTATCGAAGAGAGCAGATCAATGGCAAGAAAGGAAACAACAGATCCAGAGTGGATACATGATCATAAGAAGGAACAGCATCAATAAAGGTATGATCATGAACTATTAGAATCGGGGATCTCAAAGGGATGTATAACCATGGATATGAAGAGAATCACTGATCTCGAAAATATGTACATCCTAAGGTTCCTTAAGCGGAGTGGCGTGTCGTAAGTATGCCGCGGAACATACCCACGGTACGTCACTCTACATTAGTTACCTATTCCATTAACCAAGGGTCATCCTATACGACGAAAGTTCGGGTCTAATACCCCCTCGACTAAGTCTAAGTTCCGTAAGGTCAAGCCTAAGTTCCGTATATAAAAATAAACGCCCTAGGCTCCACATAGTCAAACTTAGACTCGAACCAAGGTCAACTTAGCGCTCTGATACAAACTTTCTCACGACCCGAAAGAGCACGTGACTGGCCCTTGAACCATATGAAGTCTATAGGACTCCATCTGATCCAAGTAAGCCAAAAGCCCAGAAATCTAAAACCATTTTAAGAGTAAGTAAAGAAAACTGGTTTTTAAAGAAGTGAGGGAAAACATGTTTGAAGTCAAGGTTTTTAAATAACTAAGCCGAATGTGCATTTTTAAAAGGTAAAGTCTTTTCTAAAAATTTCGGCAGAGTTTCTTTTGTAAATACTGGCCCCGAACGGGGTACAACAAGCACAACACATATACAATGATAAAAGGCATCCCCAAGCGGGAGCTAGCTCTTCGTCAATCGACGGTCATAACCACACAAGCAACAATAATATACAACGCCAAACGGCGAGGGTCAAACCAAAAGAACTCAAAAAGCAAGAAAACCGCAATACTACTAAGCGCGACTCTAAGGTCGAATAATACAACACTAATGTCTGAGTCTGAAACAATATACAAATTTGGTTGATGGAAATTCTAGATACAAAGAATAATATAAGTACAATGGTGGTTCTTGATGCAAAAGAAACCACCTACCAAATGCAATTCACCCTCAAGGAAGCAATGTGCCAGAAATGCCGCAAAGGAACCTGTACGGCAAAACCTGCAAGAACTGTGGCACAACGGGGGTGAGTTGCCAACTCGTGAATAGAGAATATCTACAAGCAGAAACCGAATGCAAGACATAATCCTAGGTCAACAATCAGTAATAAACCTCAAGGAATAAGCCTGATACATGATAAGGTGGCAAAGCAACATCAAAACAGGTATGTAGTGCCAAGTACTCAGGTAATAACATGTCATCAGTATAGGGTATGTCTGCATGAAGTAAATATGATGAAGTATCAATATACATATATTAGCGTCCCATACCACTAATATTGGTGTAAGGGTATATATAACAGCGCCCTCGTACCCTGTTATATATACAAATGAAGTATGATCAGTGTAAATCCAGTCTGTATATGATCCATATCTATATATATGTGGAACCCGTCCACCCGTCACCCAATGACAATAAGCATCATGTATGCAATATGAGGATATAAACAAAATCATGGAAAAACATCATGAAAACTGTGCCCAGCATCGGCACGTAAATCCTCATATATCGGGCTCCGTCAGTCCGGATCGGCCCACGGGCTCTGTCTGCGGTATCGGCCCTCGGCCCCGGCAGTACTCCCACATCCATCTATCGACTCTGGTCAGTATCCTCCGGATAACCGCCAGGTCCAACCAATCACCGGTAGGTACTCGCCCGCCTCCAGGCTCAATCGGCAAAGCTCATCGATCATCTTGCCGAGGGGAACCATACCGGGTCCACCATGTACCCGCAATCGGCTCGTCCACTCCTCGATTCGGGTTACACATGTCGCTCTCAGCACCGAGAAAACATATGGTGGACGCACTGAAATATCATCTCACGGGTAACTGGGTTTTCAAAACAATACATATCCTCTTTGAAAACACCCACGGTTCCCAAAAACCAGAAATATCATGGAAACAGCATATCTCAATGCGTATAATCAGAAAGCAACATGTATGCGACATATAGCAGAAAGGTAAGAAAATCAATATGTCATGCTAGGGTCAAATCTTGAATGCAACAGTACTACAGTGTAGAGACATGGCAATTATCGATGATGAAGTTGTTGGAGATAGTGCCCTCAGAGTCAATTATTAGGTCACAGGTACGTGATTGTAATGATTGAGGGAGGACCTATCCCGGTAGGACAGTCTTACTCGAGATGATAGTATGCTATCTGGTTTACCTTTATCATCGTGTACTGCTTTAGGTGATATGATACGTCGCTATTACACGTTGATAGAGCCCCTAGGATTCTTGCTTGACCACCAGCAGTATGAGGGCGATCATATAAGTGGGAGCTGGGGGTCTATAAGCTTATCCTTAAAAGGTCCCTAGTCGTGGGAGTTTCGAGACTGGGCATCGATACTCCATTAGTAGACTAGTGTATACAGTCGAGACCCCGACGAGGGGCGGTGGCCGGTCTCACAAGCCACTGGTGTCAGTTGGATCACCTAAGATGTATACAGGTGCTCATTGGGTTATGAGTACACCGGACAGGACTCGCCGGGAACATGCTAGTTGGTCATATACCAGACGTCAGATGGCAGTTCCCAGGTGACATGTGTGCAGGTTAGTTCATCGACCTGGGGATCGTCATTTGTCTCGTGTGAGTTCCCACTGTACTTTGATTACTACCCTACCACGGCTCAAAGGAGTCGTGCAAACAGGTTTTAGTTGGGTACAGTCCCGAGCCACGTGGAGGCAGTGAGCGGATCTTCGGGGGTTTCGTCTCTCCCGGTATTGGGGGTGAGGTCGCGCTGTGTCTAGGAGAGCCATTACACAAAGACCTTGGCCAAGGCAGGAGATTTACTGGTAGGTATTCCAGTAGTATCTCAGGGTGTTCTGGGCTACACTCCGACACGACTTGTACCGCTTTTGGGGGTCTGACTTTTACCAACCCCCTAGGCCCGCCATGCGATGCTCATAGACGAACGGACCGGACTGTACGGATATTGTCACTGACAGGCTCAGTTGGGTGTCGGGGTGAGCTTCCTCATCGACGTCCCTTTTGGTCAATAGCTGGTGGCCCGTCACGTATTGGCTTATACCTCTGACGTGCTAGTGGTTAAATCCACAGCCATAGTATTGACGAGTCTTTAGAGTCCACCACACTTTCAGTTACTCAAGCTTTCGGGCAAAACGCTGTAGAGGCCGTATGGAGATATGGCAGGGTCCGATCAGATACGTGCGGTATTGCACGGATCAGGATCGGACGGTTTGTACTAGTGGCCGTATTGTTATATGGCAGCGTTCGATCAGATACGTGCGGTATTGCACGGATCAGGATCGAACGGATTTTACTAGCCGGCTTTGGTTTAAGCCGATCCTAGTATAGTACAGAGTAGATATTGTCTCATTGCATTTGTATCCGGACGGAATACAAATGCGGGTGTGTATGCACAGTGTGGGGTTTTCCTGTAATTTATTACGGGACCAGTTTTCTGGAGTTGCCAGTTTGCATTCCGTTCCGGCCGGTTTTCCTTTGTTCTTTCCCGGCCGGACTTTTTCCGATGGAGGGGGTTATTTGCAATTGTGCAAATAACTTTTGTGGAGGGGGTTTCTTGTAAAATATTGATTATGATAGCTTTCATTTCTTTTACACCATGCTTTTGTTTTTATTGTGACATGAAAGGGTATGGTTTGAAAAAGTGCAAGCATGGTTGATGTTTGTTTAGGGTCACCTTCCTTCTTCTCCTACACTCACCTCCCTTCATGCTTTGATATTACCTCCTCCACCATTCTCTTTTGCAAGAGAGGTTATTCATTATTCAAGAGAGAAAAAGAAAGAGAGAAGAAGAAGAAGAGAGCTTCATCTTGAGAGTTTCATCCATGATCTCATTTTCTTGCTAGAAAAATGCAAGCACCATTTTTCTATTCTCCATTCCTCCATCCAAAGGCAACAAACCCCAAAGAGACAAAGCACTACACTTCCTACAGCACATCTTGAGCATGTCGAGTTGCCGGCTTCATGCCCGAGTTGCCTCGGTATAGAGGCGGGAGCCCGTAAAAGATGCAGGCGACGTGGTGCCCTTCCGGCGAAGAGGCGACGACCGGAGATCCCGCGAGGAGATCGGAGTGGAGATGAAGACCGGAGGACTTGGATCGTCGGTATATCTCTAACACTATCTTGTTAGTTAGCTTAGACTAGTTTAATGGTTACGATCCGGAGTTTAGTGCGCGGTGGTGCCGGTTTGCAAAGTCCGCAAAATTTAAGTTATTCACCGTTTCCGCATTCCGGCGTCGGATTGACGGCCGGGGCGCCGCCGTGCACTTACAGTGGTATCAGAGCCTCGCCATTAACATAGTCTAGCTTGGTGTAATGTGTTTTTCTGTTTCGATCGATCGAATGTTCCAAAACTGCATCTTAGTTCGAATCAGTTTCTGTTGAAAATTTTTGGTCTCGAAAAATTTTTCTGGTTGTAAAATATTGATGTACTGGGAAATCTAAGAGTTCTGGTAAAATTTGACGATGTAACTCCACAGTGGGAGCGCCCTTCCGCCGCGAAACCCCACCTCGTGCGGCCCTTCCGCCGCGCACTATTCATGTCACATCACCAAATTTTTCCAGAGGCCTTCTGGGCTTAAAATATGGGTTTTGGAATATTAAAATTGGGCCCAGGTTTTCTGTGAGTGCTACAGTTTTGATTGAGGGCCCACTTGTTAATTTTTGATCGATCGGAATATTTTAAAACACATTTTTCACAGTATTTACATTATATCTGCGACCGTGAATGTCACTCGATCGGTAAATCCTGTCTAACTGCTATAGCCCGGTTAGACGGATTTGCGAACGTGACTTTCACGTTGATGTTTTATGTTTATGCTGTGATGTTGCGGATCGGTCGTGGGGATAGCCTGGATGCAATGCTAGTACAGTTGTGGTGGTATTATGTACATTTGATATTGCGGGGCGAGCGTCCGACATGTGGACTGCCGTCACTGCCTGTTTGTATTATTCTTTTGGGGCACGACCTGGTTGCGGTCGATGTACCCGGTGTATGTATATTCTACTTTCTGTACTAGGATTACCCCGCGATGGGGTGCACGGATAGCCGGGTTCTGGAGGGCAACAAGCCCGCATCTCATGGCATTGGGACGGAGGGGGCTTCACTCTGGGATTGGCGGGCTATTCGCCGCACTCGTAGGGGGTACAGGTTGACCCAGGAGGGGTGCCCAAGTTACCGGATTCCGTGAAGTGCTGGGTGGTCCATTCACGGCGCTGAAGAGGGCTGCCTCGCTTCAGGTTTTGGCGGGTGACTTGCCGCGCCCATAGGGGTCTAGGATTTCATTGCACAGGCTATCCACACGACCAGGGGAACGTCGGGTTTCAGTAGTGGCTCTATGAAACCCGGGGATCCCAGATATCTGTATTGTTCTGTGATGCTGTACATTTCTGTGATGTTGCATTTTATTCACGCCTTGAGCGAAATATAATATATTGGTATATATATTAGTAGATGTTGTATATGTTTTTCATCCGCGCTAGTCCAGTCCCCGCTCTGTCGTTAGTAAGCTAACCTAACGAGTGATGACGGGACCCAGTGGCGAATGCGGATGGCATATACGTACGTCAGTATATTTTCGTTCTTTGTGGTGTGATTCATTGATGGGACTGCATTGATTCGGATCAATGCAAGTTAAAAACAAACCTAATCTGATGTTGTTGGAACACTTTTCAAAAAGCTGTTATTGCAAGGACGTTCACTTTTGTTTTGCATCGTGGTATTCATTGGAATATCCTGCTCCTCAGTCGACGAGGCAAGGGCCGAGATCCCTTCACCGGGAGTGACCCCTTGGACAGAAGTTTGCGTCAGGGCATTAACTTCACTATAGCCGATTACTTTTGCTTTGCACCGTGGTATTCAGTTGGAATATCCTGCACCCCATTCTACGGGGAAAGAGCCGAGATCCCTTTACCGGGAGTGACCTCTTTAGCAACGGTCGTCGTCACTATATTTTTAAAAGCTATCCGTTCCTTCAACGATATCAAGTTCTTTACGTTAAAGGTTTTCGCCAGAAACCATTCGTAGCCCTCCGTCGTTTCATATGGGTAGTCAATAGTATTCAAGCTGTGTTTGTTGGCCAAAGTCAAGGCACAGTGTTTGGTAGCTGTTGGTTATTCATATGCAGCATAGATAGATGCGTTGGTTTGGAACAGTCGTATAGCCTTGTTGGCCAAAGTCAAGGGCTTGTGCGGGTGGATTCGAATCAACCTGGAGAATGACGGGTAGAACTTGACATGTGACTTATGATTTGTTGGCCAAAGTCAAGGTCATAAGAGCATGGGGCAGAAATCACATCGGGAGTTTCAAAAGAACTGAAACTTGCCAGATATGCGCATACCTTCTGGAGTGTGATGACGTGAGCGGATTCCGTCACGTTATCATGCGATGAGAGTTGGATCCCGATTCCCACTGATGAGTTAGTTTACTCCTCGGGTGACCCTGACTAATTCTTCTTTTAGGTTTGGAGGAGAATTTGAGGTACAGTGGGAGGTTTCCAGATTGGATAAATTGATAACCATTCTGATCTAGGATAGAGTGCACGCTGAGTGTTTCTTTTCTCTCTCTTTTTGGCAGCGACCTTTGACCCGACCCTAGACTATGACTCAGTGACCAAGTTGACCGAACCTACTTAACGCTGGCTTTTGGATTGTCAGAGTTGCAGACCTCATTGCCACTCCTACTTTTACCCTTTTCTCTGGGACACCCCGTATTATTGCGAACGTCCACTTCCATTGGACAAAACCATCGTATGGTTAGATACGAACTCGAAGGAATTCGAGGATGGTTTCCGGTTCTGGAGAAAACGGATAGGATTATTCAGTTGTCTTTTCTTTTCACCCTCTCTCAGGTTGCGAGTACTCCTTGGTTTAGGAGTAGTACACCTATTACGCAAATTGGATAGTCTTCTTCCAAACCATAGGCTGGTGCCGACCGGTAGGGAATGAAGAAAACCAATTAGCCTAAACGGTGTACAGAAGGTATTAAGATTAAGACGAAGCAAGGGATTAGTAAGAGGGCAAAGTAAATTGCAACAGATATTCACGACCAAACCATATATTCCTTCGCCAATCCTAAATCACCTTTGTATTTCTCCAGGACACTCCGTATCATTACGAAGATCCCATTTTATTGGATAATCCATCGTATGGTTATATACGAACTCGAAAGGAACTTGTTCCAGTTCGGGGATGGATCATGGTTCAGGAGAAATAGGAATAAAGTACATTCAGGTGTCTTTTATCTTCACCTTCTCTCGTATTGCGAGTGCTCCTAGGATTAGGACAGTACACCCTTTATGCTTTTTGGATAGTCTTCTTCCAAACCATAGGCTGGTGCCGAACGGTAGGGAAGGAAGAAAACCATTTGGCCTAAAGGGGTGTACAGAAGGTAAAGACTAAAGACATATGAAGGGATTTGGAGAGGTGGCAAAGAACTATACGGTTACAGTCGTGAATCTGGAAGAGGCATTACTAGGAATACCGGGATACCCCATCGAAACATTTCAATGTTTCAGTCTCACTGTGTACTGTTAATGGAAAACTGATTTCCCGATTAGACACTTACTCCAGGGTATGTATTTACCAGGTATGATTCTCACATCTGTATGGTTTTACAGATGATGAGTGGGAGTGAGTTATTGGGAATTGGGTGATCATCCTCATTTTTGAGGAAGTCACCTGGGTTGTTTGCAAGTTAGCAATTATTTGGTTTTGAATATCCGCGGTTATGCACCAATTTCAAATTGATATATCTGTACGTCTATTTTCATAGAGTGAGATATACCTTTTGATATTATGTCGATGACATTTACCTATATCAGTGGATGGTTAGGTAAGGAGCATTAAACAGCGGTGTAATTCTTCTTAACCAAAAATACAGTTTTCAACCTACGACACACAGTGAATGAGTCACTAGACTCAAGGGACTTATACAGAGTATTGTATGTTGTCCAGTGTCCATCAGGACAGAGGGGTTGGTCCTCGTACTGTATTCTGTTTACTTTTGACTTCTCTAGTTCTTAGACATGTGTTTCGTAGAAACACAGGGTCTAAGTTTTGAGGAGTTATAGGTATTTGAATAGAGTAGAGAACCAGGTATAGCAAGTATCGGGATTCTTCAAAGTGATCGAAGATGTAGATACTTGTGTATGGTATTCAGTTAATAGTAATGATAAAGAGAAATTACTTCTCTTTCAGGTTACTCATAATTGGAAGTATTCCTAAGTTGAGTAACGCTGATCGACCTCCTTCCATTTAGTTGACATGCACTGGAGAAAGCTGCATGATTTGAATCTGGTTCAATTAAATCAGTGCCTCTGGTTCTATATTGGATGTAGAACAGTTCATATCTTAACGTTGTTAAGGTACGGGGAGTTGTCCGGCTTATGCTTAAAACCAGACACTGGACAACTCAAGGCACGTTTCTGTAATGGCTGTTTGTGGGTTGACCCAGGCTATGACGCGGGTTGACTTTCTACCATCTGGATGAACAATAGCAATATTGTTCTAGACTCGCCACAGTTTTATTAAAAATGGAGTTGCCCTCTCTAAAGGTGTCTTTTAGACTAAAGTAGAGAGGGATGTGCATGATTGGCAGATCACTTGCTTAGGCAATTGAGTCAATCATGAGATGTCAAGTACCACACCAGATGTTGTTCTTGCACTAGATGCAATAAGTTGATATTGATCCAATCCTGGAGAAACAGTCGGAAGCAGTTTTAGAACATAAGTGGCTGTTCTAGGGATATGATAACGGCTGCCTCTTTTAGGAGACGGTTATCATTCCAGGCTTCCAAGGTGACCTGGACGACAAGGAGGTTGTCAGAGTTATAGTTTTTCCCTCTGACGAGGGGCAGTATTTTGGACGGATGGTCCAAGGCAATACTGAGGGTGGCATGGCGCAGGATACTGATTAAGTTCAGTTGAAGATACAGTCTAAGAAGTTTGGATTTGGAGTTCATTTATGAGCTACGTCCCATCAGACATCCAGACATTCTAAGGCAGGTATTGCTCATTTTAGGAGATGGTTTTCTCCGCGAACTTGAGATATAGAGAGACATAGAAAGAAACAACTGAGCGGATCCACTCACTGAGGCTATTCCTTGAACGCAATAGTGTCACAAACGAGCTTTGTGAGACTGACTAGTAGAGGAGTTGGGTGTTCGGTATCACACGGGCTGTGAGTATGCGACATCGCAATAATTAGCCTTGAGTGCAAGTGGGAGATTGTTGGAGATAGTGCCCTCAGAGTCAATTATTAGGTCACAGGTACGTGATTGTAATGATTGAGGGAGGACCTATCCCGGTAGGACAGTCTTACTCGAGATGATAGTATGCTATCTGGTTTACCTTTATCATCGTGTACTGCTTTAGGTGATATGATACGTCGCTATTACACGTTGATAGAGCCCCTAGGATTCTTGCTTGACCACCAGCAGTATGAGGGCGATCATATAAGTGGGAGCTGGGGGTCTATAAGCTTATCCTTAAAAGGTCCCTAGTCGTGGGAGTTTCGAGACTGGGCATCGATACTCCATTAGTAGACTAGTGTATACAGTCGAGACCCCGACGAGGGGCGGTGGCCGGTCTCACAAGCCACTGGTGTCAGTTGGATCACCTAAGATGTATACAGGTGCTCATTGGGTTATGAGTACACCGGACAGGACTCGCCGGGAACATGCTAGTTGGTCATATACCAGACGTCAGATGGCAGTTCCCAGGTGACATGTGTGCAGGTTAGTTCATCGACCTGGGGATCGTCATTTGTCTCGTGTGAGTTCCCACTGTACTTTGATTACTACCCTACCACGGCTCAAAGGAGTCGTGCAAACAGGTTTTAGTTGGGTACAGTCCCGAGCCACGTGGAGGCAGTGAGCGGATCTTCGGGGGTTTCGTCTCTCCCGGTATTGGGGGTGAGGTCGCGCTGTGTCTAGGAGAGCCATTACACAAAGACCTTGGCCAAGGCAGGAGATTTACTGGTAGGTATTCCAGTAGTATCTCAGGGTGTTCTGGGCTACACTCCGACACGACTTGTACCGCTTTTGGGGGTCTGACTTTTACCAACCCCCTAGGCCCGCCATGCGATGCTCATAGACGAACGGACCGGACTGTACGGATATTGTCACTGACAGGCTCAGTTGGGTGTCGGGGTGAGCTTCCTCATCGACGTCCCTTTTGGTCAATAGCTGGTGGCCCGTCACGTATTGGCTTATACCTCTGACGTGCTAGTGGTTAAATCCACAGCCATAGTATTGACGAGTCTTTAGAGTCCACCACACTTTCAGTTACTCAAGCTTTCGGGCAAAACGCTGTAGAGGCCGTATGGAGATATGGCAGGGTCCGATCAGATACGTGCGGTATTGCACGGATCAGGATCGGACGGTTTGTACTAGTGGCCGTATTGTTATATGGCAGCGTTCGATCAGATACGTGCGGTATTGCACGGATCAGGATCGAACGGATTTTACTAGCCGGCTTTGGTTTAAGCCGATCCTAGTATAGTACAGAGTAGATATTGTCTCATTGCATTTGTATCCGGACGGAATACAAATGCGGGTGTGTATGCACAGTGTGGGGTTTTCCTGTAATTTATTACGGGACCAGTTTTCTGGAGTTGCCAGTTTGCATTCCGTTCCGGCCGGTTTTCCTTTGTTCTTTCCCGGCCGGACTTTTTCCGATGGAGGGGGTTATTTGCAATTGTGCAAATAACTTTTGTGGAGGGGGTTTCTTGTAAAATATTGATTATGATAGCTTTCATTTCTTTTACACCATGCTTTTGTTTTTATTGTGACATGAAAGGGTATGGTTTGAAAAAGTGCAAGCATGGTTGATGTTTGTTTAGGGTCACCTTCCTTCTTCTCCTACACTCACCTCCCTTCATGCTTTGATATTACCTCCTCCACCATTCTCTTTTGCAAGAGAGGTTATTCATTATTCAAGAGAGAAAAAGAAAGAGAGAAGAAGAAGAAGAGAGCTTCATCTTGAGAGTTTCATCCATGATCTCATTTTCTTGCTAGAAAAATGCAAGCACCATTTTTCTATTCTCCATTCCTCCATCCAAAGGCAACAAACCCCAAAGAGACAAAGCACTACACTTCCTACAGCACATCTTGAGCATGTCGAGTTGCCGGCTTCATGCCCGAGTTGCCTCGGTATAGAGGCGGGAGCCCGTAAAAGATGCAGGCGACGTGGTGCCCTTCCGGCGAAGAGGCGACGACCGGAGATCCCGCGAGGAGATCGGAGTGGAGATGAAGACCGGAGGACTTGGATCGTCGGTATATCTCTAACACTATCTTGTTAGTTAGCTTAGACTAGTTTAATGGTTACGATCCGGAGTTTAGTGCGCGGTGGTGCCGGTTTGCAAAGTCCGCAAAATTTAAGTTATTCACCGTTTCCGCATTCCGGCGTCGGATTGACGGCCGGGGCGCCGCCGTGCACTTACAGAAGTGTGTGAGACGGCAACAGTGTACGTGGAACATACGCATCATCGATAATGGTGCTGGTGTCCTAGCAGCATGACTGAAATATATCAACAATACAAGCAATGCGATGGAAACAGCATGAATGTGCGGAATCGAGCAATCAACGCAACAGTAGATAACCTACCTCAATAGATATATCATGCAACCTTGCCTTTTGAAATAAGACGAATCAGGGCTTTTGGTAAAATAAGGGCTACGGTGTTTTAAGAATAGATGCGCCTTTTTAAATATCCGTATGAACCCTTTTGCTTATCTTTAAAATATCCCTGATTCGTTAGTTTTTGAAATAGGTATGACTCGGGTCTAGTCTAACGCCTACTATGCGAACTACGAACCCACAGTCAAGTCAAAAGAGTGGGGTATGGAAACCACCTAAATCTGAGTCGATATCACAATATCTCATCACATGACAGGCATCACTACCATCATATCACATCTCCAATATGAACTCTGTCATGTCGCCAAATCTCACGGCCTCAATCGAATCTCATCGACTCATCTCAATCCCACGTATCATCCTCAAAAACCCGTATATAAACACATAGTCCCATACCCATGTGTAGATATACCCACCAACATATGCGCACAGATATATGAAAGAATGTATGCAAGTATGTGTGTATGTGTGAGTATGGGTGCAACCACTACTCTAGGGTTCGCACTACTCAACCAATACATCCTTATCACCAATAATCCATTATTACCATCAATAGCCCTAAACAACACATAATAAATATATGTGTGTATACGTATTCGTATACATCACCACGGACTGCGGGGGTGCTATACGCCATCCACCCGACTTCTCCCCGTAGATATAATCTACTCACCTTGCGTCTCCATCTTTCGATGTCACCACGCGTTTGCTTGTCGTCCCGTAGTCTTCATAGGGTACCTACACATCAAAATATCGTATATGCGCATTAAAAACCAATTCAAAGCTAAAACGGCACACGAAAACCAAAACGATACGATAAGAGGCCTATAGGTTAGAACCTATGGCACGCCTTCAAAACCATCAATAAATCCTCTATATCGTCGTATAAACGCCAAATAGTCGAGGTAAAACACAAGACACAATTTCAGACTTAAAAATACGGAATTCGGAAACACGAATCCAAAACAGCAACTTAGGAAATATGTCCCAGATTTCACTCTAGATGGAATCAGTCAAAACTAGACATACCCAAGGTCAATACTATAGGAAATGGGGCTATGCACGAAGTTCGAGGCAGATCCCTCCTGCTCTGGCCGCAAAATTGCGGCCAGAATGGGATAATTGGCGGCCTCAAAGTGGAGTGGGGAGCTAGGGTTTGGTGTGGTGGTTCTCTGGTGCCTGCACATCTCACTGTCAACTCAGTTTTATTTTAGGGATCTCGGGGTGATAGCAGATTACACAAAACAGTGACAGATTTCCAGTTTTCCCCGATATCGATTCCGTAATTCCGTATTCTGTTTTCAAGTTCAGGTTTGGGTTCAAACTAGCATCACACAAGGAATTCTATGGTCACCACAATCCTCAATTTCATCTTTAATTTCAGTTTTTCCCTAAACCCTAACTTGAATTCTCTAAAATCCACAAACATCACAATATCAATACAAAACTAGTATGGATGCACAAGGAATTGAAATACTACTATATAGGTGCAGAAATTACCTCCTTTAGCAACTCAAGAAAATTCTTGAGTTGCTCAAAGTCCACCAAATCCAATCTTGCTAGGTTCAATGTGTAGCTAGTGAGCTCGGGAACACTTTTTGTGAAGTGGGAATGAGGTTTTGGCTTTATTTTCATTGTGGATCTAGGGTTTCATGAAGAGGGAGAGAGAGGGGGAGAGAGGGCAGCAGCTCAAGAGAGGGAGAGGAGAGAGAATGAGAAGGGGAAAATGATGAGGGATGGTTCAAAAAGGTGGGGTTGACTTGGTCTCTCTCTCTCATCATTACTTACTTTTTCCCTTTTCTTTTCTTTTCCTTCTCACTCCAATAGTGAATCCAAATGAACCATGGCAATAAAATGTAACACAAGTGTAGAAAATGATATGTGCATGTTTTGCACAAAAATGCTAAAAAACCGATTAGCGATTTTTAATTGCGATTAGCACTAATTTAGCATATAACTAATCAATTAAACTTAGAAATGGCATAATTCTCTAATTTACCCTATTTTAGAATTTTCCATAATTTTTCCCATTTATTTGCATTTAATAATTCCAAAATATTAAAATATTCAATAAAATAATATTAAATTATAAAAATTCCCAAAATTAATATTTTATCTTTTTGAAATGTTACACTACCCTTTTTATAAAGTTTTGATTCTACAACATCTTTAGGTTTCTTTTCTTTTTATTAATCTCATTAATAAAAATTCCATCAGCTTATGCTTCCTAAGCATCACAGAAGAAACGAAAGCAGTAATATTTATATATCAGCATATATATATAGTATAAGCATTCGTATCAGGCAGTAATATAATCTCATCACAGAACATTGCAGCAGAAGAACATATATGAAATATTGGATATACTGGGACGTCCGTGTTTTCAATACGAGCCTGTATAAAACACGGATTCCACGGTCGCGACGAATAGCCAAACCCACATCCCAAGACCCCTACGAGAGCGGCAAGTAACACTGCCAATTCTAGGGTTAGGAGACCCGGTCTCGACTCCTCGAGATGGCCTCCCACTGGACCCTAGAACCCGGTTACTTGTGCTCCCCTCCTTGGGTCTACCTAATGCGGAAAAGTAAATAATATACACTGGTAACATCAACCTCAACCTGGAAGTGCCCCAAATAAAAGAATATTACATTACAAATGAATTTTACATGAATGAAAATAAAAACCCTCATCTCACATAAAACCCCCGGCTATTCAGAACACGACGATCCAATATAACATATCACAGCAACACATAATATCACATATCATCAACGTAAGTAAATATGCGCATCCCAATTGTCATTGACATATAGCAACGAAACCGGAGATATCACATATTACACTTACGGTCACAGAAAAGAAAGTGTAAAACTACAACATTTGGAATCCATAATACTTTTGACATCGTAAATCCGAAATATCACATACTTCGCATTTCATGCCTAACTCTATGAATTCCACATATTGTATCACATTCCAGATAAATAGACAGTATTAAACTTTCCGAACAGATAATCAAATACCCAAAATTTCCTAAATAGCTCAACACTTGAGAGGAGTTCAAATAATCCCAGAGACTGTCACAGTACCGGTGATCCAGCCGTAGAAGGGTCAAGCCAACGCCTCACATGTGGCACGCCGTACTGCCCCAAACCCTAAGGTTTAGAGGCAGTTCAAGACGGTCACATAATCGAGTTAAGGTTTGTTGTCTTCTAGAGGGTCCACCGCTTAACTTGTACAATTTTTCCGAAAGATTTAAACCCGATAAAAATTCAACACTTGAAATTTTTACGTGCCGGGAAAAAGTGAGTTAATGATATCCGTTCGAACATTTTAACAGTTTCTAAATATCTGGAAATAAAAACAAATTTAAATATTCCGATCGAATCTACGATTACAAAGCAAACCCCAGATCACTCAACCTTTGAGTCAATATAAAAATACCAGAAACTATAAAAGCACAAATAAAGAATTACTGAGGAAAAAAAATGTCCAATCAAACAATACGGCCGCGGAACTGCGGCCCAAGCAGGCAATGGCCGCGATTCCGCGGTCGTTTGTACGGATCCCAGTCTCGAATTTCACAGTTATTCTTATTTTTATCTGCTGTATTTTTCAGGTATTTTTAATTCAGAAAAAATCCAGATTTCAAAAAATTTCCAGAGAGGGGGTTAACTTTGTCGGTTCGGGTTCGATCGGAGTTTTAACTTCGTAAACACGTCGCCTAATGCTCTAGCTTGGCTCTGATACCACTGTAGGGTTCCTAGGCACTCTTGTGAAGGTTCATAAGGCATCAAACATGCCCGGATAAAAATTTAGAGGTGCCGAACAACCCAAAGCCGGGATCTTTGCTAGATTATTAGGGTTTAGCATGGAAGATAACATCTTTTTATCTAAGTGTGAGGGATTACAACCTTTGTAGTCCGCTCCTTCGCTTCACAAGCTCCGAGTAGAAGTCCCTTCGCCGCGATCCATGATCTCCCGGACTCAAGAGAGGCTCCACGACTCGAACGATCCATGCTAGCTTGAAGTGTTCCGACTCTCCGATGATCTACGTCGAAGTTGCCTTAACCAAAGCTTTCTCACTCTAAAGAGATGAACACCCTAATCTAATGGGCTAGATTAGATGAGGATGAGGGAGTAGTAATTATGCTTTCTTTTTATTCACTTTCTCATAAGAAATCATCACAAAAGAATTAACTAGTAAGCATTTTCTTTTAGAACTCAAGAGAGAAGAAGATGATAATGGAAAAGATAATCCTTTTGTGATGAATAGAAAAGAAATGTATATGATTGATTATAGAACCATGGTCAAGGATAATAGGCTAAGAGTTTGTAGAGAATAAACTAGAGTTAGGGTTTGGTTAGGTTAAGTTATGAGTCATGGAAAAATATCAACCATAATATCTTAACCAAGACAAAAGCAAAGCTTCTAGAAGGTGCAAGAAGAAACTAACCCTAATCAAACCCTAATCCCATTTAATCATCCTTAAACATGTTTAATAATAAATCATATCATGTCACAATAATATATATCACATATATATTATATATTTGCAACAAAAGAAAATAATACAATTAACATATATCGCATATATATCAATGTATCATCCAGTGAGAAAATGAAATAATAAAGCGAGCCAATATTAGATAATGTAATACAATATATCATATATATTATTATACATTAAATCATCGAATCAACACTTGATCCGACGATCCGACTATATCGAATATTACCACTAATATATCATGTACCGATTCATCGAATCAACACTTGATCCGATGACCCGGTTCATATCTAAATATCGCAAGAATATAATACGGTATCTCATATCGCATTATTCTTGGTCCTGCACATATCACATATGTGCCTCTACTCCGTTTCGCCTGAGCCAAGAAACCTCTGTGTAGGACTCTAAAGAATCGTCAATACGCCGGTAGCAGGTGATGATCATATCAAACACCCACAAGCTGCAAGCGGTCAGATAAACGTAACAGCCATCCAGGTATTGAGCGATCATAAGATCAACAAGCTAGCCTGTGCGTTCTCCTGTGAATCCAATCAGTAACACTCTCGTACAGTCCGGTCTGTTCGTCTGATATGTCGCATATCAAGTCTAGGGGTGGTAAACGTCAGACCCCAGTAACCGATAAGTCGTGTCGATGTGTGGCTCATAACGGGTCGAGAAACTACTAGTAACACTTACCAGTAAATCTCTATATCATCCCTGGCTAGGGACTTCCAGTTATAGCCAATCGAACACAGCATAACATCAACTCCCTATACCGGGAGAGACGAATCCCCTCCTATCGCTCATTGCCTCCATGTGATTCGGGACTGTATCCAAAAGCCACCGTTTTGCACGCCCTCTTGGACATGGTAAGGTGGAAATCAAAGCACAGTGGAAATCACACAAGACTCTATGACGATCTCGGGTCTACAGACTACCCTGTACCAGTGTCACCAGAGAACTGCCATCTGACGTGTGGTATATCACCATCTGGGAGTTCTCGGCGAGTCCGTCCAGTATACCCAGTCTCCACTGAGCACCCATACACCATCTCCGATGTCAAACACCGATGGATATGGGATCATCCATCGCACATCATATGGGTCAAGATGCGTATACGCTAGTCTACTCTGGTGTATCGATGCCCTGTCTCGATATACCCTCGACTAGGAACTGTTATAGGATGTACTCATCGACTACTATGGCCCCACTAGTATGATCTCATCATAGTCCCAATAGTCGAGTACAGATCCTAAGGGCTTTATCAACATGTGAGAGAAAAACAGTAAACCAATACAAGTCAACATGTTAAGATAAAGTGAAACCAAATAGCATACTATCATGACGAGCAAGAAAGTTCTCTCTATATATATCCAAGCATCCATTATAATATACATCATATGTACAACAATGGCCTCTAGGGCATATACATAACTAACAGGTTGTAAAAAGTCTTTCTCATTCTATCATTTCCACTCTCTCTCATCCAAGCTCTCCCTCTTCCTCTTGCTCATGGTTCTCTTGTCTCATGAGTTGAGAAACAAGAACCATTGAGATAAAACCCTAAAAATACTTCTCTACTCACTCTAAGTTCAAGGTCTAGCAAGCTAAGGATTTTAGTTTCCTCTCGATTGAGGAAGGAGCCAAAAGTAGAAGCTTTCGGGTGGATCCATCTTCGGCACAAGGAGACGACGAGGTGAGGCCGATCCGACCACTACAAGAAGTCGAAGAGTGTCCAAAGCAATCATCATGGGAAGCTGAACCGGAGCAATCGTCACTTAGTTGCTACTTCCACTTTACCTCGAACTATCTACCCCGCTGAAGGAGTTCAAGATTAGGTATAACCCCTAACATAGTAGTTAAACTCTTAATTAGGTTGTTAGATAGTTTGTTTAGCAAAGATCCGGTTTCTAATCCATGTTACCCTTCACCGAAAAAACGTTTTTCACCATTTCCGCAACCCCGAAAGAACCGGGACGGGTAACGTGAACTTACAGTAAATATGCCGCGGAACATACACACGCTACGTTACTCTTCTTAAGCTACCTACTCCATCATACCAAGGTCATCCTACACTCCGAAAGGTAAAGCCTAGCGCACTGATACCAACTTTGTCACGACCCGAAATTGGCACGTGACGGCCCTTAAACTACGCAACGTCTACAGGCATAACGCAATTTAAGAAAGCCAAAAACCCAGAAATCTAAACCATCCAAAGCAGTAAAAGATAAGAACCATTGTTTAAAATTTTGAAAATCTCAAGTATAAATTCATTAAGTCCAGTCTACTTTCTTAAAAAATTTGGTAGCACCTCCTTTGTAAAAACTAGCCCCAAAAATGGGTACATACAAAGATAAAAGTAAAGCATTCCTAACAGGAGCAAATCCACGCCAAACGGCGGAAAATAACCACCACAAGCAAATATACGAAGCTGTAGCGAAGAAAAAGACGATATAAATAAAAGTGAGTAAAAGAAATCCCAAGTCACAAAATAATATACAATATCGTCCTCACATCTCATCTCTAAGTCAAAACATGATAATGGTAGATGGAGAGTACAAGGTACAAGATAACAATAAACAACAACTGATAGCCGCAAACCCACCTATAGCAAAACCGTGCACAGTCAGCCGAAACGGCATCTGCAGCAAAAGATGATATGAGAGATGAAAAGCCTGTCGCGACTGCCCTGGGGAAACACCTGCAAATACTGTGGCACAACGGGGGTGAGTTGCCAACTCGTGAATAGTAAATAACATATGCAGGGAATCGCAAGTATGCACGTACAGCGTGAATTTAACATGCAAGCTGATCGCAATAAGATGGCAGTATGTATGTGCAATAGTCATGAAAGTACTCTAGCAGGTACTACAATACATGAAGCAATAAATGACAATATGTATATGCAACAATCATGAAAAGTACTCTAGCAGGTACTACTAATACATGAAGCAATGCATATAAAATAAATGAGGAGTATGAAATAAAATATGTCATCTCTACGAAATCCTGACCTCATGGTAAGACCAAAGTCCATCAAGACAATCTAAATCCCAATTTCCTCGATTAGCCTCCAAATCGGCTCTCATATCCTGTAAGTCTCATATATATCTTGAGTGTCAAATATCAAGTAAATCTCATAAATCCTGAGTGTCCAATATCAAGTATATCTCATATATCCCGAATGTACAATATCAAGTTTATCTCGCATATCCTGTATGTACAATATCAGTATATTCCACATATCATGTATGTACAATATCAGTATCAAGTAAGTTTCATATAAGGTGAGTGTCTAACATCGACACCCAAAACATCATGAAACAAGTGTCAAGCATCGACAACGAAATACTGATCTATCAGGGGCTGTCACCATGACTGGACCTGATAGGTACGTATCATACGCTATCCGAAAACTCGAGTGCCTAGCTCTGACCCTCGAAATTCGACGTATTTGTACGCACATGACCCCGGTCGGTATCCCAACGATAACCGTCGTGTCAGAAGTACTGTTACCGGTAGATATGGTTCCCCTGTCAGGCTCTTGGGCATGTTACATCGACTCTTGCCCCGGGTACCTCCGGGCCCCACCATGTACCCTCATACGGCCCACTGCGCCTCCTCGCATGGGGTATATATATATACTCAGAACCGAGAAATCTCATGGTGGCTGCAGAAATATCATATCAAGAGAAACCGGGTTTTTCAAATAATGCATATTTTTATGAAACTACCACGGTCCTCAAATAAAGAAAACATAAAGTAAAGAATAAAATACTTGCATGAAACATTATGATGATATATTATAAAGACATGTATACATATATGTTAGCGTCCCACTCAACTAATATATATATATATATATATGTGTGTGTGTGTGTGTGCGCGCGCGCGCGCGCGCATATATAACAGCGTCCCATTCCACTGTTTATATACTTAGGAAATAAACATCAGAGAACATCGTATGAAAATCATATAACCATGCGGAATCCAAGAAATATAATATATGCAGCATGAAACAGTAATATGAGCATATAAAGGAAAAACCGCTATTTAACTGCAACAAGTTATTAAATATATCATGCGGTTCCTAATTTCTCTAAAATCAGATGCAACATCATATACAGGTGAACATGTAGCTATAACAAGGTATGCGTAACCATGTTGGTATAGCAAGATATGTATGTCCATATGTAAGTATGTATGATGTAAAAGTATCTGTAGCAAGGTATGTCTCTATACCTATCCATAATACCCTCCAGGTATATGTATGTATGTATGCCAGATGTACATGTAGCTATGTCTCATATGTGTATTCACTAATGGTACTCTACCATATAGGTATATGGGTAACTAGCATGTAAGCAAGTCAAGGCATATGTGTAAGCATGTAGGTATACAGGTATGCAATATGTCATATGCACAATGAAAATAAGGATCATGTCTCAATATCCCTAAGCAATACAATATCATATATGTATAAATGTTGTGCGTGTCATGGCAATTATTGACGGTGTGAGTGTGTCACGACCCGAAATAGCACGTGACTGGCCCTTGAATCATATGAAGTCTATAGGACCCCATCTAGTTCAAGTAAGCCAAAAGCCCAGAAATCTAAAACAATTTTAAATAGTAAGTGAAGGAAAACTGGTTTTAAAGAAGTGGTTTTAATATCATAAGCCGAATTATGCGTTTTTAAAACATCAAGTCTTTTCTGAAAATTTCGGCAGAGTTTCCTTTGTAAAAACTGGCCCCGAACGGGGTACAACATGAATAATATGAATAAAGGCATCCCCAAGCGGGAGCAAGCACTTCGTCCATTAACTGTCACAACCACGCAAGCAATATAATATACAACACCAAGGGCGAGGATCAAAACCCAAAAGGAAACTCAAACAACAAGAAAACCATAATAATACAAGCGTGACTCTAAGGTCGAAATGATACACAATTGGTTTTCTAAGTCTGAAATAATATACAAGTCTGGTTGATGGAGTTTCTAAATACAACAATGAAAATAATATACAAGAGTGGTCATGATGCGAGTGAACCCACCTACCAAAGCAATCACCCAGAATGGAAGCAGTTTACCATAAAGCCGCAATGGAACCTGTACGGCAAAAACCTACAAGAACTGTGGCACAACGGGGGTGAGTTGCCAACTCATGAGTAGAAAACATCACAGAGCAGAAATCGTATGTATGACTCAATCCTAGGTCAATACGATCAGTAATATATATCCTCAATATGAATAAGTCTGAAGCATGATAAGGTGGCAACGGTAAACATCTAAAAATAAGTGTAGTACCAAGTGCTCATGCCAGTACCTCAGGTAGCAACACATCATAAATATGAGGTATCATCAATGAAATCAGAGCCAACTATAGCATCAAGTTTATAAGTATGTGGATATCATCCAACAAGGTAATCAATGTCTGTTTGCGGGTGGATCCCGTCCACGTGTCAACCAATACATAGCAACATCATGCATGTAAAAGTCATAAAAGTATATGCATGAAAATATGAGGATATAAAAACAACAGGTGTCCCTCGCGACACATCAAAATCATGAAAACGTCATGAAACCCATGTCCATCATCGACATGTAAATCCTCATCTATCAGGTGCTGTCACCACGACTGGCCCTGATAGGTACGTATCATACGCTATCTCGAAAACCCAAGTGCCCAGCTTCCACCCTCGAATTTCGACGTATCCATACGTACATAACTACGGTCGGTATCCCCACGATAACCGCCGAGTCCAAATACTATCACCGGTAGGTAGTGGTCCCTCTGTCAGGCTCACCGTCGGCAACACTGTAAATCTACGCTAGCGCCCCGGCAGTCTACAGACGCCAAATGCGGAACAAAAACTTTTTAACTGGCGCTATCGTATACTTTAACCCGGATCTGCCATTATTGCTAAACTAACAAACTGTAAAGAGTGTAGAAAGATTGTACCGAACGATCCGAGTCCTTCGTTCTTCAACCATCATCCCACGCTCCGTTACGGCTGCTCAGATCTCGTCGATCTCCGATGTCCTCGTCGAGGTGGCACCACATCACCGATTCTTTAAACGGGCTCCCGCCTCTGACTCGAGGCAACTCGATCGTCAAGTTTGCTAAAAGAGACGACCAAGAATGATGTAGAGAATGAGTAGATGACTTTGTCTCACTTCGTCCAAATCCGTGGACGATCGGTTAATGAAGTTGCCGTGGAAATCGGGTGATGGAATGAACTGTAAAATTCCATGCACCCCAAATACTATCATATCTTTTCTACAAATGAAATCAACAACCATAAGAGAGAGAGGAGGGGGCCGGCCTCTTATAAAGAGAGGGGGGGTGACCGTAGGAACCAAGTGGTGACCCTAAGAAATAATATCATATGAAAAGATCTTAAGGAAAACAAAAAGCTTTAATGAAAATGATGACTCAAATCCTTAGTCACCATTTCATTAAAAGCAACCAATAAGAACACAACACCAAATAGCCTAGTCACCTCATCTAGAATCTTCTAGAACACTGACTCACCTCAACAGAAGAAAAGATAAATCCGTCTTTAACCGAATGTTAAAAGACGGCTGATAGAAAACTGGAAACTGGCAACTTCCAAAAGTGATCCTGAAACGACTTTCAGGAAAACCCCGAAACTGTATAAATATACCCGCATTTGTATTACGACCGAATACAAATGTAACTGAGACAAAGATATTATACCTACTCAATATAATACTCGGATCCGGCTTAAACCAAAGCCGACCAGTATTATCTGCCCGAAAAATAACACGTGCGTAAACGCACGTGCATTTTCCGAACCCTGCCATAAAACCATACGGCCTCTACAACGTTTCGCCCGAACTTGGGAAACTGTCTTTGGGGGACTCTAATGACTCGTCAGCATCCTGGCAGTGGGTTTAACCACAAACCGTCAGCGGCACTAGCAATGCGTAACGGTTGCCCACGGACTGACCTCAAGGGAGGCTGATGAGCAAACTCAAGGGAGGCCGATGAGTGAACTCATCCAGAAACCCTACTGAGCCTAACAGTGACAATGTATATACAGTCCGGTCCATTCGTCAATGAGTATCGCATATCCGCCTAGGGGGCTAGTAACGTCAGACCCCCAATATCAGTATAAGTCGTGTCGGAGTGAAGCCCAATAACACCCTGAGATACTACTGGAGTACCTACCAGTAAATCTCCTACCATGGCCATGGATTTGTGTAATGGCTCTCCTAGACACAGCACGACCTCGCCCCCAATACCGGGAGAGACGAAACCCCTGCCGATCCGCTCACGTGCCTCCATGTGGCTCGGGACTGTACCCAAAAGCTACCTGTTTGCACGACTCCTTTGAGCCGTGGTAGGGTAGAAATCAAAGCACAGTGGGAACTCACACGAGACAAATGACGACCTCAGGTCGATGAACTAATCTGTACACATGTCACCTGGGAACTGCTATCTGACAGTAGATATAATACTAACTAGCAGATTCCCGGCGAGTCATGTCCGGTGTACTCATAACCCAATGAGCACCTGTATACATCTTAGGTGATCCAACTGACACCAGTGGCTTGTGAGACCGGCCACCGCCCCTCGTCGGGGTCTCGACTGTACACACTAGTCTACTCCGGAGTATCGATGCCCTGTCTCGAAACTCCCACGACTAGGGACCACAATTAAGGATATGCGTATAAACTACCCAACTCTCACGTATATGATCGCCATCATACTGTTGGTAGTAAAGCAAGATCCTAAGGGCTCTATCAAAGTGTAACATGCAATCAGTCACCTGAACATGTACACGACTGATAAAGGCAAACCAGATAGCATACTATCATCTCGAGTAAGACTGTCCTACCGGTATAGGTCCTCCGCAATCATTGCAATCACGTACCCGCGATCCAATAATTGCCTATGAGGGCACTATCTCCAACAAACACAGCGATCCGTTCTCGCCCCGGGTACCATACCGGGTCCACCATGCACCCGCAATCGGCCTCATCCAGCTCCTCGAATCGGGTTTCACATGTCACGCGTCTCTGAACCGAGAAAACGCATGGTGGACACACTGAAATATCATATCAATAGAAACCGGGTTTTTAAAACAATACAAACTTTCTTTTAAAATAGCCACGGTTCTCAAATCCAGAAATCTCATGAAAACAGCATATCTCAATGCGTATAATCATAAAGCATGATGTATGCGACATATAATAGAAATATAAGCATATACGTATATTATGCCACATAAAACAGTAATATGCACATATCGAGGGAAAACCGCTCTTTAAAATGAATCCAGTTTTAAAATATGTCTTGCGGTTCCCAAATCTCCAAAATCAAGCCAGAATCACCTATGTACGTGCAAATACGTATGTATGCAGTATGGGTGTACAATATGTGTGTACGCAAGTATGAGTGTACAGTATGCCTGTGCGCCAATATGTCATACAAGGAGTCATATCATGATGCAGCAATCCTACGGTGTAGTGACATGGCAATTATCGATGATGAAGTGTGTGAGCCGGCAAACAGGTGTACGTGGAACATACGCATCTTCAATAATGGTGCTGGTGTCTTGACAGCATGGGTTTAATGTAACAATAAACACATTTAAACATGTAACGCAATGCGAATAGAAAGAATATGCGGAAAATGACTAATAAACACAACAGTGAAGAATCTACATCAATATATAAATGTCATACAGTTTTGCTATTTGAAATAAGACGAATCGTGGTGTTTAGAAAAATAAGGACTACGGTGTTTTTAAGGAAAGATGTGTCTTTTGAAAATATCTGTATAATCCCTTAGCATGTTTTTAAAATACTCACGATTCGTTAGTTTTGAAATTGGTATGACTCGGGTCCAGTCTAGCATCTACAAGTAACTACAGGACTAAACGAACAGTCTAACCGAAAGGGTAAGGGAAACCACCTAAATCTGAGTCGAAATACACATAAATATAATAGTCGGTGATCCTGCCTCAATAGTATCACATGCGATACAATATATAATATGACATCCTCGAGTCAATAGTGCAGATCTATCATCAATATATAGCTCGTACGTAAATCCGTCGTACGGCATCCCAAATCTGGGTACGGGTCGAATCTCATATTTTATTTCATCAATTATCTGGTATCCTTATCATCATATCTCATGAACTGGGGTACTGATCTAAGTCTAGTATAAGCTGATACCATCTATAAATATATGTGTGCGTGTATGAAAACGCATCCCTAAAGGCCCGCTAAAATCTCATGTCGTATCTCCTTATACGAACCACATCATATCACAGATCTCGTGGCTCCATGCCCAAACTCATCGACTCATCTCCAAATATCATCCACTATCCTCACCATCCAAGTGTAGGTATACGTGTATATATATACACAGTCATGTTTCCCCCAATCAGAGCAAAGCTCTGTTTTGAATTTCAAAATTCAAAAATTGAAGCAACGCTTCACATCCCCTGCACTGCGCGCTGCGTGTCAAGAGTAGACACGCCGGCGCCAAGAGCGTTGCGCCCTAGGCAGCACACCCCCAATCAGAACAAAGCTCTGTTTCAAAATTCAAATTCAAAAATTGAAGCAACGCTTCAGATCCTTTGCGCTTTGCGCTGCGCGCCATGTGTCGAACGCAGGTGCGCTAGCTCAGTTGCGCTGCACTCTACGCTGCGCGCCACGTGTCAAACACAGGCGCGCTAGTGCAGTTGCGCTGCACTCTGCGCTGTGCGCCACGTGTCAAACGCAGGCGCGCTCGCGCCAATTGCGCCAGCGCTGGAATTTAAAGAATTCCCCACCGTTAGATCAAAAGATCTAATAAATTATTAAATAACCAGAATTAAAATTCTGTTCTAGAGAGATCTTTCCAATCTTATTAAAATAAGAAGATTATCTTCTGTAAAATAGAAGCCTTAGGATCAAAGATCCAACGGTGGGGAAATATCCCCAAATCAATCAGAGAAAGATCTCTTCAACTAACTTAGCAAATCAATTGGCCATATATAAAGGCCCCAAGACTTCAAGTCACATATAGAGAGAACCCTCTGCAAACTTTGAGAGAAGAACTCAAAAAGAAAGAAAGGGAAGCCTTTGAAGAAATAAGATCATTTCTTCATCTTTAAAGGTAAAGAACTGTGTTCTTGAATAAATACAGATGAAATCATCTCATTAAAAAAGAAGAACCATCTTCTAAAAAGATCAGAGATCTAAGAACAAGATCAAGATCTTCAATAGAAAAGAAAAAGATCAAAAAAGATCTAGTTATAAAAGATTAAGAAGAAGTAATTTACGTCATTCACAGATCTTTTGATCTATAAAGGCATAGCCTTTTGATAAGAACACGAACTTTGGTTCTTGGATCTTGAGGCAAGGCCTCCTTTGAAGAACAAAAAAGTTGTTATTTGATCTTAATTTGATCAAAAATGCGCTCTGCGCTATTGGACAGTGCCTTGCACTCTTGAATTGTGCCTTTGCGCTTATTGGACTGGCGCACAGCGCCAAAACGCGCCACATGTCAACCATAGAACCGTTTGTACTTTGCGCTTCTAAAAATAGCGAACTGCGCTCTTGGACTGGCGCACTGCGCCAGAGCACGCCACGTGTCACTCACTGGCGCACCCATAAATCGGCGCAGCGCACTTATAAGGCGCAGCGCACTTATAAAGCGCAATGCGCTAACAGACTTGCGCTTAGCGCTGAGCGTGACACGTGTCACCTTTGCATGCGCTAGCACAATGCGCTCTTTGATTGGCGCAAAACGCCTGACAAGCCACGTGGCGCACTATCAGACAACTTTTTTTGCCCCTGATAAATGCTATGCATTTAATTACATCCAATGTCAGAGCCTAATGCTATGCATTATTAAAAGGGCAGAGCCCAAATAAACGCCTAACAGGCCAAACATGAATAAAATGTTAAACATTTTTAACTAGACTTAGCCCAATTCTGGCCATAAGTCCTCAATATAAATTGAACTAACCACAACTTCTCTTCCAATCAATTTACACCCGGTTCGAGGGTACATCTCTTTACTCCTCTGACATCCGTCGTTGTAATCCTTCAACGTCATCAGAGAGGTGACGGGTCCCGACGGCCACACATAGCTACGGACTGTGGGGTCCTTAAATTCATGGACTATGATGTCCTTAACCTCGACCGTGATGTCTTAAAACTAATACCGGACTGTGGGGACTTTAAACTCATGGACTATGACGTCCTTAACCTCGACCGTGATGTCTTAAAACTAACACCGGACTGTGAGGTCCTTAAACTCATGGACTATGATGTCCTTAACCTCGACCGCGATGTCTTAAAACTAACAATGGACCGTAATGTCCTTAAACTAATTATCGACCGCAATGTCATTAAACGAAACAACAGAGCCCAATTGCTCTCTTGTCGGATCTAAACGATCCCGTTAAGTTGATCTTAGTCTAGAATTAGACTAACGTGTCCTTAACAAACGTTTAAGTTGATCTTAGCCTCAAATAAGGCTAACGTATCCTTAAACACAACCCCCCAAACCCAAATCTAAGAAAGATACGGATTTAGACTAATCCACGTCCTACGGGCGACAACACAAATTAGTCTCCGTATACAATCCACGGGCAACCAAACACAAAACAAACACCCACGATATGAAGTGGCCATATGGAGAAGGAGAAAGTTGTTACCGCGATGCGGTAGCATAATTAACTGCAGGGGCTTGCACCTGCAGGGAAGACCGTCCCCACAATCAAAAACCCCCTCAAATGAGGGGGAATCTGACGAAGTCTGCTACATCGGCCGCATCCATTTAAACCTTCGATACAGGTGCCATAAATCAACTTGGCATCTTCGGAGAGGTGGACGGATAGCACCAATTAGCATCTGCCCCCAGATTCAGGAAAGACGTCCAGTCTTCCCGGCTTCCGGCGGCGAACAAGTCCCATACCTATATGTGTGTGTATATATGTCTATCCCCATATACGCACAAGTATAACAGTAAGCATGTGTGTGCGTGTGAGTGTAAACCTTCTGGGGTTCGCGACTAAGTAGCTAAACTAAGTTACTTCTAACTATTCTAAACTAAACCATGAACACAAATCATATCTTGATAATCATCCACGTAACATAAACACATATCTATAACCATAACCATATATATATATATATGTATATGTATATAAGTTATACTACGAACTGTGGGGGTGCTATACGCCATCCACCCGACTTCCCCCGTAGATATAATCGACTCACATTGCTCTCGTATGTCGTTGCCGATGTCGCCACGCGCTTGCTTGTCGTTTCGAAATCCTCGTGGGGTACCTACATATCACATATAGCATCGTAAACAAAATCACGCACGAAAACCAAAATGTCGCACGAATCACCCATAGGTTAAAACCTATAGTTTACGCATGCAAGAATAACCAAACAACTCTCGACGATCGACGTATAAACGTGAATCGACCGAGTTAAAACACAAATATCAAAATAAATTTCAAAAACGTCATGAAATACGAGACATCAACTCAAGAAGATGGTCCCAGATTTTACCCAAAGTGAAATTAGCCAAAGTTGCATATGAGAAGGGTCTATTTTACTGGAGATAAAGCCCTGGAACAAGCACAAAGCAATTTGGGTGCACCAAGGCTTACGGCCCAAATGAATAAATCTGTGGCCAGAACTTGGAGTAGGGGTCTCAGGTTTTAGGTATAGGTTCTAGTTTGCCTGCACATCTCTCAGTCTTCGCTAAATATTTTTCAGGTGCCCCGGGTGATAGCAGATACCAAAACACATCACAATTTCCGTAAAATCTGCCGATATCGGGGTTTCTAAGTTTGGGTTTGGGGTTTTATTCTCTGTTTTAGTTCAATTTACCATCACTACAGGGGTTGTAGTCCCTAATTATAGCTCAATTGCACCTTTGGAATCAATTCAAACCCTAATCCCTAACTTGGAATTTTCAAAGCTCCCAAAACGACACTAAATCGGTTCTAATCAAACATGGATGTAAAAGCAATGGAAATACTATGCTAAAGGTTCAGAAATTACCTCACTTGGCACTCATGAATCCCCTAGAGCACCAAAATGCAAACTTCTTGGTCCAAAGTGTAGCTTATGAGCTTGTGCACATTTTTAGTGAAAGTGAGAGGGACTTTTGGTGTTGTTTTGAGGGTGATTTGAGGGTTTTTAAGTGGAGGGGGAAGGGGTTGCTGCCATGAGAGAAGAGAGGGGAGAGAAATGAAGAAGAACAATGAAGGGACAAGGAGCCATGGTCATGGGTTGACCCCTCACCTCTCTCTCTCTCACCCATACCTATTTGTTTATTCCTTTTTCTTTTCTTTTCTTTTATTTCCCTTTCCTTTTCTCTTCTCACATAAAACCCAAAACCATGAATTAAAATGAAAAGAAAGCCATGTATGAAAATGTAACACAAGTGTAAAAATGATATGATGCATGTTTTGCACAAAACACGCTTAAAGCCCGATTAGCGATTTTAATCGCGATTAGCACTAAAATAGTGTCAAATAGTTCATAAATTTTCGTGATTCGCTTAAATCACATAAAGCATTTTAATAATTTCCATAATTTTTCAAAATTTTCCCCATTTATCGGTATTTAATTATACCGCCTTATTAAAATATTCAATATTTTATTATTTAATTATAAAAAAATTCCCAAAAATAATATTTTATTTTTTTTTTGAAATGTTACAATCTTCCCCCCTTAAAGAAATTCGGTCCCTGAATTTAAATTTAAATTTAAACCCCTCAATACTAAAACATTTCAGTAAAAAGTCCAAGTCGTCGTGGCTCCGAAATCAACAATACATAAAAGCATCATAGCGCAATGTATGCGCATGAACAGTGAGCAGATAACTCAAAATCAAAACTCCGTCAAGCATCCCGCAATCATCGGAGTCAAGGTGAAGACACCAATGTCAAATCCAATATGAAACCCAACGTGATATACATTAAAACTATACATGTAAACATCAATTTTTTTTACATGTAAATATCTGAAGGAAATGCATGCTAAATCTTTCATGTTGCTGTGCGATGCGCATAACACTGCACAGTGGCGGACGTCTATTGTAAGAAAATAACCATATATGTATATATCTTTTGTTTAATATGTACGTTCCGCCGTTTTGAAAACAATTTAGAAGGGTTTCCCTGTTTTTAAAGGTTTCGTGTCACATCAGACACATAGGCAAATACTGAGACTATAGCTCCCTTTTTGGAAATCCCTTCGATAACTATCAATGCATGCAAAATATATCCAGGTACTGTTCTATGACTAGTCCTGCTCAGTCACTATATCAAATAGTAAATATAATAAAAACATACTGATCCAGCAGAAGTCAAATCCTAAAATGTGCATATTAATGCTACGTGCGTCTAGTGCGCACGGAAATCGAAACCCATGAATGTGCCATATATTTGCACAGAAACAATATATAAGTGCATCGGGTGTGCACAAAACATCTGTCAAGAGCAACGGGTGTGCCTGACAGCAATATCAGGTGCATCTGATATGCACGAAGAATCTCGATTTAGTGCATCTGGTGTGCACCAAAATCGCATCCCATAATATGCGCCCAACATGCACGAAAATCCAAATCCGGTGCATCCATCATGCACGAATAAAATCTAAATCATGTGCATCCAACATGCACGAAATCACGAAATCCAATATCAAGCGCCGAACATGCGCAAAATCCAATCTGGTGCACAAGGTGCACAAAACCAATATCGAGTATCACAATCGAAATCGACGGTATACAGCACATTTCAATCCAAATCGAAATCAGGTATACCGGGATAAACAATCTCATAACCTTGTGCATTAGCGTGCACAAAAGCAGATCAAATACAAGAAGTGCCTGAAAACTATGTCGAAAGCATAATTCAAATCACATGCATACCATAGGTATGAACTCGAAAATCAAAATCTCGAATGACATCAAATCGAAGTCAGGTGCAACTGTGGTGCACAAAATCTCAATCATGCAAATAAATCGTCCAAAATATCAAATCAAAGATGGCGGAAATAGTCCCGCTCTGGCACATACTCTAAATATCTCTGGCCAACAATCTCGTCGACGATGACGAACTCTGGCCTGCTGGGTGTGCGTAAAATGACCGCTCCTGGGTCCAAGTCTTCTCATAGTATTCCAGAAAGGTCCTGTCGAGGTCTCTCCCAAATCTCGTTTCTGCTGAACTGCCCGGAGGTTATCACCCTTTTCTATATCTATTTCTTATTCCGGAACGGCTGCATACTCATCGCGACTCCTTCTGAAAGATATATCCATATTCAACGCCTCTGCATGTGTTTCACATCTCTGATGTCGGCGGAATGGAACGTCATCTCATCAAGATCCCGTACAAACCTCTTACTCCACTTTTCTCTGCTGTCGACTGCTTCGGGCTCGTCTCATCGTGGCTGCATGGACTGTGCTCCAACGGCTATACTCGAATCTGGAGTCTCCCAAGCAAAGCATCCCATCACATGATATCCTAATGACGTCGAACCCTTCGATCGATTCGTCAAAGTTCCATAATCCCCCAAGAACTCAACATCTTGAGTACAGTTTAACAGTATTCCAGTACATGCCACAATATCTGTGGACCAACCGTAGAAGGGCAAACCCAAGCCTCACTAATGGCATCGCTGAACTGCCGCAAACCCTAAGGTTTCAAAGCGTTCTCATGGTCATTATGTCGAGTTAGGGTTTCATTCTTCTAGAGGGTCCATAGCATTACTTCCATTTGTCTCTGAATACTTTAAACTTAGAAAGTGGGCTCCTGACATTCGATCGTCTCCATCGACTCTCAACGTATCTGCGTGAAATCGTCTCTAGCTGGAATCAATCTATTTGATGACCTCGCATCGGGGTAAGCAACGTATCACATTTCCTAGTCCTTCCTCCATATGTGACTAGTGATCTTCTATCATATCTCTAAGTACAACTCGTGCGGCAATAGCTCTAAACATCTGGGGCGATATCTCATCATTCGCAGTAACAACTGGCTCAATTGTCCACACGCTGAACAGTGCCTCAATCATCAATTAATCGGTGCATCGACGGTCATCACATTTGGCTGGCCTCTAGCAGTAGCCTGATCCTCTGGTACTGATCTGCACGTCCGAGAAATCTCGTAAAAGCAATCCATCAAACGCTCATGGCGCGAAAACACAATAAAACGACATCTCTATGCATTCGTATGTCCCTGGAATCATGCCCTGGTCAGTCCTTGTCCGTGACGAGCTCGTGCTGACACAACTCTAGCCGTAGCTCTCTCGGCCCGTGCAATCGTGGCAGCAAAATCATACCCAATATCTATGAGGATATATCATAGGAATGAATATAATACTGTGCAAGGAAAGTTACATCCTAAGGTTTCTTAAGCGGAGTAGCATATCGTAAGTATGCCGCAGAACATACATATGGTACGTCACTCTACTGAAGTTACCTACTCCATCAACCAAGGTCAACCTATGCGACGAAAGTTCGGGTCTAATACCCCCTCGACTAAGTCTAAGTTCCGTAAGGTCAAGCCTAAGTTCCGAATATATACAAACACTCTACGCTCCGCATAGTCAAACTTAGACTCAAACCAAGGTTAACCTGGCGCTCTGATACCAACTTTGTCACGACCCGAAATAGCACGTGACTGGCCCTTGAATCATATGAAATCTATAGGACCCCATCTAATTCAAGTAAGCCAAAAGCCCAGAAATCTAAAACCATTTTAAATAGTAAGTGAAGGAAAACTGGTTTTAAAGAAGTGGTTTTAATAGCATAAGCCGAATTATGCGTTTTTAAAACATCAAGTCTTTTCTGAAAATTTCGGCAGAGTTTCCTTTGTAAAAACTGGCCCCGAACGGAGTACAACATGAATAATATGAATAAAGGCATCCCCAAGCAGGAGTTAGCTCTTCGTCCATTGACGGTCACAATCACGCAAGCAATATAATATACAACGCCAAGGGCGAGGATCAAAACCTAAAAGGAAACTCAAACAACAAGAAAACCATAATAACACAAGCGCGACTCTAAGGTCGAAATGATGCACAACTGGTTTTCTAAGTCTGAAATATATACAAGTCTGGTTGATGGAGTTTCTAGATACAACAATGAAAATAATATACAACAGTGGTCACAATGCGAGTGAACCCACCTACCAAAGCAATCACCCAGAATGGAAGCAGTGTGCCATAAAGCCGCAATGGAACCTGTACAGCAAAAACCTGCAAGAACTGTGGCACAACGGGGGTGAGTTGCCAACTCATGAGTAGAAAACATCACAGAGCAGAAATCGTATGTATGACTCAATCCTAGGTCAATACGATCGGTAATATATATCCTCAATAAGAATAAGTCTGAAGCATGATAAGGTGGCAAGGGTAAACATCTAAACATAAGTGTAGTACCAAGTGCTCGTGCCAGTACCTCAGGTAGCAACATATCATAAATATGAGGTATCATCAATGAAATCAGAGCCAACTATAACATCAAGTCTATAAGTATGTGGATATCATCCAACAATGTAATCAATGTCTGTATGCGGGTGGATTCCGTCCACGTGCCAACCAAAGACATAGCAACATCATGTATGTAAAAGTCATAAAAGCATATGCATGAATGTATGAGGATATAAAAACAACAGGTGTCCCTCGCGACACATCAAAATCATGAAAACATCATAAAACCCGTGTCCATCATCGACACGTAAATCCTCATCTATCAGGTGCTGTCACCACGACTTGCCCTGATAGGTACGTATCATACGCTATCTCGAAAACCCGAGTGCCCAGCTTCGACCCTCGAATTTCGACGTATCCATACGTACATAACTCCGGTCGGTATCCCCACGATAACCGCCGAGTCCAAATACTATCACCGGTAGGTAGTGGTCCCTCTGCCAGGCTCACCGTCGGCAACACAGCGATCCGTTCTCGCCTCGGGGTACCATACCGGGTCCACCATGCACCCGCAATCGGCCTCATCCAGCTCCTCGAATCGGGTTTCACATATCGCATGTCTCTGAACCAAGAAAACGCATGGTGGACGCACTGAAATATCATATCAAGAGAAACCGGGTTTTTAAGATAATACATACTTTCTTTTGAAATAGCCACGGTTCTCAAATCCAGAAATCTCATGAAAATAGCATATCTCAATGCGTATAATCATAAAGCATGATGTATGCGACATATAATAGAAATGTAACCATATCCGTATATCATGCACATAAAACAGTAATATGCACATATCGAGGGAATACCGCTGTTTAAAATGAATCCAGTTTTAAAATATGTCTTGCGGTTCCCAAATCTCCAAAATCAAGCCAGAATCACCTATGTACGTGCAAATACGTATGTATGAAGTATGGGTGTACAATATGTGTGTACGCAAGTATGAGTGTACAGTATGCCTGTGCACCAATATGTCATACAAGGAGTCATATCATGATGCAACAATACTACGGTGTAGTGACATGGCAATTATCGATGATGAAGTGTGTGAGCCAGCAAACAGATGTACCTGGAACATACGCATCATCGATAATGGTGCTGGTGTCCTGACAGCATGGGTTTAATGTAACAATAAACACATTTAAACATGTAACGCAATGCGAATAGCAAGAATATGCGGAAAATGACTAATAAACACAACAGTGAAGAATCTACATCAATATATAAATGTCATACAGTTTTGCCATTTGAAATAAGAAGAATCGTGGTGTTTAGAAAATAAGAGCTACGGTGTTTTTAAGGAAAGATGCGTCTTTTGAAAATATCTGTATAATCCCTTGGCATGTCTTTAAAATACTCACGATTAGTTAGTTTTGAAATAGGTATGACTGGGGTCCAGTCTAGCATCTACTAGTAACTACAGGACTAAACGAACAGTCTAACCAAAAGGGTAAGGGAAACCACCTAAATCTGAGTCGAAATACACATAAATATAATAGTCGGAGATCCCGCCTCAATAGTATCACATGCGATACAATATATAATATGACATCCTCGAGTCAAGAGTGTGGATCTATCATCAATATATTGCTCGTACGTAAATCCGTCGTACGGCATCCCAAATCTGGGTACGGGTCGAATCTCACATTTTATCACATCAATTATCTGGTATCCTTATCATCATATCTCATGAACTGGGGTACTGATCTAAGTCTAGTACAAGCCGATACCATCAATAAATATATGTGTGCGTGTATGAAAACACACGCCTAAAGGCCCGCTAAAATCTCATATCGTATCTCCTAATATGAACCACATCATATCACCGATCTCGTGGCACCATGACCAAACTCGTCGACTCATCTCCAAATATCATCCATTATCCTCACCATCCAAGTGTAGGTATACGTGTGTGTATATATATATATACAGACACAGTCCCATACCTGTGTGTGTGTGTATATATGTCTATCCCCATATACGCACAAGTATAACAGTAAGCATGTGTATGTGTGTGAGTGTAAACCTATTCTAAGGTTCGCGACTAAGAAGCTAAACTAAGTTACTTCTAACTATTCTAAACTAAACCATGAACACAAATCATATCTTGATAATCATCCACGTAACATAAACGCATATCTATAACCATATATATATATATATATATATATAAGCTGTACAACGAACTGCGGGGGTGCTATACGCCATCCACCCGACTTCCCCCGTAGATATAATCTACTCACATTGCTCCCGTATGCCGTTGCCGAGGTCGCCACGTGCTTGCTTGTCTTCTCAAAGTACTCGTGGGGTACAAACATATCACATATAGCATCGGAAACGAAATCACGCACGAAATCCAAAATGTCGCACGAATCACCTATAGGTTAAATAAAACCTATAATTTACGCATGTAAGAATAACCAAACAACTCTCGACGATCGACGTATAAACGTGAATTGACCGAGTTAAAACACAAATATCAAACTAAATTTCAAAAACGTAACGAAATACGAGGCAGCAACTCAAGAAGATGGTCCCAGATTTTACCCTAAGTGAAATTAGCCAAAGTTGCATATGGGAAGGGTCTATTTTACTGGAGATAAAGCCATGGAACAAGCACGAAGCAATTTGGGTGCACCAAGGCTTACGGCCCAAATGAATAAATCTGTGGCCAGAACTTGGAGTGGGGGTCTCAGGTTTTGGGTATAGGTTCTAGGTTGCCTGCACATCTCTCAGTCTTCACTAAATATTTTTCAGGTGCCTCGGGTGATAGCAGATACCCAAACAGATCACAATTTCGATAAAATCTGTCGATGTTGGGGTTTCTAAGTTTGGGTTTGGGGTTTTATTCTCTGTTTTAGTTCAATTTACCATCACTACAGGGGTTGTGGTCACTAATTACAGCTCAATTGCACCTTTGGAATCAATTCAAACCCTAATCCCTAACTTGGAATTTTCAAAGCTCCCAAAACGACACTAAATTGGTTCTAATCAAACATGGATGTAAAATCAATGGAAATACTATGCTAAAGGTTCAGAAATTACCTCACTTGGCACTCATGAATCCCCTAGAGCACCAAAATGCAAACTTCTTGATCCAAAGTGTAGCTTGTGAGTTTATGCACATTTTTAGTGAAAGTGAGAGGGACTTTTGGTGTTGTTTTGAGGGTGATTTGAGGGTTTTGAAGTGGAGGGGGAAAGGGTTGCTGCCATGAGAGAAGAGAGGGAAGAGAAATGAAGAAGAACAATGAAAGGACAAGGAGCCATGGTCATGGGTTGACCCCTCACCTCTCTCTCTCTCACCCATACCTATTTGTTTATTCCTTTTTCTTTTCTTTTCTTTTCTTTTCTTTTCTCTCATAAAACCCAAAACCATGAATGAAAATGAAGAGAAAGCCATGTAGGAAAATGTAACACAAGTGTAAAAATGATATGGTGCATGTTTTGCACAAAACACACTTAAAGCCCGATTAGCGATTTTAATCGCGATTAGCACTAAAATAGTGTCAAATAGTTCATAAATTTTCGTGATTCGCTTATATCACATAAAGCACTCTCTTTTTAATATTTTTCAAATTTTTCCCCATTTATCGGTATTTAATTATACCGCCTTATTAAAATATTCAATATTTTATTATTTAATTATAAAAAAATTCCCAAAAATAATATTTTTTTTTTGAAATGTTACAGAGTGGCATACAATCAGTGCTCGTGCAACATGAACCGTTAATAATAGTGTTGTGTCTCATTAATACTATGTCTGAATGCAATAGGTAAATGAGATCTGCAACTAAGATACACATGCACAAACGAGTCCATATACTAAACCTTAAAGGTCAAGTCACTTAATCACGCCCAGACGCATAACGCCATGCGGGCAATTCCCCTGTAGATATTAAATTTACTCACCAACGATCCTGGCTAAGTAAAGCCAACCACCTGCTTTCCCCTCTTCGCAGCGTCCGAAGTCCCCGCCTGCGATCCTGAACACATATAACAATGAAGAAAGTGTATATAAGCAATCGACCAAAATACATACAACTACGTTTAACCGACACACCAACTCCAAACATACTCCCAAGTGTTCGTTTTAGTGGCTAACGAGCGTAGCGACATTACGAAACGAACTCAAGAGCAAAAGCTACACAAAGACACGAACAACATCGGCATTACCCTAGCTAGGAACGCAAAGCGACACAACTACCAAGTCTAGACCCTGATCGTACCGATCGCACATTCACAACACAATAACAAACGTGGAATCTAATATAAATAACGTCGCAACGTCAAAAGAAACCCACGCCTAAAATATCCGTAAATCTAGTAACCAGCCTTTATCATTTTAGCACAAAACTACAAGTTTTACCAAAAACTAGAATTTGCAAACATCACAAAATAGTAAGGTTAAACCATTTAAACTTTTGCTAAAATTTTAAATCTCACTAATTAGGATTAGTAAAAACTTAGATTGCTAATTAGCTTAATTATCCAATTAGAAAAATATCATTTAACAAATTAGCAACTTGGTTTAATTTTCATTTGTCTTAGCTTAACACTTAACCATTCCACTAATCAAAACCCTAATTTGATTATCAAAATGATATCTTGAATTTCAAAACATGAATTTAAAAGCTTAAATTAAACATGTAAATAAGCTAATTAAAGTATTAAACTACAAAAAGAGATTAGGGTTAAGGTTTTATACCTTCAAAGAACACAACTTGAAACTAGAAAAAACTCAAAGTTTAGCCTCCAAAAGAACACTTCCATGAAAATCCAACCTAGATTAGGGTTAAGGAAATGAAGGGAAATGATTATATTTGATTTTCTATGAATTTAGTTGGATTTTTCATGATTATTTTGAAGCAAAAAGTGAAGAAATGAGATGAGAAGGAGATGGGGCAGTGATTGTAAAGAGAATTCTTGATGTGTAGTATGAAAATTGATAAGAAATCACAACCAAAAATTATTTGACCGCAATCAACTACGGTGTCGGATGTAGATTGTTAATGAGTGCGGATCGTCCACAGGGAAAGTGTAATCGTTCGTCTTTTGGATTAGATGAATTCAAACTTTAAAAAAAACAAAACAAAACAATTCAAGATTTATAGTTGAAGTTCAAGAATTAGAAAATTTAGATCTAATAACAAGAAAAAGATAAAATCAAGAATTAATAGTTTGATGATTTTTCCAAACCAAATATCAAGAATCTATATGAGGCTCCTAGGAATCAATCGGATCTATAGATGTGATGTAATCTTACAATTACGTATTTTTATCCTTCGATGAATTGATACTAGATTGATGATGATCGATCGAGAATTAGGGATTTCTTATGAAACTAGGGTTTCATCTTATCCCTTGTTCTTTCGTCGATATCATTCACATTCTAGCCTCTAGTAAATTCAAGAAACGATCATAGATCCCTAATTTCGAGCGATAACAATCAAGAAAGTATCGCAACGAAACTAGGTCATCAATTCTTGAACTTGCTAGGGTTTACAAAGCTCGTAGGACTCAAGAATCGTATTAAGATTTGTTACATCATCATTCTATTGATCGTCTCGACTCCTTTACGAGCGGAGTTTTACTCAAACATCACAACAAGAACTACAATCACAAATTGAGATCTAATCATGATGCAAGAATTTAAAGAAAACAAGATTAAAGAATTTCACCTTTTATTTATATCAACAATTTCGTTACATTCGCTCAAGAACTACAAGAGGAAGAACTCGATCGTCGATTTGGCTTCGCTCATCTCTGTGAGTCACGGATCGGCTTGGATCACTTGTCCGATTGAAGATCGGCTCGTCTCCTAAAAGGTTGAAGGCTTCTTGCTTGATTGGTACTCGGGATCTTGAATTTGGAGTGGAATTAGGGTTAGGGTTTCGCACAAGTCTTGTCACTAGACTTGTGGAAGAAAATGGTGTAAGAATGAACTAATGAAGAACTAGCTAACTAAAGATTGAACAACTCAACCCTTAGATCTAGGTTCCTATTTATAGACATCAAAACCCAAGATCTAGGATTTCAAATTTGAATTTCCCTCCAAAATTTTGTTGAGGAGATTTGAATTTCCCTCCAAAAGTTAGTTAGAGGAGAAGCTTCTAGATGTGATTAGTTAGGAGGGAGCTTCTAGAAGAGATTAGTTAGGAGCTTAATTAGGATTAGCTTAATGATCTTCTTTGCTGATCTGGTAGAAGCTTCGAGATAATTCTGGAATTTGAAGCATGTGAAATGAATGTGAGCCAAGAGATAAGAATTTTCCACTGAAAATGAAGCGCTGACGTGGCAGAAGCGCCGCGGAACCGCGGCGCAGCGGAACCGCGGCGCAAGCCGGCTCCCGCCGCGGTTCCGCGGTGCTTCTGGGGCTTCATGGCTTGGGCTCTCTGCATATGCTTTGGGCTGACTTTTGGGCCTTTGTTTGATATATTGAATTTTGTTTTGTCTTCTGTGTCACTACCAGATCTGCATCTTTTGAGTTGGCGTAATTTTGATCAGCTCTTTGGCTTTTCTTCCGGATTTTCCTGCACAGACTCAAGACAAGTGTTGCGCAATATAGGGATGATGCGATGCCATGATAAACACACAATTTCCTCAGAAATTTCGGTTTTAGAGTCTAACAAATGCAATCTGATATTTCAGGACTGTTTTGCTAATATGTGAAATATGAATGCCGAACACTTCTAGATGAGTGCAAATGTTAGGGAAATTGCTGTGTTAAAAATACATTATTTTCTACTGATCAAATTCCCCCAAACTTATTTTCGATCGTCTCGAGCGAATTGTTTTATTAAAAAGAGAAGGAGAAAATAAAGAATGAGAAAAACTAACTAGCACACTTTCGTAGGCAACACGATTGCACTGAGCACGTGCAACAAGCCTTTAAACCTCTAGGTGTCCCTAGTAGGAGGAGTGTTGTCTCCTGAGGGTTTTCAGCGGATTGCACCCACAAAATCCAATAATAAAAGAAAGATCATGAATATTACATTTAAAGAAAAGCCTTGAAAATTAGGGTTTCCAACTAAGCTAGCTTTTCGGTTGTCATGAGCCCTATCTTAATGGTCATGAAAAGATGTTAGAAATCACGTCCTCCCTCAATAAAACATTGTCTTATTCTTCATTCCTATATTTCTTCCAAACATCGATCATATAACCCTGCGTGTGTGTAAAGACATCCCTACACCCGGAGAATTCAATTCAAGCTATCATACTCTTGCCCATCAGCCTCAGTACTTTTTAATTAATGAATATTTAGATGAGATTGCTCACACACTTTCATGCGACCGTTAATACTTCTTGAGGTACTAACCGACCGATTACTCATGTGCTTGCTTATTTGGTGTATTTTCCTCGTCCTGCACCACCTTAGGCATAGCAGTGACTCCCAGACCAGTTGGCCTTAGGGCACTAGGTGAAGAGGCACCCTCGCTATATATTTTTTTATTGCCCTTGGTGATAACAAAACCAGTGTCCATTTTTCTCACCACTTTATATTTTCTTCATTTTTTTTTATTTCCTTCATACATCGGCTTTAAGACAAGAGCATTTCAAGGTATCCTCTACTATCCCGGGCTTCAAGACGTGTGTAAGTGCGAATAGCAGGGTATCAACGTTCAAAATGTTTGGCTTCCAGAATAGGAACTATTTTTCAGACTTATTTTTATCCTCAGATTAGTGACTTCCTTTATCTTACTAACCCTTGGGACAATGGCTCATAACTACTTATTACTAGTTCGTATAAGAAAACTTCTAATTTTCTTAGTTTTCTTAAATTTTTCTAATCTCAAGGATGTAATTTTTCACTATCTAATCTTTTATTATCTTATTTATATACAAAAAAATATTTTTATCTTTTGAAATTTATTTAATTTTTATAGGTTTTCAAAAATGTTTTGTGCTTATGCAAAGTATGATGCAAATGATGCGAAAATAAGCACAAACCTCCCCCAAACTTGTTTTCAACAGTGTCCTCACTGTTGCCATCCGCTAAATCTGAAAAAACCTGTAAGCTTGGGAGGAATTTATTAGTGGGGGAAAAATATTTAAGTGAAGATCCTCCCCCAAACTTATTTTTGGCTCATCATTTTGTAAAAAAAAAATTCTTTTCAAGAGCCAGAAAAAATGCCCCCCCCCCAAACTTGAGTTATGCAATGTTAATATTTTGAAAATCACATGAGGGGGTCAAAAATCATTGGTCGATGCCAAGCTTTGCAAAGACCGAAGGTTAACACCAACCATTCAAAAAATTTATCAATGCAGTGCTCTGGTTGGTGGAAGAAGAAGTGGGGAAAGGTTAAGTGGTGGAATAGAATGTGTGTGCGTCTCATTTTGGAGAGACGATGCAGTGAATGTGATGGATTACTTGCATTCTTTTTACTGTTCAGAGAAAGGGGTGGAGGTTCAATTTCAGTGATTGGGAGATGAATCATCTCAACACCCGTGTCATTCAAAAATGCGAGTTCATCAGCGAAGATTTCCACAAAAGTTCTATCTATACCCCGATGAATAATGTCATCACAAAGTGCGGGGTGATCTTCAGACTCTAAGAACAGTTCATAATCAGTGTTAATTGTTGACCCGGACATCTCGGTGGAAGAGTCCGTATGTGTAAGATACATAGTTGGGTCAAACAACAACATATGAAAAGAGTCAAGATCAGTATCAGGAGGATCATCAAATTCGCTGCTGTCGACATCCATTAAGTCGACAGAACAGACATGAGCAGTAGATTCGGAGGGTACACTTCCCAACTTGTAAATGTTTAGCTCTATTGACCTATTCCCGAAGGATAGGGTCACAGAATCGTTATGACAGTTGATAATAGCATTGGAAGTGGCCAAAAAGGGGCGACCTAAAATCACCGGAATTTGATTCCGTGGGTTCGCTACAGGCTGTGTATCAATTACAATAAAGTCCACAGGGAATATGAATTCCCCGATTTTTATTAAGACATCCTCCAGTTCACCCCTAGGTTTGGTGATTGATCGGTCAGCCATCTGGAGAGTTATGCTCGAGGGCTTTAACACTCCGATACCTAGTTGCTCGTAAACCGAATATGGAAGCAAGTTAACACTAGCGCCAAGGTCTAGTAAAGCACGGTTAATGTGTTTTTCCCCAATAGAAATGGAAATAGTAGGATATCCAGGATCCTTACGTTTCCTCGGTAATTGCTGGGGAAAGGCTGTGTCTACTGTTTTTGCCATGAATATCTTCTTGGGCACTTGAGTCTTCCTCTTCCTAGTGCACAAGTTCTTAAGAGTTTTCGCATAGGACGGAACTTGTTGGATAGCATCTAGGAGAGGGATGTTGATGTTAACTTGCTTAAAAATGTTCATAATCTTCTCCATATGTGGACTCGATGTGTTAGCCCTTAACCGATTAGGATAAGGCGCTTTAGCAATAAGCGCTGGGTCCATCATAGGAGAAGGAAGTGTGTGTGGACCCGATCCCAAAATAGAAGGGGGGATCGTCCGTGGAGGAGTAAAAGAGGTGGGCTGAAGTGGCGAGCCTTTTGGGAAATGAAGAATAGGCTCGGAAGAAGGTGGTGGGGTAGAAGAACTGGGGTCAGAATTAGAAGTGTGTGTGTGAGGAAAGGTCTCAGCCGGGGTATCATTGATTGATTTTTCAGTATCATCAAACTCTTCCCCAAGGTTATTGTCAAGCACTCTTCCAGATCTCAACATGATTGCATCCACATGATGTGAATAGCCAGGATTGGGTAAAGGTTGAGCTGGAAGTTTTCCTTTCTCTCTTGCACGCATTTCGGATTTTAGTTGTGCAATTTGTTCTTCCATCGATTTGATGTTCTCATTTTGAGAGATAATGATCTTCATCACATTCTCGACGGAAGATTGCCAACTTGCCGTCCCTTCGATGGATTGTTTCATGAAAGCATCCAAGGTTTGTGCTAGTGCAGAGGTATTATCTGTACCGGTCAATTACAAAGTGTTTTCATGTGGTGCAAAAGTGTTGGCCGGATTTTGGAAGTTTTGTGATTGGAAGGGGTGCTGACTCAATTGAAGTGGTGGTTGCTGTTGTGGTGGAGGGACCCTTTGGAAATTGTTTTGGGTTGGAACCGTGTTTTGAAATTGGGATTGGTTCCAACCAAAATTCGGGTAATTCCTCCAACCCTGATTAGATGTGGAAGAAAATGGGTCGTTTCTAGGTCCTTGTTGGTAAGCAGAACTGATATGCTCATGACCTTGAAACAGAGAATTTCATGGACATTCTTCCGTCAAGTGAGAAGGATCAGAACAGCAGCCACATACAGTTTTGGAGAGTGACATTTGGTTTAGGGCGGCGGATAAAAATTTGTTTTCCATAGCATCGAATTTCTTGTGTAAAGCTGAAATTTCAGCTTCAGCTCTAATTCCTATGGAAACATCATTGCCATCCCTAGACGATTGACTCACACCCTTCCACTGTAAATATCTTTCAGCGAAATCTTCTAAGTATTTCCAAGCTTCCCCATCATCCTTAGTCATAAAGTTGCCTTGACACATGGATTCAAGGGTCTGTCTCGTGTTAGGATTAATGCCCTCATATATGATACGGCACGGTTCCCATCTCGGGATGCCGTGATGTGGACATTGGACTAACAGATCCTTGAAACGTTCAAGACATTTTGAAAATGTTTCATTTGGAAGCTGGGTGAATTGATAGATTTCGCTACGTATTCAAGCTGTCTTTTGATGTTGGTAGAATTTCTTAAGGAATGCTTTGACGAAGTCTTCCCAATTTGAAATGGAATGTGCGGTAGTGTTATATAGCCACTTCTCGGCTAAATCGCACAAAGTGAATGGGAGAAGACGAAGACGTAAAGCATCCACAGAAAGCTGTGAAGTACCCATCATTGCGCATACATTTTCAAATTTGGTGATAAATGCGTATGCGTCCTCAGACTCGAGACCGTGAAATTTTGGTAGAAGGTTGATGTATTAGGGTTTTATTTGAAAATTTTCCCCGTTGGCTGGTGGAATGGAAAGACAGGTGGAAAGGGGACCTCGTGTTGGATAGCACCTCTCTTGGAGAGAAATGCGAGGTGGATTCTGCGCACCAACGGACGGCGGCAGAGTAGTGGAAAAGAAGTTCGATAGAGGTGGATCCATCGAAGTGGGTGTGGTGGTGGGTAATGAAAAGGTAAGTGTAGAAATACCGACTTTAGGGTCGATTGGAAGGACGCGGACTAACTGGCACTAGAAACCCGTGTCCAGCCTATCTTGCACTAAAAAGGGTTAGTACAAGTGGCAGCGTGAATTTATAATTAGGGAAAATGATGAATGCGGTGTTTGTTTTGAAAATTGGACGGATTTTGGAAAATATGATGCAACACAACAAATGCAACACACAAAACCCTAATTTTAGGGGTCACCTAGGTCAAAACTCTAGACCGCTCCTAACTGCCAAAAGACAAGTCGCAGGATAAATCCTCCACTGCCTCTATGTCCCCCTGTGGCCAGGTAAGTGCCAGGTAAGTGGGAAGGTACTCCACTACGTAAGTAGTGGGCCTAATTAATAACCACTAGCCTTCGACACACTTGCCTAAGACACCACAAGAAAATGCGGATAAGCAATGAATTACCCACGGCCTTCTCTTGTCCTAAGTGAGCGCGACGGTCCTTAGAGTCATCTCTAGATATTTTAATTAATGAGGGTAATGCGGATGCAAGTTTGTGATTTTTGGGGCTTAGGAAGGATAATGAACTCCCCACCTAATCTGGATTTGGTCTTTGCCCCTTAATGTCCGTATTAATTATGCAAACAACCACAAATAAAAACAAGCACAATTTAATTTTTGCTTTTTGCGGCGCTGCGATTTATTTGCAAAGAAACCTGCACAAAATGTTAATTGGAGCAGATTTTAGGAAGGAGATAAGAAAGATTGAGATTACCTGAGAATTTGGTGCAGTGACTCAACAAGGGGGCCACGGAACCGCCGCATAAGGGGGGTCTTTGCCGCGGAATAGCGGTGGGATGGTGGGATCTCTGCACAAAAATTTATAACAATGCTCCTGTTGCTCCCTTTAGCTCTCTGGAATATTCACAAAAAATTTATCCAAGCTCCAATGATTCCAGATTTCCTCGCAATCAAATCACAACACACGTATTAGGGTTTGTGCGAGTTTAGATCTAACAATTTATAATAGAATAAATCTTTCAACTCAAATTTCAAAATACGAACAATTAGCGCACTATCCCCGGCAACGGCGCCATTTGATTGTAAAGAGAATTCTTGATGTGTAGTATGAAAATTGATAAGAAATCACAACCAAAAATTATTTGACCGCAATCAACTACGGTGTCGGATGTAGATTGTTAATGAGTGCGGATCGTCCACAGGGAAAGTGTAATCGTCGTCTTTTGGATTAGATGAATTGAAACTTTAAAGAAAAGAAAACAAAACAATTCAAGATTTATAGTTGAAGTTCAAGAATTAGAAAATCTAGATCTAATAACAAGAAAAAGATAGAATCAAGAATTGATAGTTTGATGATTTTTCCAAACCAAATATCAAGAATCTATATGAGGCTCGTAGGAATCAATCGGATCTATAGATGTGATGTAATCTTACAATTACGTATTCTTATCCTTCGATGAATTGATACTAGATCGATGATGATTGATCGAGAGTTAGGGATTTCTTATGAAACTAGGGTTTCATCTTATCCCTTGTTCTTTCGTCGATATCATTCACATTCTAGCCTCTAGTAAATTCAAGAAACGATCATAGATCCCTAATTTCGAGCGATAACAATCAAGAAAGTATCGCAACGAAACTAGGTCTTCGATTCTTGAACTTGCTAGGGTTTACAAAGCTCGTAGGACTCAAGAATCGTATTAAGATTTGTTACATCATCATTCTATTGATCGTCTCGACTCCTTTACGAGCGGAGTTTTACTCAAACATCACAACAAGAACTACAATCACAAATTGAGATCTAATCATGATGCAAGAATTTAAAGAAGAAAAGATTAAAGAATTTCACCTTTTATTTATATCAACAATTTCGTTACATTCGCTCAAGAACTACAAGAGGAAGAACTCGATCGTCGATTTGGCTTCGCTCGTCTCCGTGAGTCGCGGATCGGCTTGGATCACTTGCCCGATTGAAGATTGGCTCGGCTCCTAAAAGGTTGAAGGCTTCTTGCTTGATTGGTACTCAGGATCTTGAATTTGGAGTGGAATTAGGGTTAGGGTTTCGCACAAGTCTTGTCACTAGACTTGTGGAAGAAAATGGTGTAAGAATGAACTAATGAAGAACTAGCTAACTAAAGCTTGAACAACTCAACCCTTAGATCTAGGTTCCTATTTATAGACATCAAAACCCTAGATCTTGGATTTCAAATTTGAATTTCCCTCCAAAAGTTTGTTGAGGAGATTTGAATTTCCCTCCAAAAGTTAGTTAGAGGAGAAGCTTCTAGATGTGATTAGTTAGGAGGGATCTTCTAGAAGAGATTAGTTAGGAGCTTAATTAGGATTAGCTTAATGATCTTCTTTGCTGATCTGGTAGAAGCTTCGAGATAATTCTGGAATTTGAAGCATGTGAAATGAATGTGAGCCCAGAGATAAGAATTTTCCACTGAAAATGAAGCGCTGACGTGGCAGAAGCGCCGCGGAACCGCGGCGCAAGCCGGCTCCCGCCGCGGTTCCGCGGCGCTTCTGGGGCTTCATGGCTTGGGCTCTCTGCATATGCTTTGGGCTGACTTTTGGTCCTTTGTTTGATATATTGAATTTTGTTTTGTCTTCTGTGTCACTACCAGATCTGCATCTTTTGAGTTGGCGTAATTTTGATCAGCTCTTTGGCTTTTCTTCCAGATTTTCCTGCACAGACTCAAGACAAGTATTGCGCAATATAGGGATGATGTGATGCCATGATAAACACACAATTTCCTCAGAAATGTCGGTTTTAGAGTCTAACACATGCAATCTGATATTTCAGGACTGTTTTGCTAATATGTGAAATATGAATGCCGAACACTTCTAGATGAGTGCAAATGTTAGGGAAATTGCTGTGTTAAAAATACATTATTTTCGACTGATCAGGCAGCAAGGATTTCAAGTGGCCAGCCAAGGGAAAGGAGGTGGAGGTTTGTGGAAAATTGTAGAAAAATCTAGAAGAAACTTCAATTATTGCTTAATAAAACAAAATACCATCATGTCACCATTTTCTTTTCTTTAATAATTCATTTTAATTACAATTTACATGATATTTTGGAGAGAAGGTTCTAAACATAATTCTAGTGATTAGTTTAGTATAAAACCACATTAGTAGTAATTACCCCACAAAAAAAAGTAATTACCACAAATAAAGTGCACAAATAAAGAATTAAAATAATATTTTATTAGGGAAAAATTCTATGTGAACCAAAATTTCCCATTGACCCCCAAAGTTCTCGCACTAGCTTTCTTCTAGCTAAACTAGGTGCCGGCAAGTCTATATTGATGTTTGATCACAATGGGGTTAAAACGGAAAATACAGACTATTTTACCCTAAAAACGGAAAATTCGCAAAACGATTTCTAAAATGTTACATTTCTAGCTTCATGAGAGGTGAAGAAAATTAGTGAGAAAATTATTTCTAAAGTGAGTAAAATTCCTACTTCATCAATCTCTTCTTTACTAGCCATTTAGATTGGGTTGTTTCTTCACTAGTTCATCACTTGGTGAAGAGGTAGCTTGTGTTTGTGTCTCCTTGACGTAGATCATCTTCGGCCTCGAAGACTTCAAGAAACCTTGTTCATTTCACCTTGTGGAGCCTCACTAGAGTACGGGAGATCACTACTTGGAGCAAAGGGACTACTACACGGAGCTATTGAAGTGAAGAACCGGTCTACAAAGGTTGTATTCCTCGTTCACTTAGATGTAAAGATGTTTACATGCTTGTTCTTCTAATTCTCTAGTTTAGATTCTAGCGTTAGGGTTCTTTAGCGCGCCAAAAATTTTGAAAACGGCATGGTCGATGCCTCCCGAAACCCAGCGGCACCCTAGAGAACCATGCACGTATCACGGCATAAGTAGCTGGCGTTTCATAATAAGGAAATAGGTGTGTGTGTGTGTGTATACTTATCTTTTTTTAACATATATGTACCGCCTTTGAAATGATTTAGAAGGGTTTTCTTTCTAAATTTTCATTCCATCATGGACACGTAGAAAATATGGAGACTATAGCTCTTTTTTGAAAATCCCTTCCGTAAATATTGATGCATGCAAAAATACTCAGACACAGTCCTCAGACTAGTCCTGCTCGATTACTAAACCGTATATATCATGAAAAACATAGTTCTCGAAGGGAAATCAATCTCGAAATAGAGCATACAATTACCACGTGCGTCTGGTGCGCACAAAAATCGAAACCAAATACAGCACCACGAATGTGTACGGAAACAAAACTCAAGTGCAACAGGTGTGCACGAAAACATTTGTCAAGTGCAACGGATGTGCCTGACAACAATATCAAGTGCATCTAATATGCACGAAGAATCTCGATTAGGTGCATCTGTGTGCACAAAATCACATCAAGTGCGCCAAGTGTGCGCAAGAATCTCAATCAAGTGTGTCAGGTCCGCACAAAAGTATCTAGTGCAGTAAGGTGCACGATAATGAAAATCAAGTGCACAAGATGCATGAAGACATAAATCCTATGCACGAGGGTGCCTAAAAACAAATATCGAATATAAAAATCGAAATCAGCGGTATACGACATACACCAAATCAAATCAAGTATACCGCGATCTATGAACTCGTAAACGTATGCAGCTGCGTGCACTAAATCATATCGAATATTGAAAGTGTTCGTAAACCACATCGAATGTATAAGTCCAAATCATGTGCATACTGCATCCACGAAATCAAAATCAAGTACCTCGAAGTGCGTAAAAATCATAATCAAGCGTAAATGGGTATGCGCAAAAACAAAAATCAGTACAACTGATACACGAAAATACGAATCAAGTGTAACTGTAGTGCACAAAGAAAATATCAGTTATAAAAAATCGTCAAAATACCGAAATCAGGATGACGAAAACGTGACATCCGAATCATCAGGACACAAATCATAAATAACTGTTGTCGAGGTGACCCTCCTTCAAAGTCGAAAGGCGCTAATGCATCCAAGACTGTCAGAGCAAGATATCTACTTGCCTCCTGTTCACGGTCTGGCGCCTTCTGCCTTTAGGTTCTTATCTCTCTCTGCGGATTACCAGTTATATGCATCCTCGGCCCGACAGCCCGATTCAGAGTAATGACTGAAACAATCCCTTTCTGGCGCTTCTCTGAAGATCTCCTGACCAATTAACATGGTCACTCGTAACGTATCAATGATGGAAATCTTTAACCCACTGAGTGCGCGTGATACGACCGATCCTGGGTTCAAGTCTTCTCATGTAGTATTCCAGAAAGATCATGTTGGGGTCTCTTTCCCAAAATCGTCTCTGCAGAACTGCCCGGAAGTTGGCACTCCTTACTCAATCTGTTCCTTGCTTCAGGACAGTTGCATTCTTTTCATGACTTTTCTCTGGAATTATGGCTGCATTCGATGCCTCTGCATGTGTATCAAATCTCTGATGTCAATGGAGTGGAACGTCATCTCGTCAAGATCTCATACGAACCTCTAACTCCGCTTCCCTTCGGTATGGACCAATTTGGAATCATCTCTTCATAGCTGTGTAGACTACGCTCCTATTAGCTGTAGTCACATCTAGAGTCTCTTTTTCCAATGCTACGAACTCAACATATCTAATATCCTGTAGAAGGCATCTGGCCAATTACGTCCTCAGAAACTCGTCCATGTCATCGGAGTAATGTTCCTTCGCTCGTCCTTTCTTGATCGACTCACAATACGTCTGTGTGAGGTCCCCTTCTAACTGAAGCTTATCAATCTGATGTTCTCGCATCGGAGTATCCAAACGAACAACATGTCCTAGTCATTCATCCAGGGGTGATTAGTGATCTTCTATCCTATCCCCATGTATAAACTTATGCTACAATAGCTTTAATGATGTGGGGACGATATCTTAACAACTCAGCAACAGCTAACTCGCTCGTCCGCATGGTAGACAATACCTCAAACATCTTGAGTAGATAGTATGTCAATAGTCTTCACCATCTGGCTGGCCTCTAACAATAGCCCGATCATCTAGTGCAGATCCTGAATGCTCGCGTCAACAAAAAATCTTAATAACACAATAAATCAATGCATTCGTATGTATCCGAAATACGCCCTTGTTAGTCCTCGTCCATGACAAGCTCGTGCTGACCGCATCTCCGGTCGCAGCTCTCTCTCTCTCTGCTCGTGTAACCACGGTAATGGAAACCACAATCCGATATCGATGAGGATAGATTATAGGAACGAATAGAAATGCCATGCATAAGAAATGTACATCCTAAGGCTTCTTAAGCGGAGTAGCGTATCGTAAGTATGCCGCGGAACATACACATGGTACGTCACTCTACTTAAGTCACCTACTCCATCAACCAAGATCAACCTACGCGATGAAAGTTTGGGTCTAATACCCCCTCGGCCAAGTCTAAGTTCCATAAGGTCAAGCCTAGGTTCCGAATTTATATATATACGCCCTAGACTCCGCATAGTCAAACCTAGACTCGAACCAAGGTTAAACCTCACGCTCTGATACCAACTTTGTCACGACCCGTAAAGGCACGTGATTAGCACTTGAATCATGTGAAGTCTATAGGACCCCACCTAATTCAAATAAGCCAAAAGCCCAGAAATCTAAACTTTTTAGGGAAAATATTGGAGGTGAAGTTTTGAAATAACGGTACAATGAAAACAACTTCTTAATTTAAAAGATAAGTAATAGTATACGAAAATAAAATGTTTTGTAGCTATCTTGAAAACATGTTTCGTCATTGAAAATTTCGACAGCACCTCCTTTGTATATTTTAACCCTAAAACAAATACAAGTAATAATAAATAGCATCCCCAAGCGGGAGCTAGCTCTTCGCCAAATAGAGGAAACAACCACGCAATGATATAAATATACAACGCCGAAGGGCGAGGATCAAAACTCAGAAATAAAGTAAAGAAAACTAAGCATCGTCAGGAAAACCAGAAACAATAATAAACAGACAACCGCGACTCTAAGGCCGAAAGAATATACAAACTGTGGTTTCTAAGTCTACTAAACATACATAGTCTGGTTGATGGAGCTTTTAACTAGATACAACTGAAATACAAAAAAAAGTACAATGGTGGTCATGATGCAAGTGAACCCACCTACCAAAGCAATCACCTGGAAGGAAGTGGTGTGCCAGTGAAGCCTCTACGGAACCTGTACAGCTAAACCTGCAAAAAACTGTAGCACAACGGGGGTGAGTTGCTAACTCGTGAATAGAAGACATCACCGAGTAGAAACCGGATGTATGACTATCTCTTAGGTCATACAGTACAATACAATAATAACAGTAGCACTATAACATCGAGTAACAGTAGAGGTAATAATGTAGACATATGTGTAAAATCAAGTACTCGTGTCCGTGTCATAAAGTAACTACATGTCATATGTATTATGTATGAATGCATCACTAGAAGGGTGTGTCCAGCAACGTCACAGAAAAATCAGGATAAACCTGAGTGCCAAATATCAACACATGAAAATATCATGAAAACCGTGTCCATCAGCGACACAAAATCCTCAAATCTCGGGCTCCGTCAGTCCGGTAGGCCCATGTCATCAGATCTCATGACTACGGTCGGTATCCTCCGGATATCCACCGCGCCAAATATCACCGGTCGGTAGTGCACCTCTGCCGGCTCAACGTCTCTCTATACGACCTTCTTGCCCCGGGGTACGTCACTGGGTCCACCATGTACCCGCAGACGGTGCATCCCCCTCCTCGAATCGGGTATGTGTATACACATGGCTCAAGAACCGAGAAATCTCATGGTGGACGCCACACATCATATTATGAGAAATCGCATTTTGCTTTTGAAAATTATAATCATGAGTTTATAAATATCACTTGCGGTTTCCCCAAATCCAGAAATCACATGAACACGGAAATCTCCAAAAGAAACACAATCTATGAGTATACAATGAGATAATAAATACCGACGTAAAGCCAATGATCAGTGCATAACTAGAATGTATGGATGCAAATGCATATGATATCTAAGAAGAAATACAAAGTCTACACCAGCATTTAAGATCATGAATGTAAGACAATACTACTTCTACATATTGTCAGATTATATGAATGAAATAAAGGTTCTTTAGTGTGTACGTGCATGGCAATTACCGATGATGATGTGTGTGAGCGGCAAGCAAGTGTACGTGCAACATACGCATCATCGGTAATGGTGCAGGTGTCCTAACAGACGAGATCATAATAGCTGAAGAAAACACATGTATATATGCAATGCAATGAGAACAATATGAATATAACGGAAAAGGAATAGTAAACGCAACATTATAGAATACATATCTGGATACGAGTCATACGGTTTTAGTGTTTGAAATAGCATGAATCGTGGTTTTTAGAAAAGTATGGGTTATGGTGTTTTTGAGAAAACATATTTCCTTTGAAAATCCTTAGCATCCCTTAGATTGTCTTTTGAAAATACTCACGATTCGTTAGTTTGAAAATAGGTATGACTCGAGCCTAGTCTAGCATCTACCTAAAAAACTAAAAGACTAAACTAAGAACCTAGTCGGAGTGATAAGAAAATCTAAACATATTCCGATTAGATATATCTAGTAGTCGGCGATCCATCCTCATAGCATCACGTACGGTATAATACATCGTACGGCATCCTCGAGTCAAGAGGGCAGATCAATCATCAGATATACCTCGTATGGTAATATCCATCGTACGGCATTGTAGGGTGTTTTTCGTCACCCCATTGAGATGGGAATACGAGCGCGCTCATCAGGCGCATTACAGATTCCCCCTGTCATGGGTAGGCTGGGGTTTATTGAATGTGGGGATCCGAATCTCCGGCAGCCGCGGACTAAGCTGTCGTTAATTACCCCTCGCCTTTGGAGCGAGAAAACCTCCGATTGACGGGTCAAACAGGTCATGCGAACTCAATGTGCAGTGTTGTGTTTTGAAAGGATTTTGGATATATCGAGGGCCCCGCAGAGTTTTTACGGGGGTCCCGCTACCCGGATAGCGGGCTGGGGGTTAAGGGGGCTAGCAGCCCCTCTTGCAGGGTGCGGGGCAGCGCCCCAGTAGAAATTTTTTTTCTAACAGGGACAGTGTCGTGGAGTGTGGGTGTATCTATATATATATATACATATACACATATATATAAAAAGGGGAAAAGCATCCAAAGGACGCGTGGGGGCCAGCGCCTCACGTGCATGGCACACAGAGGCTGGGCATTGGCACCTTACGTGCTTGGCACGTAGGCATGAGCGCTCTGGGCGCTGGGCGCCCCACGTGGTTGGCACGTGGGCGCGAGCGCTCTGGGTACCCCACGTGCTTGGCACATGGGTGCGAGCGCTCTGGGCGCTGGGCGCCCCACGTGCTTGGCACGCGGGCGCTGGGCAACAACAGAAAATAGGACTTTGTCCCTGCACTGGGAGCTGTGCTCCCGATTTGACCCCTGGAGTTAAACTCCTAAAAAGAGATTAATTTACGGAGTTGAACTCCAACAGATCTTGAATGGAGTTAAACTCCTAAAAAAAATTTGAAATGATCAAAGGGGGCTGCTTTGTTTCTCCCCTTTGGCCCTGGATCTTCCCAAGATGGGATTTCTGGAGATGGGTCTCCTTCTTCTTTCTGTCGGTTGGCCGGATCTTGAAGAAAGGGGGGAGATTTAATAATCTTCCCTTTTTGAGATCTAATGGAAGATCTGAGCTCCCCTTTGTGGGTTTTGTGGTAAAAAACTATTTAGTTTTGGAAAAGGAAGAGTAAAACTCTTGATTTAATTTAAAAGGGAAAGAAGGTTTAGAACCTTGAGGAAGGAGAAGGAGGCACAAAAAACCCTAGAGTTTGAAAGAATAAAAAGTATCTCCTTTATTCATCATCATGTTGCCTTTTATAGGCTTACACATTTACATATAGCCCCTTGGGCTTTGCAAAATGGCATTTTGCCCATCTCATGCCTTATGTGCTCACTTCTTTTGCACATAAGCCATGGGCTTTACAAAAATTTGTCTTTATGCCCATTTTGCTTACATTCATGCATAAAAAATTACATCAAAATTATTTATTACATGATTTTTATTTTGGCATGGAGGGAGGCCGGCCGCTTCATGTTCGGGCTCGACTCAGGCATGAGCCTACCTGATCTAGGCTTGGGCCCACTTGGTTTGGGGTTGACCTTGACTTTGACTTGGTCAACCGGGGTGCAATCTTCGAACCCAACAAAGTGCCCCCCATCAATAAATGCACACCACATATGTGGGTCGTGTGCATGAAATTGATGGATCTTCTTTCGCGTGGAGGAAACTTTCTTTGATTCTCACTTTTTGGGATGCACTGCCCTTTTTACGACATGGACGGTCGACGCTTGACGTGTCTCCGAGACGGAGTGTCCGCAGAAGACGTTTCCCCGGCAAGGAGTGATTTGGTCCCCGCTTTGTAGGAAGCCTGCACTGCCCTTTTTACTACATGGACGGTCGACGCTTGACGCGTCTCCGAGACGAAGAGTCCGTGGTAGACGTTTCCCTGGCCCGGAGTGATTTGGTTCGCGCTTTGTGGGAAGCTGGCACTGCCCTTTTTACGACATGGACGGTCGACGCTTGACGCGACTCCGAGGCGGAGTGTCCGTTGTAGACTTTTTCCTGGCCCGAAGCGATTTGGTTCCCGATTTGTGGGAAGCCTGCACTGCCCTTTTTACGACATGGATGGTCTACGCTTGACGCGTCTCCGAGGCGGAGTGTCCGTGGTAGACTTTTCCCTAGCCCGGAGTGATTTGGTTCCCGATTTGTGGGAAGCATGCACTGCCCTTTTTACGACATGGACGGTCGACGCTTGACGCATCTCCGAGACGGAGTGTCCGTGGTAGACTTTTCCCTGGCCTGGAGCGATTCGGTTCCCGATTTGTGGGAAGCCTGCACTGCCCTTTTTACGACATGGACGGTCGACGCTTGACGCGTCTCCGAGGCGGAGTGTCCGTGGTAGACTTTTCCCTGGCCCGGAGCCATTTGGTTCCCGATTTGTAGGAAGCCTGCACTGCCCTTTTTACGACATGTTCGGTCGACGCTTGACGCGTCTCCGAGGAGGAGTGTCCGTAGTAGACTTTTCCCTGGCCCGGAGTGATTTGGTTCCCGATTTGTGGGAAGCCCGCACTGCTCTTTTTACGACATGGACGGTCGACGCTTGACGCGTCTCCGAGACGGAGTGTTCGTGGCAGACTTTTCCTTGGCCCGGAGTGATTTGGTCCTCGCTTTGTAGGAAGCCTGCACTGCCCTTTTTACGACATGGACGGTAGATGCCGGAATTGGTTCGTTTGATTTGTGTTGACATCAGCATCGCTACACTGGAATACGGTACCAGGAGCGAATCATCATTTACCTTTGAGAGGATTTGAAGATTTTGGTTTTAGTTTGGCATCAACACCGCTTAAACTGGAATATGGTACCAGGAGCGAATCATCATTTGCCTTTGCCCGTTGGGGAGCGATGGCTTAGGAGACAGGTTTAGGTCCCTATCACCTAAGACTTTTCAATTTTATGAGCCGTAAGGGTCCCATAAAAGCGTTTTCTCCCTACGAATCGAAAGGTTCTCGTAAGTGTATTTTCTCCTTAGGAGTCGTGAGGACCCCCAAGTGTGTTGCTCCTTTGTGAGTCGCAAGGATCTCATGCGGGAATTTTCTCCTCACAAAGTCGAGAGGACTTTGCGAGTGCATTTCATCTCTTTTTCATGAGTTTGTGCCCTTTCGGGTTTTCACAAACTCGCCAGCAGTCCTGCTGTTTTTACTCACGGAGCCCTCTCGGGTTTTCATCCATGCCCGTTTTGCTTATGGACATACCGGTTTTTTTTGGCCCGGTGGGACTTTAAATGTAGTCTCACCGGTAGGACTTTGGGAGAGATAGGGATCGTTTTACGCCCGTGGATTGTATACGGTTTTGCAAGATGTATGATCCAGACCGTAGGGCCGGAAGAATTTCTGGACTTTGTTGGCGTCTGCATCGCTATCATATTACGATATCATTCTGTGCCTGAAATTTATAAGTGACTAAATAAAAACCATTTACTAGTAATTACATAATTAAAATAGGTCTTTTTAAAATTTATAATGAAAAATAATTACGGTTTAGTTTTACGAAAAATACGTTTTACTTTACCGAAAATCATAAAATTCACTTAAAGAATTTTATTTATTTAATTATTTATTTATTTATTTTTAAAACGTTACAATCTTCCCCCCTTTAAGAAATTCGGTCCCCGAATTTAAATTAAAACTCCCCTCCAATTACTAAAACATTTAGCAAAACACTCAAATCGTCGGGGCACCGAAATCATCAATACATAAAACATGTTTTTTGCACGATACAACCGCATGAAAAACAAGTACATAACTCAAAATCAAAACTCCGTCAAACATAACATAATCATCGGAGTTATGGTGAATATAGAATATCCAAGCCCAATACGAAAACCAACATAATATACATCAAATCTATAACTTATACATAGTGCGAATCGTAGTAAAATAGTCCAAACATCTGAATAAAGAAGCATGCAAAAACCCCTTTTTAAAATCGCCGTGAGATACGCGTGTCACGGCATAAGTAGCGGACGTTTATTTTAAAAAAATTAGCTATATATATATATATATATATATATATATATATATTATTTAACATACACGTCCCGCCTGGTTACTAAATCAAATAATAATGATTATAAAAACATACTGCTTAAACTGAAATCAATCCCAATCACATCATAAAAATATCATGTGCGTCCGGTGCGCATTGAAATCGAAACCAAATACAGATGCCACAAATATACACAGAAACAAAACTGAGTGCAACAGGTATGCACCAAAAACATCTGTCAAGTGCAACGGGCGTGCACGACACAATATCAGGTGCATCTAATCTGCACAAAACCCCGATTTAGTGCATCTGGTGTGCACAAAATCGCATCAAGTGCGCCAAGTGTGCGCCAGAATCTCAATCAGATGCACATGGTGCATGAAAACATACACCGAATATCAAAATCGAAATCACAGTACGGAAGTGCATGAAAACTAGGTCGAAGCATATGTCAAAATCATGTGTAACCCATATGCACGAAATCAAATCAAAATCTCAAAATGTATTAAAACCAAATCGAGTGCACTGGGTGTGTACAAAATAACATCAATACAACTGATATATGAAAAACAAATAGAATATAATGAATGTACACATAAGAAATACCAATCGTAGAACAAAATCTTCAAAATACCAAAACCCAATCAACGGAAATATGAAATTCAAATCACCAAATCACAATCGTAAACACTATCGTCTATGTGCGCCTCTTTCCTCTGATGTCGACTGCTTCGAATTCGTCTCTTCATAGGTGTGCTGACTGAGCTACCAACGACAATACTCAAATCTAGAGTCTTCCACGTAATCTATCCCTTGACCTGATATCCGGACTATATTAAACTTTTCGATCGATTAATCAAAATCCTATCATTCCCCGAGAGCTCAACACTCAAGTACAGTTTAAAAATATCCAGTACATACCCCAGCATCTGCGGACCAGCCGTAGAAGGGCAAACCCAAGCCTCACTAATGGCACCGTGGAACTGCCGTGAACCCTAAGGTTCAAGAGCGTTCTCGTGGTCATTATGTCGAGTGAGGGTTTCATTCTTCTAGAGGGTCTATAGAAATACCTGCATGTTCTTCCGAATACCTTAAACTTGGAAAAATGGGTTTCTGACAATCGTTCGAACCCTTTAACTTCGCCTTGACAGCATGTGAATACCCTTCGTCCGCACGCTAAACAATACTTCAATCCTCAAGAATAAACGATACCCTAAGGGTTATCGCATTCGAGCCGCAGCTCCCTCTGCCCCTGCGACCGTGGTAACAGAAACCACCCTCCGATATCGACGAAGATAGATCAAAGGAACGAATGAAATGCGGTGCAAAAAAATGTACATCCTAAGGCTACTTAAGAAGAGTAGCGTAACGTAAGTATGCCGCGGATCATACCCACGGTACGTCACTCTACCTAAGTCACCTACTCCATCAACTAAGGGTCACCCTAGACATATACAAAGGTTAAACCTAGCGCTTTGATACCAACTTTGTCACGACCCGAAAGTATGGAACGTGACCGGCACTTAGATTACGAAGCGTCTAGAAGCGCAACGTAACCTAAGTAAGCCGAAGCCCAGAAATCTAAACCATAAAAAGAAGAAGAAATAAAGGAAAACATGTAGAAAACAAGTTTTAAAGCAACATCCAATTTTCTCAAAAATTTTGGCAGAGTCTCCTTTGTAAAAACTGTTAGTTATATGTATGCCCTAGAGGCCATTACTGTACATAGGATGTATATTGTAGTGGATGCTGGGACATATATAGGGAGGACTTTCTTGCTCGACATGATAGTATGCTATCTGGTTGCTCTTTATCTTAACGTGTACACTGATTGTCTCTCAGTTACATGTTGGTAAAGCCCTTAGGATGTGTACTTGACTACCTGGACTATGATGCGGATCATACTAGTGGGGACATGGTAGTCTATAAGTACATCCTTCAAGATCCCTAGTCGTGGGTGTATCGAGACGGGGCATCAATATACCAGAGTAGACTAGTGTATACCTTCTCGACCCATACAGATGGGCGATTGATGATCCCATATCCATTGGTGTTTGACATCAGAGATGATATACGGGTGCTCAGTGGAGACTGGGTACACTGGACGGACTCGCCAAGAACTCCCAGATGGTATTATACCTTACGTCAGATGGCAATTCTCTGGTGACACTGGTACAGGTTAGTCTGTAGACCCGAGATCGTCATAGAGTCTTGTGTGATTCCCACTGTGCTTTGATTTCCACCTTACCACATCCAAGAGGGCATGCAAAACGGTGGCTTTTGGGTACAGTCCCGAATCACATAGAGACAATGAGTGATGGGAGGGGTTTCGTCTCTCCCGGTATAGGGAGTTGATGTTGTGCTATGTTCGATTGGCTATAACCGGAAATCCCTGGCAAAGGTTGCTGAGATTTACTGGTAAGTGTTATCAGTAGTATCTCGAACTGTTATAGACTACGTATCGACATGACTTATCAAGATACTGGGATCTGACGTTTACCACCCCTAGGCGAGATATGCGACATATCAGACGAACAGACCGGACTGTGCGGTAAGTGTTACTGGTTGGATTCACAGGAGTGTGAGCGGGCTTGCTCGTTGATCTTCTGATCGCTCAATACCCGGGTGGCCTTACGTTTAGCAGACCGCTTGCGGCTTGTGGGTGTTTGATATGATCATCACCTACTGCCGGTGTATTGACGAGTCTTTAGAGTCCAACACAGAGCTTTCCTGGCTCAAGCGAAACGAAATAGGAGCGCATATGAGATATGTGCGGGACCGAGAATAATACCAGTATGTGATACTGAATTCTATTCTCGTGATTTGTATCATCGGACGGTTATATGTGATATAGCCGGGTTACCGAATCAAGTGTTGATTCGATACATTGATACACTTGATACTAGTCGGTTATATGCGACATGACCGAATCATTAAATCAAGTGTTGATTTAATGATTTAATGTATAATTATATATTTGATATATTACTTTACATTAACTAGTATTATTTCACTTAAGATTGATTTTCTCACTTGATGTGCACAAGTTGTATATGTGATATATGTTTGTGCACTAGTTTGTATCATGTTTGATGATACATGAAAACTTGGGTGTGTGTATGGATTATACCATGTTTAGGTTAAAGGTTTAGTTTTTTATTTAATTTATTTAATTTATGTAAAATAAAATGGTGGCTTACTTTGTCTTTGCTTGAAGCTTCATGAAGCTTTCAAGCATCTTTGACAAAGTCCACCATTTTGTTTTACATAAGATTTTCCTTAACCTAACCTTTAACTTAAACTTTAGTTTAGTCTCTACAAAGGTTAATCTCACCCATGTTTGCAAGATGATAACTTCACTTGATTATTCTTTTCATACAATTCTTTTTCATTCTTTTCTTCTTCTTCTTCATGAAGAAAAGAAAAACTCTTCTTGAAAATTCCAAGTGATGAAATCAAGTGAGAAATCCAAATCCAAAGTGAACCCACTTCCTATTTCTTCATCCTCTACCACTTGCCATGTAGTAGAGTATGTTATCTTCATAAGTTTCATGACCAAGTGAAGATGGAGCTTGAGTTAGAGTTGCCTCGACGTAGATCATCTTCGGTATCGAAGTCAACGACCTAGCCCGCTCATTTCTCCGACGAAACCATCGCTAGAGTCCGGGATCCCGGTGATCGCAGCGAAGGGACGTTATCACAGAGCTAAAGAAGTGGAGGACCGGACTACAAAGGTTGTATTTCCATTCACTTAGTAACAAAGTAGTTTGCTTGCTTGTTTGTTTCGCCTATCCTCTAGTTAACGATCTATATTAGGGTTTCTCGGCACATAAAATTTGAATTTGGCATGGTCGATGCCTTGTGGAACCTCTTAAGTGTGCCTAGGAACCCAACAGTGGTATCAGAGGCTAGCTAGAGCTTTAGGTGAAGTGTAGACGATGTTAGAAATCCGATCGAACCCCGAAACCCTAACTCAAACCCTTCTCTGTACATTTTCTGAAAATATGGATTTTTCCAAATTAAAAATATCCAAAAAATACAGCAGGGTATTATAGGAATTACTGTGAAGCACGTGAGCCCAAGTCAACCAATGCGCCGCGGAACCGCGACCCCACCCTAGCTTGTGCGGCGGTTCCGCGGCCATAAAGGTGATTCTTGGCACGTGCTTTGCACAGTAATGCCCATATGAATTTCCTACGTTTTTTGGGAATTTTTAAAATATACTCAACAGTTGAGTTTTCTGGGGTTGTTTTGGGAACTCGATGTTTCGATCGGATTGTTTAACTTTGTCTATGTGTTTTTCCGGATAATTTTTAAATATGTTAAAAAGTTCGACCGGATATAAATACCCAATTTTTCCCCTGCCGGGAAATTTCCAAGTGTTGGATTTTTCCGTAGTTTGAGAACGTTCTAAGTAGTGCAAGTAACGCGATGGACCCTCTAGAAGACAACAAACCTTAACTCGATTATGTGACCGTCTTGAACTGCCCTTTGAACTTTAGGGTTTGGGACAGTACGGCGTGCCACATGTGAGGCGTTGGCTTGACCCTTCTACGGCTGGACCGTTGCTACTGTGGCATGAAGTGGATGTTTTTAAACTTATTTCAAGTGTTCTGTTTCAGGAAAACTTGGGTGTTTGATTGTTCGATAGGAAAGTTTGACATTTTCTATTTATCTGGAATGTGATACAATATTTGGAATCAACAAGTAGTTATGAGATAACTGATTTGGATGTTATAAACATAGCAGTTTAGTCTCACTTGATCGGTTGCCACGGAATTTTGATGTGATCAAAAGTCCGTCGCAATCACGTAGCGTACACGGATACTCGCCGGTAAACTTAATAGACAGCCACGCCCCATAGCCCCGACCAAGTGACTGTAGGAGAACCCCGTCGCCGAAAGCATCCGTTCGGGTGCTCGCGGCAGCGGTGTTCCGCCTCGGTGCACTTCATCGACGGCATCGGGGGTGCGGCCGTCTACTAAAGTTTGCGACGAGCATTCGATCAAAATGTCGGGAATCTTGTTGAATTGCCCGACTTGATATTGAAAAGTGTTTTCGATAATGAGACTAAAATGCGGGGTTTATAATTGTTAGGCATGCGATGTCTAAGGAATTCATTTGGTTAGGCATGCGATGTCTAAATAGGTTGCGGATTCCAATTGTTATAGTTTTACACTTTCTTTTCTGCGACCGTAAGTGTAATATGTGATATCGCCGGTTTCGTTGCTATATGTCAACGACAATTGGGATACGCATGTTTACTTACGTTGATGACAAGTGATGTTATGTGTTGCTGGATATGTTATATTGGATCGTCGTGTTTGAATAGTCGGGGGTTTTTATGTGAGATGAGTGTTTTTTTCATTTTCATTCATGTAAAAACTTGTATGTAATATTCTTTTATTGGGGCACTTCCAGGTTGCGGAAGATGTCACCATTGTATATTATTTACTTTTCCGCACTAGGATAGACCCAAGGAGGAGGGCACGAGTAACCGGTTCTGGAGTCCAGTGGGAGACCAACTCGAGGAGTTCTATTTTAGAGTAACCGGTTTGTGATTCACTTATAATTCTTTACCGTTTATTTGGAAGAATTATAACTAGTCCCGTTTATTGGGGCACTTCCAGGTTGCGGAAGATGTCACCATTGTATATTATTTACTTTTCCGCACTAGGATAGACCCAAGGAGGAGGGCACAAGTAACCGGTTCTGGAGTCCAGTGGGAGACCAACTCGAGGAGTCGAGTCCGGGTCTCCTAACTCTAGAATTGGTAGGGTTGCTTGCCGCTCTCGTAGGGGTCTAGGGGTGTGGGTTTGGCTATTCATCGCGACCGTGGAATCCGTGTTTTATACTGGCTCGTATTGAAAACACGGGCGTCCTAGTATATCCAATGTTTCATATGTTTCTTCTGCTGCGATATTTGTGATGTGATCATTTGATATGCTGTGATGGATCTGTATATAGTATATATGATATATTATATAGACGTTGCTTATATTTTACACCCGCGCTAGCCCTGCCTTGTTCTGGCGTTAGTTACCTAACCTAACGGTGCAGACGGGACATCGAGGCGAATGCGGATGGCATAAGCGTACTTTATATTTATCTGTGATGTTTAGGTGGACTTAAATGATGGGGTATTCATTAATGAGATTAATGAAAGAAAATAAACCTAAAAGATGTTGTGGAATCGAATTTTCAAAAACAGGTAGCTACAGTTCTTGCTTTGCATCACGGTGTTCCTTGTAGAACATCCTGCACCTTATTCGATAAGGAAAGGGCCGAGATCCCTTCACCGGGAGTGACCCCTTTAGCAATAACTGGTAGATACTACAACCCTCGGCTTGTCTTTTGATTGCTTCTATAGTTTTTGCTTTGCACAGCGGTATATATGATATATCTTGCACCTTATTCGATGAGGAAAGGGCCGACGATCCCTTCACCGGGAGTGACCCCTTTAGCAAAACTAGAAAAGCCTCAAAAACACTCCATTTCAAAATTCATTCGATCCTACAACGATATCAAGTTCATTACGCAATAGGTTTTCAGAAAAACCTGTCGTAGCCCTCCGTCATTTCAGATAAGTCCTGCTTAGTATTCGTGCTGCGTTTGTTGACCTTGTCAAGGCGCAGTGTGCGGTAGCTAACCAGTATTTATCTGCTTATGCATATGATGCAGATTGGGTTAGGGTAGTCGTACGGCCTTGTTGACCTTGTCAAGGGTCGTGCGGGTGGGTTTGATTCAATCAAGAAATGACGGGTTGAACTTGACTTACGGTCTATGGTTTGTTGACCTTGTCAAGGTCATAGATCGTTTGGGGCAAAATATTATCGGGAATTTCAAGTGTTGAAATTTGCAATGAGATTGCATACCTTCTATGAGATAGTTGGATCCCGATACCCGCTGCGAGTAAGAGTTACTCCTGGGAGAGTTTTACACATCACAATTAGCCGATCAAGTAAGTGTCTAGAAAGGTGTCAACGGGGTTACGCCTCTGGGAAAACGAGGTTTACTTTAATTAGGTTCGTGCGAAAGCACGGGGAACCTCCCTTAAAGTACCGACACTGGCCTGGCTGAAAGATTGGCGAAGTTGTAGGCTGTAATTAATCCCGGCTAGTCTTTCCTTTTAGGGTTTGAAGGAAGATTTGATGAAAACAGTGGGAGCCATCCTGATTAGATAAAATAATAACCAATCTGATCTTGCAAGAGCATACGCTGAGTGTTTTCTTCTCTCTCTCTAGGTAGCGACCATGTCAGGCCTTAATCAAGATAATAATATGGATGTATTGACCGAACCCGCTTGTTATACTGAGCTGGGGAACGTTGGTCCCGCTCCAACTTATAAATGTTATAAGACAGAGCAGGATTTTGGGGAATACTGGATTTCCCATGCCGCCCAAACGAAGAAAGTGCATGTTGATGCATCACCTTCGGGTGTGTTCGTTACATAGAACTGTTTCTCAGTATCCTTTACGTCCTGAGTATGTGATACCGGATCAGGATCCCGCATATGTAATCTGTTATATGGGCTACAGATAGGTAAAGAACTGAGAACGGGTGATAAGTTTCATGAGACATAAAACGGTGCAAGTGTTGCAGCCAAGTCTGTTGGTCACTGTCACCCTGTATGACCAGTACATTGATTCTGAACGAATGTTATTAGATCCGAACCTGATATACAAAATCATATCAGTCTCTTTATTAGTAAAGAAATGATAAAATTTTGTATTGTTGGATAATGTTTTGAACATTTCCTCTATCAAAAGTTGATCGGTTCAGGCACGTTATCTAAAAGCATTGATGTTCTAAATCAAACTACAGTTCTTAGTATACGGAACACACAAAAGAGGAAGAGTTCAGAAATGAACGGATCCTTCTTGAGGTATTGTAGACTAGGTCATATCAATGCGACCCGACTAGCTAAGTTGCACATAGATGCATATTTAAATCTGTTTGAATTTACATCTTGTGAAAACTTGCCGGTCATGTCACAAAGATATGATGACCACAGCTCTGTTTATTGGAAGCAGAGAAAAAGTTAGTGTATGTAAGTGCACGGCGGCGCCCCGGCCATCAATCCGACGGCCAAATGCGGAAGCGGTGATAAACTTAAATTTTCTTGAACTGGCAAACCGCCGCGCACTAATACCCGGATCGAACCATTAATTAGTCCTAGCTAACTACAAGATGGGGAAGAGAGATATACCGACTAATCCAAGTCCTCCGGTCTTCTCGTCGTCGTCCCGATCTCCTGCGGAAGCTCCGGTCTCCACCTCGTCGCCGGAAGTGCACCACATCGCTGTAAGTCGATGTACTACACCCCAGTACTTATGGGGAGGCGGAATTTACAAAAAACTATCAAGTTTAAACAACGAACATCGACTAACCGCTTGAATCGAAGCTAAACTCTAAATAACCGTATTTTATGAGTTTCTTTACATAAGTGATTAGGGATTATACCTAATGAACCGGTCCTTCTTCTTTATGTCCTCCTTGGTTCTCCTCGGCCTTCTCTAGGTAGTAGACGATCCACCCGAGAGCGAAACTCCAAGCTAAACCTCTAACTTGAGGTAACTAATCAACTTTGATTGCTAATCAAAGATGATAGGATGATAAAGAGTGAAGGTTATGGATTGTTTAGTCTAACTAATCCTTTGATCTCAACACATGAGGATTAAGGATTAGGGTTTGAAGATGAGAGCTTGAGGAGAGAGAATGTGTGATATGATAATGAGAGAAGAGAGAGAGTGTATCATAATATTATGAAGCATTCTTATTTTCAATAAATCAATAAAGGAAATGAATAAGCATGCTTCACAAAATATCTTGTGATGATTCATTAACATGAGTCATTAAGCAATAAATGAGCATTAATGAAGTGAATGAATCACCACTATGACTCACTCTCTTTCCAAAACAAACCTCCTTAGTCACATCTTCTAGAAGCTTCTCGAGTAATTACGAGAACGCCCCTCCGATCCGTAAAAATACGGAAAAACTTTAGACTGTATAAATCCAATAACCGGATACCAGTAACTGGCTTAAACCAAAGCCGACTGGTAAAATCTGTCCGAAAGTCGTACGCGCGTAAACGCACGTATGCGTCCGAACCCTTTGTCGCAAAACCATGCAACCTCTATATCGTTTCGCCTGGAGTAGGAAACTCTCTGTGTGGGACTCTAGAGACTCGACTACTACGCTGGCAGTGGGTTTAACCACAGACCGCAAGCGGCACTAGCTGTACGTAACGGTCCCCAGGTAGTTGTCCATAAGAAGGCCGATGAGTAAACCCATCCGAACTCCTACTGAGTCTGATGTGACAATCTCCATACAGTCCGGTCCGTTCGTCCATGACTATCGCATATCGGGCCTAGGGGGGCGGCAAGCGTCAGTCCCCTAATAGCGGTATAAGTCGTGTCGGAGTGAAGCCCATTACACCCTGAGAAACTGCTGGAACCTACCAGCAAATCTCGCTTGCCCTGGCCAGGGACTTTGCGTAATGGCTCTCTGACACAGCACGATATCTACTCCCAATACCGGGAGGGACGAATCCTGTCTAACCGCCACTGCCTCCAAGTGCTCGGGACTGCACCCAACTGCTACCTGTTTGCACGACTCCTTTGAGCCGTGGTAAGGTAGCAATCTAAGAACAGTGGGACACACTCGAGGCGAAGTAGCAGTGTCAAGTCTGCGGACTACGCTGTACTCATGTCACCTGGGAACTGTTCACTGACGACTGGTATCAAACCAACCAACAGTTCCCTGTGAGTCCTGTCCGGTGTACCCGTAACCTAACGAGCACCTGTATACTATCTCCAGTACGACGTACTGACGGCTGTGGGACAGACCATCTCCCCAACTGGGAAGAGAAGCGTACACACTAGTCTACTCCGGAGTATCGATGCTCTGTCTCGATAATCCAACGACCAGGGACCTGAATAAGGATGTGCTTGTAGACTACCCAGCCCCCACTAGTGTGACTGCCATCACAACGCTGGTAGCCAAGCAAGATCCTAAGAGCTCTATCAATACGTACACTCACATATTAAGATAGAAAAACCAAGTAGCATACTACCATGTTTAGCAAGACTGTTATATACATGTGAATATCCCAAGCTTCCATTAAGTAATATACAAGCTAGTATGATACAGTAATGGCCTTCTAGGGCATAAACACTAACAATCTCCCACTTGCACTAGGGCCATGTACTGGCATATCGCAGACCAATGATCTCGAGTAGCCTCTCGAACTGAATCTGAGGAAGGGCCTTCGTGAATGGATCAGCAATGTTCTCTTCTGAAGCAACTCTCCGAACCTCGATCTCCTGACGATCAATGATCTCCCTGATCAGGTGATACCGCCTCAAGATGTGTCTGGACTTCTGATGGGACCTTGGTTCCTTCGCTAAAGCTATAGCTCCGTTGTTGTCGCAATACAGAGGTATTGGATCAACTATGGTAGGAACCACCTGAAGTTCTGTTAGGAACTTCTTCATCCAGACTGCTTCTTTTGCGGCATCGCAAGCAGCTATATACTCCGCTTCCATCGTCGAGTCAGCAACGGTGTCCTGCTTGGAGCTCTTCCAGCACACCGCCCCTCCATTGAGGGTAAAGACATAACCCGACATGGACTTGGAATCGTCCTTATCACTCTGGAAGCCGGAATCGGCAAAGGCCTCCAACCTGAGGTCTTTTCCGCCGTAAACCAAGAACATCTCCTTAGTCCTCCTCAGGTACTTGAGAATGTTCTTTACTGCTATCCAGTGCTTCTCCCCTGGGTCTGACTGATACCGGCTTACCACGCTTAGTGCATAAGCTACATCTGGTCTGGTACACAACATCGCATACATTATAGAGCCTACCGCAGAAGCGTAGGGTATAATAGACATGCGTTCCCTTTCCAAATCAGTCTTGGGAGACATCTCTTTGGAGAGGGTGATTCCGTGACAAGCCGGTAGATTACCGCGCTTTGAATCTTCCATACTGAATCTTTTCAGTACAGTGTCGATATACCTGGACTGCGAAAGTCCCAACATCCTCTTGGATCTATCACGATAGATCCGGATCCCCAGAATGTAAGAGGCATCACCCAGGTCTTTCATGGAGAACCTGTGTGACAAGAATCCTTTGACAGATTGTAGCATAGGAATGTCATTTCCTATCAATAGAATGTCATCCACGTACAAGACGAGGAATACGACACTTCTGGCCACTACTTTACTATATATGCACGGTTCATCTGGATTTTTGATAAAGTCATATTCTTTGACTGTCTCATCAAAACAGATGTTCCAACTCCGCGATGCCTGCTTTAGTCCATAAATAGACTTAAGCAGCTTGCACACTTTCCCGCTGCTCCCACTCTGATTGAAACCCTCTGGCTGATCCATATAGACGCTCTCTTCTAAATTTCCATTTAGAAAAGCCGTCTTTACGTCCATCTGCCAGATTTCATAATCATGGAAGGCAGCAATAGCAAGAAGGACCCGAATGGATTTGAGCATAGCCACTGGAGAAAAAGTTTCGTCATAGTCCAAACCAGGTCTTTGACGAAAACCCTTTGCAACAAGTCTAGCCTTATAGGTTTCCACCTGTCCATCTACACCAATCTTTTTCTTGAAGATCCATTTGCATCCTATGGGTTTTACCCCATCTGGAGCAAAGTCCAAAGTCCATACTTTGTTGGTGTACATGGACTCCATTTCGGTCCGCATTGCATCTAGCCATCGTACCGAGTCGCCGCTCTGGATGGCCTGCCTGAAGTCAGTAGGTTCATCATCATCTATGATGCAATCCTCTCTATCCCCATCTATGAGAAAACCGTAGTATCTCTCAGGCGGACGAGACGGCCTACTACTCCTGCGGAGGGGTGCGGGAATGTTCTGTTCTTCTTGAACCTCTGGTTCTACCAAACTTTCAGTAGCAGTTTGTGGTTCTGGAATTTCTTCCAGTTCTATTTCGCTCCCACTCTTCTGATTTTCCAAAAATTCAGTTTCTAAGAAGCGGGCATGACGAGAAACAAAAACCTTTTGTTCCTCTGCGTAATAGAAGCAATATCCTGTAGAGTTCTTTGGATATCCCACAAACTTACACTCTACTGAGCGTGCCTCGAGCTTGTCCGGATGCTGCTTTTTTACAAAAGCTGGACATCCCCACGTCTTCAGGTACTGAAGATAGGGTTTCTTCCCACTCCACATCTGATTTGGTGTGGTAGGCACAGTTTTGGTTGGAACTCTGTTCAAAAGATGTATCGCTGATTCTAGCGCATACCCCCAGAAAGATCGCGGTAACTCAGCATTACTCATCATGGATCGTACCATATCCAATAGGGTTCGATTCCGTCTCTCCGATACACCGTTGTGCTGTGGAGTGTATGGAGGAGTAAGCTGAGAGAGAATTCCTTTCTCTTTTAGGTAACCTAGGAACTCGGCACTTAAGTATTCTCCACCTCGATCAGATCTCAGTGTCTTAATACTTTTGCCTGTTTGGTTTTCCGCTTCACTCTTGTATTCCAGGAATTTCTCAAAGGCTTCGGATTTGTGCTTCATTAAGAAGACATGTCCAAACCTAGAGAAATCATCCGTGAAAGTAATGAAGTAGGAATAACCACCTCTCGCATGTGTAGACATTGGACCGCATACATCACTGTGTATGAGTCCTAAGAGCTCGCTCGCTCTTACTCCTTGTCCAGTGAATGGAGTCTTTGTCATCTTTCCTTTGAGACAAGATTGACAAGTGTCATAAGTTTGATATTCGAACGTGTCCAAATATCCTTCTCTATGCAACTTAGTCAACCTTCTCTCATTGATGTGACCCAGTCTACAATGCCATAAGAAAGCTTTATTTAAATCTGGAGACTTTCTTTTTAGTGTGTTCTGGACATTGAAAATTTGGAGTTGGTTTAACACATATATGCCGTTATTTAGAGTACCGGACCCAATCAAACCATGATTAAGGTGGATGTTGACAACATCTCTTACAAACGTGAAATCATAACCTTTATTTGATAACAAGGAAACTGATATGATATTACACGTTAAGCTGGGTACAAAATAACAGTTATGTAAAACCAAAATGTGTCCACTCGTCAATCCTAGGTGATAATCCCCGACGGACGCAGCTCCCACGCTAGCTCCGTTAGCAACCCTGAGGATCATATCACCTTCCTTCAGCACTCTACGGTTTCTCAGTGCCTGCAATGAATTGCAAATATGAGATCCTGACCCGGTATCCAATACCCAGGAAGTAGAGTTGATCGACAGACAATTCTCAATTACAAACACACCTGAAGTCGAAGCCACAGCTTGCTTCGGTTCCTGGTTCTTGGCGTTCCACGCCTTGCAATCCTTCTTCCAGTGCCCTTTCCTGTGACAATGGAAGCACTCATCCAGGCCAACTACCGGTGCTGTAAACTTTTTCTTTCCCTTCTTTCCCACCTTACTAACACCTCCTCTAGGTCTGGGTGCGGCCTTCTTCTTCCTTCCTTTGGCCCTAGCCTTGGACCCGGAAGAAGATGAACCGCCAACAAACATAGCGGGTGTTTCCCTTGCCTTCTGCAAGGTGCCCTCTGCACTCCTTAACATGTTTAGGAGTTCCGCAAGTTCAACTTCTTTTCCTTGAAGATTGAAGTTGAGGATAAACTGGGCGTAGGTGGGAGGAAGGGACTGGAGAACAAGGTCTGTATAGAGCTCATTATCCAAAGTCGTTCCAAGGTCCGCGAGCTCTTCAATATAGCCGATCATCTGTAGGACATGTTCACCTACCGATGACCCGACAGCCAACCTCGCTCGAAATAATTTCTTAGAGGTCTCGTATCTTGCTATACGAGATTGCTCTCCATAAAGTTCCTTTGTATGGAGAAATATGCCATCTAGGGACATATCCTCGTGCCTCCTCTGATGTTCATTATTCATCGAGGCAAGCACGATGCACTTGGCTCTCGCGCAATCTAAATCCCAGGTTTTGCGGATTTCCTTATCCGCATTGCTGGATTTGGGACCAGGGACAGCAGGTGCCGTAGCGGTGAGGACGTACCCCAGTTTGTCATAGGTCAAAGCCATCTTGACATTCCGCAGCCAATCTTTATAGTTTGGCCCTGTCAGTATATTTTTCTCTAAAAGTAACTTAAGTCCAGTCATTTTCAGGGTCGCTGCAATTAGGAGAGAGAGAAGAAAACTCTTTAGCATGATGCTCTTGCAAGTTTAGAGTGGTTTTTAGTTTATCTAAACTGGATGGCTCCCACTGTTTCTCGAATCCTTCCTCAAACCATAAAAGAAGAATTAGCCAAGACTATTCTCACCGTACAATACTTGCTTAACCGTTCAGCCAGGCCGGTGTCGATACTTCGAGGGAGGTTTTCCAACGCTTTCGCGAAGTTCCTTAATTAAATAACCTCTTTTCTCTGGGGGCGTAACCCCGCTGACACTTTTCTGGACACCTACTAGGTTTATAGCATTGATCGTTAAGCGACGAATATCCTGATAAGTAGCATATACTCACAGTAGGATCGGGATCCAAATATCATCGTATGATAATGTTGAAGGAATCCTACCAACATTCATCAAACTCCAAATGGTATGCATTTCTTTGCAAATTTCAGTTTCTTTAGAAATTCCCGATATAAGTTTTTGCCCCATGCTCTTATGACCTTGACGTATGCCAACAAATCATAAGTCACATGTCAAGTTCTGCCCATCATTATCTTGTTAATTTGAACCCACCCGTATATACCCTTGACGTATGCCAACAAGGTAATGCGACTGTCCCAAACCAACACATCTATCTATGCTACAAATGAATACCCCAGTAGCTACCAAACACTATGCCTTGACGTATGCCAACAAGCATAGCTTGAATACTACTGACCATCCATAAGAAATGACGGAGGGCTACGACTGGTTTTGGCGAAACCGTGAACGTAGTGAACTTGATATAACCGAAGGAACCTGATAGCTTTTAAAAGGAGTGGTTAAATCTCCGCATTTAAAAATATCTGTTTTAAAAATAACCGAGTGGTTTCTTTTAAATTGTTCCAACGATTTAAACTTTGGTTTGTTTTACTTTGCATTATAGATAATGCGTCCCATCATTAACCTATCATTGCAGAAAACAACGAAAATATAACGTCCTCTTATGCCATCCGCATTCGCCACGGGGTCCCGTCATCACCCGTTAGGTTACTTAACTAACGACAGAGCGGGGGCTGGGCTAGCGCGGGTGAAAAACATAAGTGACGTCTAAATAGCTATAATAAATATAGATATTTTACATTCGTCTGACGCAATGATATTCATTCCAGAACACAGATAAACAATATTGGATTTGCAAGCAATCTGTATTTCTTTTGAGCCTGCAAGAAAAGACAGATTACACAGTTGTGATGAATAGCCGTTTACCCCACCCTCGACCCCTACGGGTACGGCAAACTACCCACCCGGCAGTCTGTGTACCCCACCTTGGGTCAGTCCTAGGAGCAAAAACAGTAAAATGAAATAATACAACGGTGGCTACGACCGCAACCTGGAAGTGCCCCGCGAAAATAATATTACAACAAATTACATTTACAACATATGAATAAATCAATAAACCATTGTTAACCCCGGCTATACACCACAACAGTCCAATACAGTTTATATGCACAAACAGATATAACCATTTCAGAAATGTGCAACCCCCTGCCAACCGACATACTAGCAGTTGGGGGAGGTTTACGAACACATCAAACAATCACAGATATAATCCAATACGCAAATACTGTATTTTTCGATCGAATAAACAACTTCAAAATTGCTCCAAAATCTGCTCTGTTAAACAGTAACCTGAGCAATAATTAAATATTCCAGAAAACCCCAAATATCACAGGGGACCCACCCAAAAAAATTGAGCCCATGACTCGGCAACTCGGCCGCGGAAGCGCGGCGGATCGGTGGGATCCGCGGCGCTTCCGCGGCGCTTTAGTCGAATCATGGGTTCAAATTTCTTGGGTGTTCTCCTGTACTCATGTCAAGCTCTCTGAACACTCCAAAAAAATTTTAGGACTTCATTTTCACTTCGACAGAAACTTAACAGAACTAGGGTTTTCCGGGTTCGTTTTTTCGTTCGAAATTCGTACAAATTTGCGATTAAGTTATTTAGTGTTTAGCGAGGCTCTGATACCACTGTAAGTCGATGTACTACACCCCAGTACTTATGGGGAGGCGGAATTTACAAAAAACTATCAAGTTTAAACAACGAACATCGACTAACCGCTTGAATCGAAGCTAAACTCTAAATAACCGTATTTTATGAGTTTCTTTACATAAGTGATTAGGGATTATACCTAATGAACCGGTCCTTCTTCTTTATGTCCTCCTTGGTTCTCCTCGGCCTTCTCTAGGTAGTAGACGATCCACCCGAGAGCGAAACTCCAAGCTAAACCTCTAACTTGAGGTAACTAATCAACTTTGATTGCTAATCAAAGATGATAGGATGATAAAGAGTGAAGGTTATGGATTGTTTAGTCTAACTAATCCTTTGATCTCAACACATGAGGATTAAGGATTAGGGTTTGAAGATGAGAGCTTGAGGAGAGAGAATGTGTGATATGATAATGAGAGAAGAGAGAGAGTGTATCATAATATTATGAAGCATTCTTATTTTCAATAAATCAATAAAGGAAATGAATAAGCATGCTTCACAAAATATCTTGTGATGATTCATTAACATGAGTCATTAAGCAATAAATGAGCATTAATGAAGTGAATGAATCACCACTATGACTCACTCTCTTTCCAAAACAAACCTCCTTAGTCACATCTTCTAGAAGCTTCTCGAGTAATTACGAGAACGCCCCTCCGATCCGTAAAAATACGGAAAAACTTTAGACTGTATAAATCCAATAACCGGATACCAGTAACTGGCTTAAACCAAAGCCGACTGGTAAAATCTATCCGAAAGTCGTACGCGCGTAAACGCACGTATGCGTCCGAACCCTTTGTCGCAAAACCATGCAACCTCTATATCGTTTCGCCTGGAGTAGGAAACTCTCTGTGTGGGACTCTAGAGACTCGACTACTACGCTGGCAGTGGGTTTAACCACAGACCGCAAGCGGCATTAGCTGTACGTAACGGTCCCCAGGTAGTTGTCCATAAGAAGGCCGATGAGTAAACCCATCCGAACTCCTACTGAGTCTGATGTGACAATCTCCATACAGTCCGGTCCGTTCGTCCATGACTATCGCATATCGGGCCTAGGGGGGCGGCAAGCGTCAGTCCCCTAATAGCGGTATAAGTCGTGTCGGAGTGAAGCCCATTACACCCTGAGAAACTGCTGGAACCTACCAGCAAATCTCGCTTGCCCTGGCCAGGGACTTTGCGTAATGGCTCTCTGACACAGCACGATATCTACTCCCAATACCGGGAGGGACGAATCCTGTCTAACCGCCACTGCCTCCAAGTGCTCGGGACTGCACCCAACTGCTACCTGTTTGCACGACTCCTTTGAGCCGTGGTAAGGTAGCAATCTAAGAACAGTGGGACACACTCGAGGCGAAGTAGCAGTGTCAAGTCTGCGGACTACGCTGTACTCATGTCACCTGGGAACTGTTCACTGACGACTGGTATCAAACCAACCAACAGTTCCCTGTGAGTCCTGTCCGGTGTACCCGTAACCTAACGAGCACCTGTATACTATCTCCAGTACGACGTACTGACGGCTGTGGGACAGACCATCTCCCCAACTGGGAAGAGAAGCGTACACACTAGTCTACTCCGGAGTATCGATGCTCTGTCTCGATAATCCAACGACCAGGGACCTGAATAAGGATGTGCTTGTAGACTACCCAGCCCCCACTAGTGTGACTGCCATCACAACGCTGGTAGCCAAGCAAGATCCTAAGAGCTCTATCAATACGTACACTCACATATTAAGATAGAAAAACCAAGTAGCATACTACCATGTTTAGCAAGACTGTTATATACATGTGAATATCCCAAGCTTCCATTAAGTAATATACAAGCTAGTATGATACAGTAATGGCCTTCTAGGGCATAAACACTAACAATCGCCTACTTCTTTTACGGGCTCCCACCTCAATGCCGAGGCAACTCGGGCACGAAGCTGGCTAGTCGACGTGCCCAAGATTTGCTGTAGAATGTGTAGTGAAGAAGTCTCATTTTTGGGGTTGTGGAATTGCCTTTGTGGTGGAGGAAAAGGAACTTAACTCTTGAGATGGAAAATGAGGGGATTTTTGGAGCAACAAGAGAACAACAAAAATTACCCACCCCAAGCAAATTGGCAGCCCCTTATATGGCCAGCCAAATCATGGTGACAATATGAGAGTGGAATGAGAGTGAGTGTAGCAAAAAGTCAATAATGGGGGGGAGAAGCCATCATGCAATCCAAAAGGAAAAATGGTTATCATAATGAATCATGATCACCATACCAAGTCCAACACTCAATCACCTACCATCTCATCACAAGTCAAGGCATGATGACTAAAGAAAGTCAAGCAAGGTCAATGGAGCAACCATCATGATCCAACCAATATGCAAAGACCCCCTCCACAAATGCTTATTTGCAACAATGCAAATAAGCCCTCCTCCACCAATCTTCGGCCAATGAACGATACAAAGGAAATTGGCCGAAACGGAAAGCAAACTGCCAACTCCAGAAAACTGGTCCCGTAATAAATTATAGGAAAACCCCGATACTGTGCATACACACCCGCATTTGTATTCCGACCGAAATACAATCGCAATGAGACAAAATCTCCACTGTACTATACCAGGATCCGGCTTATACCAAAGCCGGCTAGTAATATCCGTTCGATCCTGATCCGAGCAATACCGCACGTATCTGATCGAACCCTGCCATATATCCATACGGCCTATAGTACAAACTGTCCGATCCTGATCCGTGCAATACCGCACGTATCTGATCGGACCTTGCCATATCTCCATACGGCCTCTACAACTTTTCGCCCGAAAGCTGAGTAACAGAATGTGGGGGACTCCAAAGACTCGTCAACACCTTGGTTGTGGATTTAACCACTATCACGTCAGATGTATAAGCCAATACGTAACGGGCTACCAGGTATTGACTAAAAGGGACGTCTGTGAGCGAACTCAGCCCGACAACCCTACTGAGCCTGTCAGTGACAATATCCGTACAGTCCGGTCCGTTCGTCTATGAGTATCGCATGGCGGGCCTAGGGGGTTGGTGAAAGTCAGACCCCCAAAAGCGGTACAAGTCGTGTCGGAGTGTAGCCCAGAACATCCTGAGATACTACTGGAATACCTACCAGTAAATCTCCTGCCTTGGCCAAGGACTTCGTGTAATGGCTCTCCTAGACACAGCGCGACCTTACCCCCAATACCGGGAGAGACGAACCCCTGAAGATACGCTCACTGCCTCCATGTGGCTCGGGACTGTACCCAACTAAAACCTGTTTGCACGACTCCTTTGAGCCGTGGTAGGGTAGTAATCAAAGTACAGTGGGAACTCACACGAGACAAATGACGATCCCCAGGTCGATGAACTAACCTGCACACATGTCACCAGGGAACTGCCATCTGACGTCTGGTATATGACCAACTAGCATGTTCCCGGCGAGTCCTGTCCGGTGTACTCATAACCCAATGAGCACCTGTATACATCTTAGGTGATCCAACTGACACCAGTGGCTTGTAAGACCGGCCACCGCCCCTCGTCGGGGTCTCGACTATATACACTAGTCTACTCTGGAGTATCGATGCCCTGTCTCGAAACTCACACGACTAGGGACCATTTAAGGATATGCTTATAGACCCCAGCTCCCACTTATATGATCGCCCTCATACTGCTGGTGGTCAAGCAAGAATCCGAGGGGCTCTATCAACGTGTAATAGCAACTTGTCAGGTCACCTAAAACAGTACACGATGATAAAGGTAAACCAGATAGCATACTATCTTCTCGAGTAAGACTGTCCTACCGGGATAGGTCCTCCATCAATCATTGCAATCACGTACCTGTGACCTAATAATTGACTCTGAGGGCACTATCTCCAACAATCTCCCACTTGCACTCAAGGCTAATTATTGCGATGTCGCATACTCACTGCCCGTGTAATACCGAACACCCAACTCCTCTACTAGTCAGTCTCACAAAGCTCGTTTGCGAAACTATTGCGTTCGAGGAATAGCTTTAGTGAGTGGATCCGCTTTGTTGTTTCTTTCTATGTCTCTCTATATCTCAAGTTTGCGGAGAAAACCCATCTCCCGAAATGAGCAATACCTGTCTTAGAATGTGTCTGGATGTCTGATGGGACCTAGCTCATAAATGAACTCCAAATCCAAACTTCTTAGACTGTATCGTCAACTGAACTTAATCAGTATCCTGCGCCATGCCACCCTCAGTATTGCCTTGGACCACCTGTCCAAAATACTGCCCCTCATCAGAAGGAAAAACTATAACTCTGACAACCTCCTTGTCGTCCATGTCACCTTTGAAGCCTGGAATGATAACTGTCTCCTGCATGAGGCTATCGTTATCATGTCCCTAGAACATCCACATATGTTCTAAAACTGCTTCCGATTGCTTCTCCAGGATTGGATCAATGTCAACTTATTGCATCTAGTGCAAGAACAACCTCTGGTGTGGTACTTGACATCTCATGATTGACTCAATTGCCTGAGCAAGTGATCTGCCAATCATGCACATCCCTCTCCCCTTTAGTCTGTAAGACACCTTTAGAGAGGGTGACTCCATCTTCTGTAGGTACACTACCGTGCATGGAGTCGTCCATTCTAAATACCCTTAGGATGCTTTCCAAGTACCCAGATTGGGAAACCACCCAAATCTAGATCTAAAACCATAGATCTAGTAACCAGTATGTCTGATACAAAATCCATTTCCCATATGGAGAAAACACTGTGTGACGACCAAAGTATAACCGATCGTAGTATAGGAGTTTCTTTTCCTACTCTGTGTATGTCATCCAAATACCAGGATATCACACCCTACTACCTTCTCAACAGATCCATCCCCTATTCTGATGAAGTCAAACCTATGACTGTCACGTCAGAAATAGATGATCTATCTCCGCTACATCTGCTCTAGTCTATAAATAGACATAAGCTACCTGTCCACCAATGCTTCCGCTGCTCCCACTGACTACGACAACCCTCTGGCAGAGTCATATAGATGTACACTTCTAAAACTAGTTTAGAACGACGCTATACTCATCCTCCCGCCGGGTCTCGCAGCCTGGAACAACAACAATGGTAATTGTGGGTAAACAAGAACTTCCCTGTCACCGTCCTTGAGGCTACCGTAGTACCTCTCGGGTGCCTGAAGTTACCCACCTTATCTGCGGAGTGGCCAATGGAATGTCAATCCAGATTGAATCCTTAGATTCCTTGTCAAATCTTCAGTAATCGTTTGTGGTTCTGGAATCATTTCCAGTTCTACCATACTCCCACTACTGTTTTCTGAAAAAATTCATTTTTAATAAAACTGTGGCGAGTCTAGAACAATATTGCTATTGTTCATCCAGATGGTAGAAAATCAACCCTCGTCATAGCCTGGGTCAACCCACAAACAGCCATTACAGAAACGTGCCTTGAGTTGTCCAGTGTCTGGTTTTAATCATAAGCCGGACAACTCCCCGTACCTTAACACCGTTAAGATATGAACTGTTCTATATCCAATATAGAAACAGAGGCACTGATTTAATTGAACCAGATCCAAATCATGCAGCTGTCTCCAGCGCATGTCAACTAAATGGAAGGAGGACGATCAGCGTTACTCAACTTAGGAATACTTCCAATTATGAATAACCTGAAAGAGAAGCAAGATCTCTTCATCATTACTATCAACTGAATACCATACACAAGTACCTACATCTTCGATCACTTTGAAGAATCCCGATACTTGCAATACCTGGTTCTCTACTTTATTCAAATACCTATAACTTCTCAAAATTCGGACACCGTGTTTTCACGAAACACCTGTCTAAAAACTAGAGAAGTCATAAGTAAACCGAATATAGTACGAGGACCAACCCCTCTGTCCTGATGGACCCTGGACAACATACAATACTCTGTATAAGTCCATTGAGTCTGACAACTCATTCACTGTGTGTCGTAGGTTGAAAACTGTACTTATGGTTAAGAAGAATTACACCGCTGCTTAATGCTCCTTACCTAACCATCCACTGATATAGGTAAATGTCACAGACATAATTTCAAAAAGGTATATCTCACTCTATGAAAATAGACGTACAGATATATCAATTTGAAATTGGTGCATGACAGCGGATATTCAAAACCAAATACTTGCCGTACGGCAAACAACCCAGGTGACTTCCTCAAATATCACCGATTACAACGAATCCCGATATAATGAGGATGATCACCCAATTCCCAAATTACTTACTCCCGCTCATCATCTGTAAAACCATACAGATGTGAGAATCGTACCTGGTAAATACATACCCTGGAGTAAGTATCTAATCGGGAAATCAATTTTCCTTTAACAGTACACAGTGAGACTGAAACATCGAAATGTTTCGATGGGGTATCCCGGTATTCCTAGTAATGCCTCTTCCATTATCCAGATTCACAACTGTAACCGTGTAATTCTTTGCCACCTCTCCAAATCCCTTCATATGTCTTTAGTCTTTACCTTCTGCACACCCCTTTAAGCCAAATGGTTTTCTTCCTTCCCTACCGTTCGGCACCAGCCTATGGTTTGGAAGAAGACTATCCAATAAGCATAATGGGTGTACTGTCCCAATCCTAGGAACACTCGCAATGCGAGAGGAGGTGAGGATAAAAGACAACTGAATAAACCTTATTCCTATTTCTCCTGAACCAGAATCCATCCCCGAACTGGAACAAGTTCCTTTCGAGTTCGTATATAACCATACGATGGAGTATCCAATAAACTGTGGATCTTCGTAGTGATACGGCCTGGAGAAATACAAAGGTGATTTAGGATTGGCGAAGGAATACTTGGTTTGGTCGTGAATATCTGTTGCAATTTACTTTGCCCTCTTACTAATCCCTTGCTTTGTCTTAACCTAATACCTTCTGTACACCATCGTTAGGCTAATTGGTTTTCTTCATTCCCTACCGGTCGGCACCTGCCTATGGTTTGGAAGAAGACTATCCAATTTGCGTAACAGGTGTACTGTCTCCTAAACCAAGGAGCACTCGCAACCTGAGAGAAGGTAAAAGGGAAAGACAACTGAATACTCCTATCCGTTTTCTCCAGAACCTGAAACCATCCTCGAATAAATTCTTTCGAGTTCGTATCTAACCATACGATGGTTTTGTCCAATGGAAGTGGACGTTCGTAGCAATACGGGGTGTCCTGGAGAAAAGTGTAAAAGTAGGAGTGGCAATGAGGTTTGCAACTCTGACAATCCAAAAACCAGTGTTTAAGAAGGTTCGGTCAACTTGGTCACTGAGTCATAGTCTTAGGGTCGGGTCAATGGTCGCTGCCAAAGAGAGAGAGAAAAGAAACACTCAGCGTGCACTCTAACCTAGATCAGAATGGTTACCAATTTATCTAATCTGGAATCCTCCCACTGTACCGTCAAATTCTCCTCCAAACCTAAAAGAAGAATTAGTCGGGAACACCCGAGGAGTAAACCAACTCATCAGTGGGAATCGGGATCCAACTCTCATCGCATGACAACGTGACGGAATCCGCTCACGGTATCACACTCCAGAAGGTATGCGCATATCTGGCAAGTTTCAGTTCTTTCGAAACTCCCGATGTGATTTCTGCCCCATGCTCTTATGACCTTGACTTTGGCCAACATATCATAAGTCACATGTCAAGTTCTACCCGTCATTCTACAGGTTAATTTGAATCCACCCGTACATACCCTTGACTTTGGGCAAAATGGCAGCACGACTGTCCCAAACCAACGCATCTATCTATGCTGCATATGAATGCCCCAATAGCTACCAATCACTGTGCCTTGACTTTGGCCAACATACACAGCTTGAATACTATTGACCATCCATATGAAACGACGGAGGGCTACGAATGGTTTCTGGCGAAAACCTTTAACGTAAAGAACTTGATATCGTCGAAGGAACTGATAGCTTTTAAAAATATAGTGACGAAAACCTTCGCTAAAGAGATCACTCCCGGTGAAGGGATCTCGGCTCTTTCCCCGTAGAATGAGGTGCAGGATATTCCAACTGAATACCATGATGCAAAGCAAAAGTAATCGGCTATAGTGAAGTTATTGCCCTGACGCAAACTTTTGTCCAAGGGGTCACTCCCGGTGAAGGGATCTCGGCCCTTGCCTCGTCGACTGAGGAGCAGGATATTCCTAATGAATACCACGATGGAAAACAAAAGTGAACGTCCTTGCAATAACAGCTTTTTGAAAAGTGTTCCAACAACATCAGATTAGGTTTGTTTTTAAACTTGCATTGATCTGAATCAATGCAGTCCCATCAATTGATCACACCAAAAAGAACGAAAATATACTGATGTACGTATATGCCATCCGCATTCGCCACTGGGTCCCGTCATTACCCGTTAGGTTAGCTAACTAACGACAGAGCGGGGACTGGACTAGCGCGGATGCAAAACATATACAACATCTACTAATATATATACCAATATATTATATTCGCTCAAGGCGTGATAAAAATGCAACATTACAGAAAATGTACAGCATCACAGAAACAATACAGATATCTGGGATCCTCGGGTTTCACAGAGCCACTACTGAAACCCGACGTTCCTCTGGTCGTGTGGATAGCCTGTGCAATGAAATCCTAGACCCCTACGGGCGCAGCAAGTTACCCGCCAAAACCTGAAGCGAGGCAGCCCCCTTCAGCAACGTGAATGGACCACCCAGCACTTCACGGAATCCGGTAACTTGGGCACCCCTCCTGGGTCAACCTGTACCCCCTACGAGTGCGGCGAATAGCCCGCCAATCCTAGAGTGAAGCCCCCTCCGTCTCAATGCCATGAGATGCGGGCTTGTTGCCCTCTAGAACCCGGCTATCCGTGCACCCCTCCGCGGGGTAATCCTAGTACAGAAAGTAAAATATATATATAACGGGTACATCGACCGCAACCAGGTCGTGCCCCAAAAGAATAATACAAACAGGCAGTGACGGCAGTCCACATGTCGGACGCTCGCCCCGCAATATCAAATGTACATAATACAATCACAACAGTACTAGCATTGCAACCAGGATATCCCCTACGACCGATCCGCAACATCACAGCAAAAACAGAACATCAACGTGAAAATCACGTTCGCAAATCCGTCTAACCGGGCTATAGCAGTTAGACCGGATTTACCGATCAAGTGACATTCACGGTCGCAGATATAATGTAAATACTGTGAAATAATGTGTTTAAAATATCCGATCAATCAAATTTTAACAAGTGGGCCCCAAGCACTACTGTAGCACATCAAGAAATTCTGGGCCCAATATTAATATTCCAAAACCCCTATTCTAACCCCAGAAAGATACTGTAGAAATTTGGTGCAGGGATCCCCACAGTGAGCGGCGGAACCGCGGCCCAAAGGGGTTTTGGCCGCGGTTCCGCGCCTCCACTGTGGATTCACCCTGTCGAATTTCTACAGTAGCCTTGTAATCTCCAGTACATCAATTTTATACAACCTGAAAAATTTTTGGAGACCAAAAAATTTCAACAGAAAACTGTCGTGAAGGAAATACGGGTTTTGGAACATTTGATCGATCGGAACTGAAAAACACATTAAACCAAGCTAGACTAAGTTAATGGCGAGGCTCTGATACCACTGTAAGTGCACGGCGGCGCCCCGGCCGTCAATCCGACGGCCAAATGCGGAAGCGGTGATAAACTTAAATTTTCTTGAACTGGCAAACCGCCGCGCACTAATACGCGGATCGAACCATTAATTAGTCCTAGCTAACTACAAGATGGGGAAGAGAGATATACCGACTGATCCAAGTCCTCCGGTCTTCTCGTCATCGTCCCGATCTCCTGCGGAAGCTCCGGTCTCCACCTCGTCGCCGGAAGTGCACCACATCGCCTACTTCTTTTACGGGCTCCCACCTCAATGCCGAGGCAACTCGGGCACGAAGCTGGCTAGTCGACGTGCCCAAGATTTGCTGTAGAATGTGTAGTGAAGAAGTCTCATTTTTGGGGTTGTGGAATTGCCTTTGTGGTGGAGGAAAAGGAACTTAACTCTTGAGATGGAAAATGAGGGGATTTTTGGAGCAACAAGAGAACAACAAAAATTACCCACCCCAAGCAAATTGGCAGCCCCTTATATGGCCGGCCAAATCATGGTGACAATATGAGAGTGGAATGAGAGTGAGTGTAGCAAAAAGTCAATAATGGGGGGGAGAAGCCATCATGCAATCCAAAAGGAAAAATGGTTATCATAATGAATCATGATCACCATACCAAGTCCAACACTCAATCACCTACCATCTCATCACAAGTCAAGGCATGATGACTAAAGAAAGTCAAGCAAGGTCAATGGAGCAACCATCATGATCCAACCAATATGCAAAGACCCCCTCCACAAATGCTTATTTGCAGCAATGCAAATAAGCCCTCCTCCACCAATCTTCGGCCAATGAACGATACAAAGGAAATTGGCCGAAACGGAAAGCAAACTGCCAACTCCAGAAAACTGGTCCCGTAATAAATTACAGGAAAACCCCGATACTGTACATACACACCCGCATTTGTATTCCGACCGAAATACAATCGCAATGAGACAAAATCTCCACTGTACTATACCAGGATCCGGCTTATACCAAAGCCGGCTAGTAATATCCGTTCGATCCTGATCCGTGCAATACCGCACGTATCTGATCGAACCCTGCCATATATCCATACGGCCTATAGTACAAACTGTCCGATCCTGATCCGTGCAATACCGCACGTATCTGATCGGACCTTGCCATATCTCCATACGGCCTCTACAACTTTTCGCCCGAAAGCTGAGTAACAAAATGTGGGGGACTCCAAAGACTCGTCAACACCTTGGTTGTGGATTTAACCACTAGCACGTCAGAGGTATAAGCCAATACGTAACGGGCTACCAGATATTGACTAAAAGGGACGTCTGTGAGCGAACTCAGCCCGACAACCCTACTGAGCCTGTCAGTGACAATATCCGTACAGTCCGGTCCGTTCGTCTATGAGTATCGCATGGCGGGCCTAGGGGGTTGGTGAAAGTCAGACCCCCAAAAGCGGTACAAGTCGTGTCGGAGTGTAGCCCAGAACACCCTGAGATACTACTGGAATACCTACCAGTAAATCTCCTGCCTTGGCCAAGGACTTCGTGTAATGGCTCTCCTAGACACAGCGCGACCTCACCCCCAATACCGGGAGAGACGAACCCCTGAAGATACGCTCACTGCCTCCATGTGGCTCGGGACTGTACCCAACTAAAACCTGTTTGCACGACTCCTTTGAGCCGTGGTAGGGTAGTAATCAAAGTACAGTGGGAACTCACACGAGACAAATGACGATCCCCAGGTCGATGAACTAACCTGCACACATGTCACCAGGGAACTGCCATCTGACGTCTGGTATATGACCAACTAGCATGTTCCCGGCGAGTCCTGTCCGGTGTACTCATAACCCAATGAGCACCTGTATACATCTTAGGTGATCCAACTGACACCAGTGGCTTGTGAGACCGGCCACCGCCCCTCGTCGGGGTCTCGACTATATACACTAGTCTACTCTGGAGTATCGATGCCCTGTCTCGAAACTCACACGACTAGGGACCATTTAAGGATATGCTTATAGACCCCAGCTCCCACTTATATGATCGCCCTCATACTGCTGGTGGTCAAGCAAGAATCCTAGGGGCTCTATCAACGTGTAATAGCAACTTGTCAGGTCACCTAAAACAGTACACGATGATAAAGGTAAACCAGATAGCATACTATCATCTCGAGTAAGACTGTCCTACCGGGATAGGTCCTCCATCAATCATTGCAATCACGTACCTGTGACCTAATAATTGACTCTGAGGGCACTATCTCCAACAGTGTACTCTTGGGATGATACATGTTGATGTTTGAAGGTCCCCTGTCTACACATGCCAAGACCGGTTCTTTGTACTTCATTACATTCTCTGATGATCTCTTTAGATTCAGACATATGTTCCTGTTGTAACACAAGTCCGAACCTTTTGAGATATTCACAGAATATAAGTTAGAAGTAGAGAACCAAAACGGGTAAAAGTATTATGCCCTTTGATGTGATCAAAGAGGAGAATACTTGAGCACGAAATTCCTGGATTATTCTAAAAGAGAATGAGATTCTCTCTCAGCATTACTCCTCCGTATACACCACATCATGTCGGTGTATCGGGATGGAGCAATAGCACCCTATGTGATATGGTGTGCTCTATGATGAGTACTACTGAGTTTCCTATTTCCTTTTGGGGTTGTGCACTTGAGAAGTTGCATACCTATAGAATTGGATTCGAATCAAATCAGTGCCTACCACTCCATATAATATATGGTATGGGAAGAGCCTATCTCTTAAGTAAGTTAAGATTTGGGATTGTCCGGCCTATGTCTAAAAGCAAAATCCAGATAAGCTCGAGGCAAGGTCAGTTATGTAGAACTGGAAAGGTTTCAGCTATACAAACTGCGGCTGATGATTTGGTAGAACCAAAGAATTCAATAGATTCTAACAAACCTCAGACTCTCCGTCGATCTAGTAGGGTTCCTCACCCACCTGAGAGATACTTTGGTTTCTCTATGACAGTGGGAGCGAGGATTGTATCATGAGATGATGACCCAACTAGTTTCGAGCTGGCCATCAGGAGTGGGACTCTGTAAGAATGGCTGGATGCTTATCGATCTGAGATAGGAATCCTTATACACCAACAAAGTATGGACTTTGGTTGCTTTATCTAAAGGGTTAAATCCCCATCAGGAGCAAGTATATCTTGAGAAGATTACTTGGTGTACATGGAAAAGTTGAGACTTTCAAAGACTAGACTTGTTAAAGGTTTTCGTCATCGACCAGGCGTGGAAAATGATGAAACCTTTTCAAGTAGCTAAGCTTAAGTCTATCCAGATCCTACTTGCCATGGCTACATACCATGACTACGATATCTGGCGGTTGGGTGTCATGACTGCTTTTCTAAATGATGTTTTAGAAAAGAGTGTCTATAAGTACACAGCCAGAGGGCTTCGTAGACAGTGGGAGCAGCGGAAACGTGAGCAAGATGTTTTATGTGATAAAGCAGACATCGCGGAGTTGGAACATCTGTTTTTATGTGGTAGTCAAAGAGTTTGACTTCATCAAAATGGTAGATGAACCTTGTATATACAAAAAGGTAGTAGAGAGTATGGTGGTGATCCTCATAGAGTACGTGGATGACATACTCTTGATAGGGAAGGAGTTTCCTATGGTACGCTCGGTCAATCTCCGCTTATCACAAGGATTCTCCATATAGGATCAAGATGATACCTCCTAAATCCTGGGTATTGGATCTATGAGATAGATCTAATTGGATGTTAGGATTCTCACTAGTTGTAGTGAGAAGGTATCAATCGATCCTGGGGAGAATCACTGGAAAGGTTCCAGGGTGATAAGGACGACTGAATGTCAGTCACAAGCATTGTCTTTACCCTCAGTAGAGGGACGGTATGTTGGAAGAGTTCCAAGCTAGATACCGTGGCAAACTAGACGATAAAGGCAAGATACATCGTTACCAAAGATGCTATCAATGAGGAAGTCTGGGTGTATATTAGTTCATGAAATGAACGTCGTTCCTCCCATTGTGTGACAATGGAGTTGTGGCTTATGCCAAGGAACGCCCGTCCCATCAGTGATCTAGACATATTTTAAGGCAGTATCACTTGATCATGGAGATGGTTGATCTCCAGGGGATCGAGGTTAGGAGAGTAGACTCAGAGTACAACACGGCGGATCCACTCACAAAGGATTTTTCCCAGAGAGAGACTTTTAAGGAATGGTTGAGTATGAGATACTACAACCACTGCTACAGATGGCCCTAGTGCAAGTAGGAGATTGTTAGTTATATGTATGCCCTAGAGGCCATTACTGTACATAGGATGTATATTGTAGTGGATGCTGGGACATATATAGGGAGGACTTTCTTGCTCGACATGATAGTAAGCTATCTGGTTGCTCTTTATCTTAACGTGTACACTGATTGTCTCTCAGTTACATGTTGGTAAAGCCCTTAGGATGTGTACTTGACTACCTGGACTATGATGCGGATCATACTAGTGGGGACATGGTAGTCTATAAGTACATCCTTCAAGGTCCCTAGTCGTGGGTGTATCGAGACGGGGCATCGATATACCAGAGTAGACTAGCGTATACCTTCTCGACCCATACAGATGGGCGATGGATGATCCCATATCCATTGGTGTTTGACATCAGAGATGATATACGGGTGCTCAGTGGAGACTGGGTACACTGGACGGACTCGCCGAGAACTCCTAGATGGTATTATACCTTACGTCAGATGGCAGTTCTCTGGTGACACTGGTACAGGTTAGTCTGTAGACCCGAGATCGTCATAGAGTCTTGTGTGATTTCCACTGTGCTTTGATTTCCACCTTACCACGTCCAAGAGGGCGTGCAAAACGGTGGCTTTTGGGTACAGTCCCGAATCACATGGAAACAATGAGCGATAGGAAGGGTTTCGTCTCTCCCGATATAGGGAATTGATGTTGTTCTGTGTTCGATTGGCTATAACCGGAAATCCCTGGCCAGGGTTGCTGAGATTTACTGGTAAGTGTTATCAGTAGTATCTTGAACTGTTATAGACCACGTATCGACACGACTTATCAAGCTACTAGGGTCTGACGTTTACCACCCCTAGGCGAGATATGCGACATATCAGACGAACAGACCGGACTGTGCGGTAAGTGTTACTGGTTGGATTCACAGGAATGTGAGCGGGCTTGCTCGTTGATCTTCTGATCGCTCAATACCCGGGTGGCCGTTACGTTTAGCAGACCGCTTGCGTCTTGTGGGTGTTTGATATGATCATCACCTACTGCCGGCGTATTGACGAGTCTTTAGAGTCCTACACAGAGCTTTCCTGGCTCAAGCGAAACGAAATAGGAGCGCATATGAGATATGTACGGGACCGAGAATAATACCAGTATGTGATACTGAATTCTATTCTCGCGATTTGTATCATCGGACGGTTATATGTGATATAGCCGGGTTACCGAATCAAGTGTTGATTCGATACATTGATACACTTGATACTAGTCGGTTATATGCGACATGACCGAATCATTAAATCAAGTGTTGATTTAATGATTTAATGTATAATTATATATTTGATATAGTACTTTATATTAACTAGTATTTGTTCACTTAAGATTGATTTTCTCACTTGATGTGCACAAGTTGTATATGTGATATATGTTTGTGCACTAGTTTGTATCATGTTTGATGATACATGCAAACTTGGGTGTGTGTATGGATTATACCATGTTTAGGTTAAAAGTTTATTTTTTATTTAATTTATTTAATTTATGTAAAATAAAATGGTGGCTTACTTTGTCTTTGCTTGAAGCTTCATGAAGCTTTCAAACATCTTTGACAAAGTCCACCATTTTGTTTTACATAAGATTTTCCTTAACCTAACCTTTAACTTAAATTTGAGTTTAGTCTCTACAAAGATTAATCTCACCCATGGTTGCAAGATGATAACTTCACTTGATTATTCTTTCCATACAATTCTTTTTCATTCTTCTCTTCTTCTTCTTCATGAAGAAAAGAAAAACTCTTCTTGAAAATTCCAAGTGATGAAATCAAGTGAGAAATCCAAATCCAAAGTGAACCCACTTCCTATTTCTTCATCCTCTACCACTTGCCATGTAGTAGAGTGTGTTATCTTCACAAGTTTCATAACCAAGTGAAGATGGAGCTTGAGTTAGAGTTGCCTCGACGTAGATCATCTTCGGCATCGAAGTCAACGACCTAGCCCGCTCATTTCTCCGACGAAACCATCGCTAGAGTCCGGGATCCCGGTGATCGCAACGAAGGGACGTCTCACGGAGCTAAAGAAGTGGAGGACCGGATCTACAAAGGTTGTATTTCCATTCACTTAGTAGCAAAGTAGTTTGCTTGCTTGTTTGTTTCGCCTATCCTTTAGTTAACGATCTATATTAGGGTTTCTCGGCACAAAAAATTTGAACTTGGCATGGTCGATACCTTGTGGAACCTCTTGAGTGTGCCTAGGAACCCTACAAAAACTGGCCCCAAATGGGTACAAACAAGAATAATATATATATATACAACAATAAAAAGCATCCCCAAACGGGAGCTAGCTCGACGCCAACAGGCGGAAACAACCACACCAAGCACGATAATATATAACGCTAAAGGGCGAGGCTCAAAACCTAAAAGAAAACAAATCCACCAGATACCATAATAATACAAGCGCGACTCTAAGGTTGAAATAAATAACTGGTCCAGTAAACTATCAAGTAATACAAGTTTGGTTGATGGAGCTTACTAGATACAAATGAAATAATAAAAAGTACAACGGCGGTCCAGATACAAGTGAACCAACCTATCGTGCAAATCACCCTGAATGAAATGATGTGCCAGCAAGCTGCCAGGGAAACCTGTATATCGAACCTGTAATAAAATTTGGCACAACGGGGGTGAGTTGCCAACTCGTGAGTAGAAAATATCTGCAAAAAGAAATCGAATGCACGGCGCTATCCTAGGTCATAATAATACACTACTATATCACCAGTCATCTAGTAATGGCAGGGTAATAAACTACGTGTAAGTGCAAATGCTCCGTGCTCGTGACAGTGCCTTAAATAGTAATATTTCATGTGAATGAGTATGCATGCACCATGAATGAAAAATAACCAATCCTGAAATCTGGATATACATGTATAAGAAATCTTTAGCTTTTATCATGGTAAAATTTGTATAGAAATCTGAAATATCAACAATGAAATCCATGGAAATCCGTGTCAAGCATCGACACAAAACATGTAAATCTCAAGTCTCAATACCTCATAATCTCAATATCTCATAGTCTCAATATCTCGGGCTCCGTCAGTCCGGATCGGCCCATATCATCAAATCTCACGACAACGGTCGGTATCCTCCGGATATCCGCCGCGCCAGACATCACCGGTAGGTAGTCCTCCCCTGCCAGGCTCATCGTCTACAACTCGATCTTCTTGCCCCGGGGTACCATACCGGGCCCACCATGTACCCGAGACGGTTCATCCACTCCTCGAATCGGGTCTCGAAATCCAACAGAAAACAAGAAATCTCATGGTGGACGACACATACATCACGAGAAAACCGCAACATATATTTTAAAAAGAGAGGGAGAAAGAGAAAGAAGTTTTTTATATATATTCTTGCGGTTTTCCCCAAAATCCAGAAATCTCATAGAAATCCAAATCCTAAAATCATGAGTAAGTAAATGGTAAGTGTCGGCATAAGCCCCATAATACTGCATGATAACATGAAAATGTGAATGCATGAAATGTCTAAGTAATAAGTGCAATGTCTGGGCTAACACCTGAGAGTAATCACAATATTATATCAATCTAGCTGTTAGCTGATTCTATCAATAAAAGATAATATGTTCTAAAGTGTACGTGACGTAGCAATTACCGATGATGATGTGTGTGAGACGGCAAATAAGTGTGCGTGGAATATGCGCATCATCGGTAATGGTGCTGGTGTCCTAACAGGCAGAGTTTTATACTGATTTTAGAAACATATGTATGAACATGCACCATGATGATTACGGTCTGAATGTAAAGACGGATGTGTATTAACCACTCATTTGATATACAAGTATAACTACAACTATATGACTCGAGCCTAAACTAGTGTCCATCTAACCTCCTAAGGATCTAAACCTAAGAAACTAGTCGATAAGAAATAAGAGTTCACTTAAGGTCTGAGTCCATATCTCTAATAGTCGACGATCCAGTCTCAATAGCGTCACGTACGTAGTACGGCTTCCTCAAATCAAGAGTGCGGATCAATCATCACATCTATGCCTCGTACGGTAAAATCCATCGTACGGCATCCCAATATCGGGGTACGGGTCAGGTATCACCTACGTGTCTCATCATTCGTATAATATCATCATCAAATCATGTCATGATCAAGGTACTGTACTGTAATTGCATACTCAATCATTTATCATTGCCAGCATAGATATACATCGTTAATTTATGCTCAGAAATATCATGTCACATGTATCATATTGTGATTAAGTCATACTTATATCATATCGTAATCAAGTCACGCATATATGATATCATAATCAAGTCACACCTATATGATATCGTAATCAAGTAACACCTATATGATATCGTAATTTCAGGCATAGGTTACAATCCGGGTTCTATTTTAGAGTTCCATATACCTCAATATCATCACCCATTATTATTTATGTATACCTATTCATTATCTCATTTTCTAATGATCCGCTAACATCATAACAGGACCGTATAGCCAAGAATTACGGCATCAAGCCCAGTTATATTGTTTCATCCCCATGTATCATATCACATCCTTATATCACATATACATGCTGTGTATATATATATACCTATACATAATCCTATATATATATATACCATACACATATACACCAAGCCAAATTTCTGTGTGTGCGTGTGTGTGTATCTACCTGAACCTATGAATCTCTTCCAAGATATTCATCCTCTGACAAGGTCTTTCTAAATCAATCTAGTCCAACCTAAGATCATTACTAGGGTCCTACTCACCAAGATTCTAAGGTCACGTCTGACTTCCTAATGACAAGAAGTACTATTCCTATACTACGTTTGCGGGGGTGCTAAACGCCATCCACCCGACTTCCCCTCGTAGATATACATCTACTCACCTGGTCCTTGTCTGCCGAAAACGTTGTCGCCCTCCTCTTCTTCCTCGTCCGAAGTCCACGTGAGGGGTACCTATATGCAAACACATATAATATCGTAAACTGAATCACGGACAAACCAAAACGACGCACGAAACGCGCATAGGTTAAAACCTATGACCCGCTCATCCACAGGACCCAAATATTGCTCGATATCGGTGTACAAACGCCGATTGATCGAGATAAAACACCAACAACCAACTCGTAGTTTTAAAACTCATTACTTATAATATAAAACATGATTTAATTCATCGAAACCCAAAAAATCGATCAAATCGTCCGATTTCGTAAAACCCGAAAACGCCAATTTACCGTTTTACTTCAAAACTTGATATTTAAAAGAAACTAATGGTCATAATATTCATTAAATAACATAACTAGATTATAGAAACCATTACCATATTTTTATTACAGTAATTTGTATTAAATTGTAAATTCTAGTTTGCAATTTAATCAATTTTAACACTTTGCAAGCAAAATTTCACAATATCACCACTAAACTTGATTTGCATGAATTAACGTATTAAACTACAATTCATGATGATAATAATATAATGAAACCATAAATTATATTTTAAATCTCATTTATTTAAGAATTTCAAAAATCTAGTTAGCAAAAATAGCATTTTTATCACTATTTCTCAATTATCAACTTCAATTTAGTAACTAAATTAGGTTTTCCATTCCACTAACAAGTTAATATCCTCATTAAAACCACAATCTAATGTTACAAACATTAATTGGAATTTTATCACACCAATATATATAATATACAAAAATCTAGTTAGCAAAAATTTCTTAATTTAAACAATTTGAATGAACACATTAGAATACATCAACCATGCATGATTTTCTATTTCTAAAAATGGTAAACTAGTTATAATAACCCCACCTAATTAGTAAAAACCATAACTTTATTTTATAAAGCCAAACTTGAATTTTGAAACTTGTAGATAGAATTAATTTATTAAATCTAATTATGCTAGAATGAAACATTTAATAACAATAAAGCATAAGAATAAAATTTATACCTCCACATGTGAGATCCAACCATGAAAATTTTCCTCCAAAAAGAATGCTTTCCAACTCCAAAATCCATGTAAAAATGAGCAAAGAATAGAGGGTAGGAGTTAATTAGGATTTTGTGGGTTTTTTATTGAATTTTTGATGAATTTTGATGGATTTTTGTAACAAAATCAAGTGGTGAAAAATGGGGGGGCTGCCATGGGTGAGGCCGGCCACATCAAGGGAGAGAGAAGGGGAGAAAGAAAGAGTGAGGAATTGTGTAGAAGGTTCACAATATAATTACATATACTTATGTCTTTTCATAAATTAATAATAATTATTTAATTTCCTAACTAATTTTAACATAGAATGGTCTAGAACCATGGCAAATTTTGAAAATGAAAATTGCATGAAACACACTTGATTCCAATATGTAATGGTTCACTTTTGCAAATTTAATCCATTCAGATTTGTAATTTACACTAATTTAAAGTAAAAATAAAGCTTATGTAAAATTTTAAAATAATTAATTAAGGAAAAATATTTAATTAAACTAAAAATTTATAAGTGACTAAATAAACAACATTTACTAGTAATTACATAATTAAAATAGGTCTTTTTAAAATTTATAATGAAAAATAATTACGGTTTAGTTTTACGAAAAATACGTTTTACTTTACCGAAAATCATAAAATTCACTTAAATAATTTTATTTAATTATTTATTTATTTATTTTTAAAACGTTACACCAAGTCTGGCATAAACACACACATATATATAATATACGAAAATCATATCTTACGGTTGCAGGGGTGCTATACGCCATCCACCCGACTTCCCCCGTAGATATACATCTACTCACTTCGATCCTCGTTTGCCGAAGTCGATTACGCCACGCTCTCCTCGTCATCCCTAAGTCTACGCGGAGGTACCTACAGTTTCAAATACGTCGTATTGTAAAACAAGAATCAAATACAAGAAAAACCGACACGGCACATGAAACACACATAGGTTAGAACCTACGGCCTACACATGCATGAATAACCAACAACTCTCGACATCGACGTACGAATGCCAATCGATCGAGATAAAACACAAATATCAAAATTTAAGTTATTAAAAACCACGAAACCAAAACAGCAACTAAGGAAAACATCTCCAGATTTTGCCTCAGGTAATTTGGGACCAAACAAACAATATAGGGGGCTAGGCGTATGAGCTACAGGCAAAACCCCAAAATCTATAACCTAAATTGGCCCGGCGATATGGCCAATATACCCGGTGTGGCCGGCCCTACAATGGAGTTTGGGTCTCATCTTTCTGTGGCGGTCTTCTAAGGTTCTAATTAATTCAATGCACTTGTTTGATTTTTCTATAAACACTCCAGTTTGCTCCAGATTCTCTGTAGTCCTCAAGGATCAAAAAACTGATATCGGAAAATCTAAAGTTCAAGTTTCGGTTTCGTCTCAGGTTTAGATCAACAATACCAACACTACAGGGTTTAGTCACTATCTAATCCTTAATTACACCTTCACACATCAAGAAATCACCCAACCCTCAACTAGGAATTTTCCAACATCACTAATCAACTCAAGATTAACTCAAAACTACACTAGAACATTAGAAACACTAATAACTTAACTAGAAGTGTAGGATTACCTCATTTGGCAACTCAAGAATTTTCTTGTATTGCCAAAAGTGCTCAAAGTCTTGACTTGATGTCTCCATAGGGTTTGTAGTGAGGTTGTGCATATTTTTTGTGAAGGGTATAAGGTTTTGTTTGAGTTTTTAGGGGTGGCTATGGGGTAGAGGTGGAGGATGAGAAGGAGATGAAGGAATGAAGAAGAAAAGGAAATGAAGAAATGAAGAGATGAAAGTATGAGAAATGTGTAGAAATCTCTCACCCTCTCTCTCTCTCCCTCACATGACACAAGTCACCTCACTCTCTCTCTCATCTAAATATCTCACAAATGAATTCCCTATATCTTTTTACTTTTTTTTTCAAACAACAAAAACAAGAACCATATATGCATGCACATGAAGAATGGTTCAAAATATGGCACAAGTATTTGCAACATGTCATGTTGCATCCCATGCATATAAGCTAGATTAATGCATAATTAGTAGATATTAATCAAGTTTAGCATTAACATAGAATACAAATAATTATTTAAAAATCTACAAATGCTCAATTCACACGATTTCTTTCAAAATCAATAATTCAAATTAATTTTCCAAATATTTTCCAATTTATCGGTATATAATTATACCCTTTCATTTACAACCAATCTCTATACTTTAAAATATTCATAATATTTATTATTTTAATTATTTAAATTCCCAAAAATAATATTTTATTTTCTGAAATGTTACAAAGGCAACACAAAGATCAAGGGGTGCGCGGAGCTCGAGGGAGATCAAGGACAAAAAGATTAAAAGAGTAGCCGTTTTGAACTGTTGAAAATCTGAAGATATTTTGGAACCATTTTGCAATTTTGAACATGTCAAACAAAGAACAAAGCAACACAAGAAGGCATAAGAAAAACGATGCATTAATTCCCAAATACGACGATGGAACCGTGGTCAAAAGAGGGGTTAGGCGGCGGAACCGCGACCGCCACGTGGCGTCTCGCTATCATTTTTCAGGGGTAGTTTTGGAATTATATATGGGCTCAGAATATGGCCCTAGGGTTTCACTCCTCTACCTATATATACTCCAGTTTTGAGCCAAACCAAGAATTTTTTTTCTTTACTTAGATTTAGTGTAGTTTAGTTTGTAGTTTCGTCTTCTTCTTCTTCATCTATTTTCCATGAAAATTGTAGTTAAAGTTTTTTGAGTGGAAGATTAATGAAGATGAGAGTTTTTTATAACTTGTACCTTTAATTTCTTGCATTGTAATTTTAATTGCTAGTGTAATTTTTATTACTTGCTTGTTAAAATAGTTGTTGGTTTCCTTTTATTGCATTGTTTTTCTTCTTTTCTAATCTTATTTTCAAGTCATGATACTCAATGGAGTCCCTTGCTTAGGTGAGAGCCCAAATAGTTAGCTTATTATCTTTGTAAAACCGTATTTTCTATTTTTTCTTCTTCTTCTTATGTTTATTTTATTTTTAATGTGTGAATAATTTACACACTTGTTAGGGCTAAGGAAGATAGTATGAGGGATGGAAAAATCCCCCGTGCTTCTCTTTGCCAAATATCTTAAAGTGAACCTAGACCAAACAAACACAACCCCCTCATTTAGGCGCGCTATAAGTGACATATAGCCGCGACCTGAGTCGAGAATTCCTCTGGACGCACTACAACATGACATGTAGTTGTGACCTAATTGAAGACTTAGTTGTGTATGTTTGGCATAAGGTTGGAAATAAGAGCATGTAGCGGACGGATAAGGGGCATTAAGAATGGATTTAGCGTTGGAAAGCTTGCTTAAACTCGCAAATCTCATTCTTGTGTCCTCCTAATTCCCGCTACTTCCGATTATCCCAATATCATTTCAAGAATGGAAAAAGATAAGCACAAGACTAATCCTAACTCTACTAACCAACCCTAACCCTAACAAATTTACTTGAACATAAAATACAAACACTTAGGATAGAATTGAACATACATATACATTCGTTAATTGACTCGTCTAAAATAAGGACGAAAACATACTATCTCCCAGTGGACGACCCGTACTCAACTGGCTAGCTAGAAAGCGACACCGTCTTGATTGCGGTAAGTAGAACATGTAGAACACTTAGCGTAGCGCATAAAAACGCAGACAATCACTCATCCATCCTGGCCAGGGACTTATGGTGATAGCCAACCGAATACAGCGCGATATCGACTCTTTATACCGGGAGAGACGAATCCCTTCCGACTGCTCACTGCCTCCATGTGGCTCGGGACTGTACACAATTAAAACCTGTTTGCATGACTCTTTTGAGCCGTGGTAGGGTAGTAATCTAAGTACAGTAGAAACTCACACGACACAAATGACGACATCGGGTCAAACGACTATCTTGTACTCATGTCACTAGAGAACTGCTATCTGACGATAGGTATAATACCATCTAAAAGTTTTCGATCGGCGAATCCGTTCGGTGTACTCGCCTCCAGTGAGCACCTGTATACAATCTTAGGCGCCTTAACACCAATGGCTTATGAGACCGGCCACCGCCCCTCGTCGGGGTCTAACAAGTATACAGTAGTCTACTCTGAAATATCGATACCCAGTCTCGATATTCTTACAACTAGGAGCATTTAAAGATATGCTTATGAACTACCCAGCTCACACAAGTATGATCGCCATCATAATACTGGTAGTCAAAAAAAGATTCTACAGGCTTTATCATTATATATTGGTGACACGCAATAGCAACTAAAACATATACACATAACTGATAAAGAAAAACGAAATAGCATACTATCATCTCGAGAAAGACTGTTCTATCTTTATAGCTCCTCCTTCAATTATAATAATCGTCTACCTGCAATTACAATAATTGCCTTGATGACACTATATTCAACACAAAGTTCTACTAGATCTTAAATCAAGTATTACACCCACGAGCAATCCTAGAAGCTTTCTCTTAAATCTCTCTAGATTCGTAGCCGTCACCCTCTCTCTTTACAATAGTCTCAATAGCTTTTTAATTTGCCTTACAAAATATCATATAAGAGACCCTATTTATAGCCTAACTCTAATCTATATAGATTAGAGATAAATCCTAAAATTGCCAAAATATTCGATTTGCATAACATACCGTGTCAGCCATCTTGAGCCGGCTCAACATGCCCATGAGCCGGCTCATGTACACAGAGAATATTGGGTAATTCCATCATCTTGTGAGCCGGCTCATAAAAACTTGAACAGTCTCAAGCATAGGGTCAAGCCGGCTCAACTGCCGTTTCGTACACATAGAGAATTGTGACAATTTTAAAGCACTTGTGAGCCGTCTCAGCGTCCTCTGAGCCGGCTCAATATCAACTCGCAGAAAGAAACTCTACAATATCAACACAACTAGGATTCATGTGGACTCCATGTTGATCTCTCTCATTCATTTAGGTACTTCTAAAGTGGGTAAAAAAAAATCCGATACTAAATAGTTTATTTTACAGCTGCAGCATGAATAAGGTCATCAATGACAGCAGGGTCTGCTGTTATTCTCTCAATTTGTTTGATCCCCCATGATCTTTATTCTGACCATAGCAACAGAAAAACATTATAGGATTCTAATCGAGTCACGAGCTTGCCGCTGAAAAAGGACTGAGTTTTTCAACATATTTCTGCTAAAACGTTTTGACTTTTGACTTTTTCCTGTTGAAAAAGAAAGCATGACCCATTTTCCATACTTTGAGCCCTTTTCTTCTCTACTTTCCCTTTTTAATTAAACGACAACAAAATAGTTCTGAGCCATTCATTGATTGTTTGTAGCTTCTTGGTTTGGACTTGTGATGATAAGGGTCTCTATCTCCCTTCCTTTCTCTCAAGACTCATTTAATCTCTCTTTCTCTTTGTTTTCTTCCTTGGATTGAGCTCTTGAAGTTTTCTAGGTAAGTTTCATTAATTATTTTTCTTTTCCTTCTACTTTGTACTTTTGTCGTTCATTTTGTTTGAATCTGTTATGTGATTGTGTCTGTTTGTTTCCTACTTTTTTTTCTGCAGGTTTTTTGTTTGGTACTTGGAATTTGTGTTCATCTTAGTATCCTAGCAGAATTTTAGCTTCTGGGTCAAATTTTTTTTGTGTGTTTTGCACAATCTTAGGTTACTGATTTAGGGTTTCTTCCTGCTTTTTAAGCTAAAAGTTTGTGTTGTTGCCATGGAATCCTTCAAATCCTCCACTGATCTCATAGAAACCAACCCTGGAAACAAAGGGATTGAAGCTTTGACCCCAAAATCCCCAAATGAGTACATAGGGTTTGTTGATGTGTTCATACATGAAGCCCGCGATATCCACAACATCTGCATTTACCACAAACAAGATGTCTATGCCAAGATCTCCCTGGTCGATGACCCCAAATCCCCGATTTCTACCCAGATCATTAAGGGAGGCGGTAGAAACCCCGTATTCAATCAGAACCTCCATCTTAATGTCAAAACCATGGATTCCTCCCTCAAATGTGAGGTTTGGATGCTGAGCCGCGTCAAGAATTACCTCGAAGACCAGCTTTTGGGTTTCGCTCTGGTGCCCTTGTCGGATGTTTTGGTTGCCAATGGGAAATTGGTTCAGGAATTTTCCCTCACGTCCACCGATTTATACCACTCGCCCGCAGGCATTATCCAGTTGTCGATATCCTACACTGGTTCATCGCCGGTAGTACTAGAGATCACGCCTCGCCCGAAAGAAACACCGATTCCAGAAAACGATGACTCGATCGGTAATGAATTAGACAAAATCGAGTTCCCTGACTTGAACATTGTGAATGAGAACAAGATGATGGTGTCTGAGTACTACGGGATCCAATGTGATGATGAGTTGATATCTGCCGAAGGCGATAAGGTTCCTGATGACGAAGAAGCAGGCGTTCGAGTTGTTGAGAGCTTTGTATCAGCGAATAGCCCTGAGTCTCTGGGAATTTTAAAGCACGACACTCCTCAGAGCAGCGTCTCGACGCATGAACCGAAAGATAAAAGCATTGAGAGTGCAGACACCGAATCATCGGCTGAGAAAGCATTTGTGTCGCCTGTCATTAAGATAAATATCGAGCCGGAGCAAGGTGTTGTGCAGCAGGATATTGTTGACATGTACATGAAGAGCATGCAGCAGTTCACTGAGTCGTTGGCGAATATGAAGCTACCAATGTATATTGAAAATAACAGTAGCAGGATTAGTAGCAGCAGCAGCACTAATGAGAATGGAGGTGGTCCTGGATCTGAGAAGAAATTGAACGAAACGAAGAAGATGGGTTCGAGGGTGTTCTATGGTAGCAGAGCATTCTTCTAAGGTCATATTACTACTATAAGGTTAAAAATATGCATCTTTTCTGATTTTAGACTTACTGGGAAGTTAGAAGATCTGTAGCTTGTTGCATGTTTATGTTTCTACTATCATGCTTATGTTATTGTAACTGTCAAGGTGTATCTGATACTGTGTGCTTTTTAATTAGCTCTGAGTAAAGTTAATGTCTGTTAATTACTAGTAAGCTATTTTACATTGCTTCTTGGTTGAATGATTTGTTTTTTTTTTCCCTTTCTGCCACTACAACAGAACTCTGGAGTCGTACTGACCGTTGAGGGATATATATTTTTTATATTTTAGCATTCATCCGCTGGTTGAGTACCCTTTTATGAGACAAAACCCGGTGCTTTGTGCTGTAGTTTTTTTTTTCATCTGCTTTCTAAATTCATGTCAGAATGATTTGAACTAGGTTTCTCGTATATGATCGTAATGTCTCACTGTAACCAAACTACGAATTTCTATGGAGAAGTGCGGGTATATTCTAACAGAGTATGACAATGATTGTTTAGTATTGATATCATGTTTTTTATGCACATCTCATGCGGTATGGAATAAGTTTGTAGATTAGCAGTGTTTGATATAATGGATTATGTGTGTTAAAACTTTGTTTGAAGTCAATGCCCCCCCCCCCCCCCCCCCCATTTCCATACTCCAGATCCATTAGAATAGAACGACTTCAATTTTGAATATGGATATACCTGGATCTAACTTGGTCAGGGTTCTAAAGTGGTACATAAGAGGGCTGCTATAATAGTATGATGAAAGTTTTGATTACAAAAGAGATATATGAATTTAATCTCTGGCATTCTTCCAAAATCTGTATGTGGTTCTTCTACAATGTAATATGAAATGATCTTCATTTTATAGAAGGTTATATTATTTCTGAAGTATTTCCTTTAAACTGTCAGCTTATTAGATTAGAGAACATATTTTGTGTTTGTTTTTATTATTTTATGATCTTTGTTCCAGTTCTATGTCCTGTTATCATTCACTGAATCAGATGACTTCAGCATTTGTGGGAATATTAGGCAGTAATAGCCTGCCAAGTTCTATGTGCTAATTTTCTCAGAACATCAAATTGTTATCTCTAATACTGTTCTTATTTTGTTATTTATTAAATTGATCATATTTGTAAACAAAGCCAATACCATGAAGATTCTTTTACATCGATTTAAAGCACTCTAGGTTTCAAAACTTTCGTGGTTTAAATCGCTTCATTGTCAAGATTAATAGTGGGGTACTATAGTATTTCTCAAAGCTACCATCAAAGCCTTTTGCTTATCTTTGCTCGAAACGTCCTCTCCTGATTTTCCCATTGAGCACCAACCTTGGGAGGATTCTAATTCGGAGATCATGAAGTTTTAGCAAAGATAGACAGGCTAAGTTTCATTTGACGGTATATGTTTCTTTGGACGCTAGAGAACGACTTTCTTACAAGAAGATTATTGAGGCTGTGATGATCCCGTGAGGACATGGTCTCAAGAAGAAAAAGGGGAAGATGGTACCAAGTCCGCGGTGTGCTTCGAAGACGTGGAGATGAGTTGGTTTGAAGGGGTGCAGCTGCATTGCCCTCATGTGTTTCATTGAAGATGTTATGCTCCTTGGTTGATGATGAAGAACACATGCCTGATGTGTCAACGTCACCTGCCATATGTGGAAATACTTAAGGATGATCTCTTCTTAATTAGTCTCAAGGATAAGATCTGATTTCTCTGTTTTTCAAAGAACAGTGGCAGAGTAAGGAGTTTTGTTCTATTAACTAGCATTTAGAATAATCATAATTTTTAATTTTTTAAATAAAAAAGATGATGTTGGGACAGGTTGATCACATAATTTATTGGGAGATGCAGTTCTAATTAGGATCCGATTGTTTTGTTTTACAATTTCATAGTTATAATTCGTTTTAGAGAACAGAGGTAGTGTAAGGAGTTTGGTTCTATTCGCTGGCACTTGGTCAATAATCTTAATAATAAAAAATTATGTTGGGCAGGCTGATCACATTATGTATGAACATACTAAACATATGATTGCATTTTTTGGTTTATATTGTTCGCTGATAATATTTGACGCTGAAGAGGATGCTTAGTGACGATCCAAGCTGTCAGAGATACGAATGAAATCAAATGGAATAATTGGACCACCGATCGTAAGACGATGTGTGCAGCAAAACATGAGGAGTCACCGAAACGAAAATCTACGAGGGGTATAAAGGGGTGGAGATCTTTCGGAGAAGTCGCCAAAGCGAGAATCTGCGAAGGTTGAGTTGAATGAGCGAGCAGTTGAATCCACGATACAAGAGTAACAATCTTAGATAAAAGATAGTTTTGTTTTATTTGATAAATTGATTTTGAAATATAAGAAATGAAGCCCTTTTATACATTTTACAATAGGCAGGTTCCATGAACTTTTAAATGTGAAAGCAATTAATGAAAGTGATATGTAAAGTGCTAACATAAATGCGTTAGGTACCGTGAACCAAAAGTGAGAAATGATCTTCAAAACATCAATATTAATTTTGGTCTTAATGCCTTAAATACCTTCAATTAATCCTCCTGCATTAGTCTTCTTTCCTCTAAACAACTCAACCTCGAGTTTAGCTCTGAGTATTGCAATGCTTCAGAAGGGAAATAATCAAATTGGTCTACTACATTGAAGGTGCGTGAGCTGTTTATGTCGTCGGGTAGGTCGATGGCATATGCATTGTCGTTAACTTTGCAAAACACTTCAAATGGTCCAATTTTCATGTTATCTAGTTTGTTAAAAGTCCCAACAGGAAACCGCTCATTTCGAGGAAATACCATCGCTAAGTCACTTTCTTTGAACACTTTAGATCGTTGATATCGGTCTGCAGCAATTTTGTATTGAGCATTAGCAAAGCCTAGGCGTTGTCAAATCTCATCATGAACCATTTTGTTCAGCTTCATCATGTCCTCAGCATGGATATTTCGGTCTGGTGGCTCTTCATGGATAACATCTCGAACTTTGTCAAGTAACGATTGAATAGCAACAGGTATGTTCGGATGTGGCTTTTCTTCTTCCCCAGTCACAACTAAGGCATAGATCTCTCTTGTGTTCTCAGCATCTTTCTGAAAATCTTTTCTGTCGACAATCAGAAAAGGTTTTTACTCAAATGGAGTATTGTTCAACTTACTGATAGTTGTCATATGTGTATATTTTCTCCCTTCATCTGTACGTGACATCCTTATCAAATTGCCACGATCGGCCTAAAGTAATATGGCAAGAATCCATGTCTAAAAAATAAAAAATGATGGTATCATGATAGCTCTTACCGATGGAGAAGGGTATTCGGCAATTTTCGGAGACCACCATGTTGTGGCCTTACTGGATCCATCCAATTTTGTACAATGCCGGATGCTTTCCTCTGGTTAAATTCATCTTCTCCACCATTGCCTTTCAAATGATGTTTTCAGTGCAACCATTATCAATAATAATGTCACACAATCGATTATGAACATTGCATCGAGTTTAAAAGATTATCGTAGCATTGAGGTGGCTTCAAATTTCAGTGCAAGAAGAAATTTTCAGACAACACATACTAGTGGCTCACCGCCTTCCTCGGGATATACATCCTCTTCGGCATAGGTCTTCTCTTCATCATGCAATATGATGTTGGCACTTTACCGCATTAGACGTCGGTTGGAGAAATGGTCGTGTTGACCGCATTGGTAGAACTTGTCTCTTCTGGGGTTAACATAAGGATTGTTATTGACTGGTGCAGGTGCTCTCGGTGTAGTTTTTGGTTCTGACGATTCGGCGATGTTTATGCCTTCGTCGGTGGTAGATGTGCATGTATTCGGTGTTTGTTGTTTTTGTTCAGAATTCCAAGAGTGTTGTAAAGTGGGGCTCTTCGTATGGATTTGGTACATAAAAGACTTTGACTTCTTGATATGTTTCTTGGATCGCTCTGCCAAGTTGACGGCCTCATTAAGAGAATTGATATTCTAGAGATAGAGGTGATCGTAGACATCTTGTCAGAGACCTCCAAAATAGTGAGTTACTTGTTGCTGGTCAGTCTCGGCTATGTTGTTGCTGGAAGAAAGCCAATACAACTTCTCAGTGTACTCAGATACCTGTCGGTCGGCTTGTGAGCAATCTCGATAAATACGGTAAAGTACCTACTCATAGTCAGGTGTAAGAAAATGGGCATGCAAGAATCACTTCACTTTGTGCTACTCCTGAAAGGGGGGCTTGTCTTCGCGTACTCAGGAGAACTCAAGTTTCTCCCACCATGCTGACACACCGCCTTTAAGTCGGTAGGAGACGAGTTTCACTTTGCGATACTCGACAATCCCCATGTACTTAAAAAATGCTCGACCTTGTTAGTGTTTATGCTCTAGAAGGCCATTACTGTATCATACTAGTTTGTATATTACTTAATGGAAGCTTGGGATATTCACATGTATATAACAGTCTTGCTAAACATGGTAGTATGCTACTTGGTTTTTCTATCTTAATATGTGAGTGTACGTATTGATAGAGCTCTTAGGATCTTGCTTGTCTACCAGCGTTGTGATGGCAGTCACACTAGTGGGGGCTGGGTAGTCTACAAGCACATCCTTATTCAGGTCCCTGGTCGTTGGATTATCGAGACAGAGCATCGATACTCCGGAGTAGACTAGTGTGTACGCTTCTCATCCCAGTTGGGGAGATGGTCTGTCCCACAGCCGTCAGTACGTCGTACTGGAGATAGTATGCAGGTGCTCGTTAGGTTACGGGTACACCGGACAGGACTCACAGGGAACTGTTGGTTGGTTTGATACCAGTCGTCAGTGAACAGTTCCCAGGTGACATGAGTACAACGTAGTCCGCAGACTTGACACTGCTACTTCGCCTCGAGTGTGTCCCACTGTTCTTAGATTGCTACCCTACCACGGCTCAAAGGAGTCGTGCAAACAGGTAGCAGTTGGGTGCAGTCCCGAGCACTTGGAGGCAGTGGCGGTTAGACAGGATTCGTCCCTCCCGGTATTGGGAGTAGATATCGTGCTGTGTCAGAGAGCCATTACGCAAAGTCCCTGGCCAGGGCAAGCGAGATTTGCTGGTAGGTTCCAGTAGTTTCTCAGGGTGTAATGGGCTTCCCTCCGACACGACTTATACCGCTATTAGGGGACTGACGCTTGCCGCCCCCCTAGGCCCGATATGCGATAGTCTTGGACGAACGGACCGGACTGTATGGAGATTGTCACATCAGACTCAGTAGGAGTTCGGATGGGTTTTCTCATCGTCCTTCTTATCGACAACTACCTGGGGACCGTTACGTACAGCTAGTGCCGCTTGCGGTCTGTGGTTAAACCCACTGCCAGCGTAGTTGTCGAGTCTCTAGAGTCCCACACAGAGAGTTTCCTACTCCAGGCGAAATGATATAGAGGTTGCATGGTTTTGCGATAAAGGGTTCGAACGCATACGTGCGTTTACGCGCGTACGACTTTCGGACAGTTTTTACCAGTCGGCTTTGGTTTAAGCCAGTTACTGGTATCCGGTTATTGGATTTTTACAGTCTAAAGTTTTTCCGTATTTTTGCGGATTGGAGGGGCGTTCTCGTAATTGTACGAGAAGCTTCTAGAAGATGTGACTAAGGAGGTTAAGGTGACATAAGCTTTGGATAAGATTAGTGAGTCATGAGGGTGATTCATCATGATCATTAATGCACCATAAATGCTTAATGACTCATGTTAATGAATCACCTCTTTTCATTTATGAAGCATGCTTATTCATTTCTATTATTGATTATTCTTTAATAAGAATGCTTCATAATATATTATGATACACTCTCTCTCATCTCATTATCTCATCTCACATTCTCTCTCCTCAAGCTCTCATCTTCAAGAGACTAATCCTTAATCCTCATGTGTTGAGATCAAAGGTTTAGTTAGACTTAAACATCCATTACCTTCACTCTATATCATCCTTTCTTCTTTGATTAGCAATCAAAGTAGATTAGTTACCTCAAGTTAGAGGTGTAGCTTGGTGTTTTGCTCTCGGGTGGATCGTCTACTACCTAGAGAAGGTCGAGGAGAACAAAGGAGGACACAAAGACGAAGGACCGGTTTCATTAGGTATAATCCCTAAACACAAGTGAAAAGAAACTCTTTGTGTACGGTTATTCATAGTTTAGCTTCGATTCAAGCAGTTAGTCGATGTTCGTTCTTTAAACTTGATCGATTTTGAAAATTCCGCCTCCCCACAAGTACTGGGGCGACTTACAGTGGTATCATAGCCTCGCTAAACACTAAATAACTTAATTGCAAATTTGTACGAATTTCGAACGGAAAAACGAAGCCGGAAAACCCTAAAAAATGCAAGTTTCTGTCGAAATTTAAATGATGTCCAAAAACTTTTCAGGTGAGTTCAAAGAGCTTGACATGACACCAGGAGAACACCCAAGAAAAACAGTCGCCTGAATCGTCCAACTCGCCGCGGAAGAGCGGCCTCAGCCTACTGAGTCGCCGCGCTTCCGCCGCCGAGTTGGCGAGTCAGGAGCCGATTTTTCTTCTGTTGCTTCTGTGTGATATTTGGGGTTTTCTGGAATATTTAATATTTGCTCAGGTTACTGTTTAACAGAGCAGATTTTGGAGCAATATTGAAGTTGTTTAATCGATCGAAATTGTACAGTATTTGCATATTGGATTATATCTGTGATTGTTTAATGTGTTCGTAAACCTCCCCTAACTGCTAGTATGTCGGTTGGCAGGGGGTTGCACATTTCTGAAATGGTTATATCTGTTTGTGCATATAAACTGTATTGGACTGTTGTGGTGTATAGCCGGGGTTAGCAATGGGTTATTGTTTAATTCATTTGTTGTAAATGTAATTTGTTGTAATATTATTTTGCGGGGCACTTCCAGGTTGCGGTCGTAGCCACCGTTGTATTATTTCATTTTACTGTTTTTGCTCCTAGGACTGACCCAAGGTGGGGTACACAGACTGCCGGGTGGGTAGTTTGCCGTACCCGTAGGGGTCGAGGGTGGGGTAACGGCTATTCATCACAACTGTGTAATCTGTCTTTTCTTGCAGGCTCAAAAGAAATACAGATTGCTTGCAAATCCAATATTGTTTATCTGTGTTCTGGAATGAATATCATTGCGTCAGACGAATGTAAAATATCTATATTTATTGTAGCTATTTAGACGTCACTTATGTTTTACACCCGCGCTAGCCCAGCCCCCGCTCTGTCGTTAGTTAAGTAACCTAACGGGTGATGACGGGACCCCGTGGCGAATGCGGATGGCATAAGAGGACGTTGTATTTTCGTTGTTTTCTGCAATGATAGGTTAATGATGGGACGCATTATCTATAATGCAAAGAAAATAAACCAAAAGTTTTAATCGTTGGAACAATTTAAAAGAAACCACTCGGTTATTTTTAAAACAGATATTTTTAAATGCGGAGCTTTAACCACTCCTTTTAAAAGCTATCAGGTTCCTTCGGTTATATCAAGTTCACTACGTTCACGGTTTCGCCAAAACCAGTCGTAGCCCTCCGTCATTTCATTTGGGTATTCAGTAGTATTCAAGCTATGCATTTTGGCCAAAGTCAAGGCATAGTGTTTGGTAGCTGTTGGGTTTTCATTTGTTGCATAAGATAGATGAGTTGGTTTGGGACAGTCGTATTACCATTTGACCAAAGTCAGGGGTATATATGAGTGGGTTCAAATTGACAAGATAATGACGGGTAGAACTTGACATGTGACTTATGACACTTTGACCAAAGCCAAGGTTATAAGAGCATGGGGCAAAAACTTATATCGGGAATTTCTAAAGAAACTGAAATTTGCAAAGAGATGCATACCATTTTGAGTTTGATGATGTTGGTAGCATTCCTACAGCATTATCAGACGATGATATTTGGATCCCGATCCTACTGTGAGTATATGCTACTTATCAGGATATTCGTCACTTAACGATCAATGCTATAAACCTAGTAGGTGTCCAGAAAAGTGTCAGCGGGGTTACGCCCCCAGAGAAAAGAGGTTATTTAATTAAGGAACTTCGCGAAAGCGTTGGAAAACCTCCCTCGAAGTATCGACACCGGCCTGGCTGAACGGTTAAGCAAGTATTGTACGGTGAGAATAGTCTTGACTAATTCTTCTTTTATGGTTTGAGGAAGGATTCGAGAAACAGTGGGAGCCATCCAGTTTAGATAAACTAAAAACCACTCTAAACTTGCAAGAGCATCATGCTAAAGAGTTTTCTTCTCTCTCTCCTAATTGCAGCGACCCTGAAAATGACTGGACTTAAGTTACTTTTAGAGAAAAATATACTGACGGGGCCAAACTATAAAGATTGGCTGCGGAATGTCAAAATGGCTTTGACCTATGACAAACTAGGGTACGTCCTCACCGCTACGGCACCTGCTGTCCCTGGTCCCAAATCCAGCAATGCGGATAAGGAAATCCGCAAAACCTGGGATTTAGATTGCGTGAGAGCCAAGTGCATCGTGCTTGCCTCGATGAACAATGAACATCAGAGGAGGCACGAGGATATGTCCCTAGATGGCATATTTCTCCATACAAAGGAACTTTATGGAGAGCAATCTCGTATAGCAAGATACGAGACCTCTAAGAATTTGTTTCGAGCGAGGTTGGCTGCCGGGTCATCGGTAGGTGAACATGTCCTACAGATGATCAGCTATATTGAAGAGCTCGCAGACCTTGGGACGACTTTGGATAATGAGCTCTATACAGACCTTATTCTCCAGTCCCTTCCTCACACCTACGCCCAGTTTATCCTGAACTTCAACCTTCAAAGAAAAGAAGTTGAACTTCCGGAACTCCTGAACATGTTAAGGAGTGCAGAGGGCACCTTGAAGACATCAAGGGAAACACCCGCTATGTTTGTTGGCGGTTCATCTTCTTCCGGGTCCAAGGCTAGGGCCAAAGGAAGGAAGAAGAAGGCCGCACCCAGACCTAGAGGAGGTGTTAGTAAGGTGGGAGGGAAGGGAAAGAAAAAGAAAGCAGTACCGATAGTTGGCCAGGATGAGTGCTTCCATTGTCACAGGAAAGGGCACTGGAAGAAGGATTGCAAGGCGTGGAACGCCAAGAACCAGGAACCGAAGCAAGCTGTGGCTTCGACTTCAGGTGTGTTTGTAATTGAGAATTGTCTGTCGATCAACTCTACTTCCTGGGTATTGGATACCGGATCAGGATCTCATATTTGCAATTCATTGCAGGCACTGAGAAACCGTAGAGTGCTGAAGGAAGGTGATATGATCCTCAGGGTTGCTAACGGAGCTAGCGTGGGAGCTGCGTCCGTCGGGGATTATCACCTAGGATTGACGAGTGGACACATTTTGGTTTTACATAACTGTTATTTTGTACCCAGCTTAACGTGTAATATCATATCAGTTTCCTTGTTATCAAATAAAGGTTATGATTTCACGTTTGTAAGAGATGTTGTCAACATCCACCTTAATCATGGATTGATTGGGTCCGGTACTCTAAATAACGGCATATATGTTTTAAACCAACTCCAAATTTTCAATGTCCAGAACACACTAAAAAGAAAGTCTCCAGATTTAAATAAAGCTTTCTTATGGCATTGTAGACTGGGTCACATCAATGAGAGAAGGTTGACTAAGTTGCATAGAGAAGGATATTTGGACTTGTTCGAATATCAATCTTATGACACTTGTCAATCTTGTCTCAAAGGAAAGATGACAAAGACTCCATTCACTGGACAAGGAGTAAGAGCGAGCGAGCTCTTAGGACTCATACACAGCGATGTATGCGGTCCAATGTCTACACATGCGAGAGGTGGTTATTCCTACTTCATTACTTTCACGGATGATTACTCAAGATACGGATTCATTTATCTGATGAAACATAAATCCGAGGCTTTTGAGAAATTCCAGGAGTATAAGAATGAAGTGGAAAACCAAACCGGCAAAAGTATCAAGACACTTAGATCTGATCGAGGTGGTGAATACTTGAGTGCCGAGTTCCTAGGTTACCTAAAAGAGAAAGGAATTCTCTCTCAGCTTACTCCTCCGTACACTCCACAGCATAACGGTGTATCGGAGAGACGGAATCGAACCCTATTGGATATGGTACGATCCATGATGAGTAATACTGAGTTACCGCGATCTTTCTGGGGTTATGCGCTAGAATCAGCGACATATCTTCTAAACAGGGCTCCTACCAAGACTGTGCCTACCACTCCATATCAGATGTGGACTGGGAAGAAACCCCATCTTCAGCATATGAAGATTTGGGGATGTCCAGCTTTTGTTAAAAAGCAGCATGTGGACAAGCTCGAGGCACGATCAGTAAAATGTTTGTTTGTGGGATATCCAAAGAACTCCAAGGGATATTATTTCTATTACGCAGAGGAACAAAAGGTCTTTGTTTCTCGTAATGCCCATTTTCTGGAACATCTGTTTTTAGAAAAGGAATCAAGTGGGAGCGAGATAGAACTGGAAGAAATTCCAGAACCACAAACCAATACTGAAAGTTTGGTAGAACTGGAAGTTCAGGAAGAACAGGACATTCCCGCACCCCTCCGCAGGAGTAGTAGGCCATCTCATCCGCCTGAGAGATACTACGGTTTTCTCATAGACGGGGATAGAGAGGATTGCATCATAGAAGATGATGAACCTACTGACTTCCAGCAGGCCATCCAGAGCGGCGACTCGGTACGATGGCTAGATGCAATGCGGACCGAAATGGAGTCCATGTACACCAACAAAGTATGGACTTTGGACTTTGCTCCAGATGGGGTAAAACCCATAGGATGCAAATGGATCTTCAAGAAAAAGATTGGTGTAGATGGACAGGTGGAAACCTATAAGGCTAGACTTGTTGCAAAGGGTTTTCGTCAAAGACCTGGTTTGGACTATGACGAAACTTTTTCTCCAGTGGCTATGCTCAAATCCATTCGGGTCCTTCTTGCTATTGCTGCCTTCCATGATTATGAAATCTGGCAGATGGACGTAAAGACGGCTTTTCTGAATGGAAATTTAGAAGAGAGCGTCTATATGGATCAGCCAGAGGATTTCAATCAGAGTGGGAGCAGCGGGAAAGTATGCAAGCTGCTTAAGTCTATTTATGGACTAAAGCAAGCATCGCGGAGTTAGAACATCTGTTTTGATGAGACAGTCAAAGAATATGACTTTATCAAAAATCCAGATGAACCGTGCATATATAGTAAAGTTGTGGTCAGAAGTGTCGTATTCCTCGTCTTGTTCGTGGATGACATTCTATTGATAGGAAATGACATTCCTATGCTACAATCTGTCAAAGGATTCTTGTCACACAGGTTCTCCATGAAAGACCTGGGTGATGCCTCTTACATTCTGGGGATCCGTATCTATCGTGATAGATCCAAGAGGATGTTGGGACTTTCGCAGTCCAGGTATATCGACACTGTACTGAAAAGATTCAGTATGGAAGATTCTAAGCACGGTAATCTACCGGCTTGTCAAGGAATCACCCTCTCCAAAGAGATGTCTCCCAAGACTGATTTGGAAAGAGAACGCATGTCTATTATACCCTACGCTTCTGCGGTAGGCTCTATAATGTATGCGATGTTGTGTACCAGACCAGATGTAGCTTACGCACTAAGCGTGGTAAGCCGGTATCAGTCAGACCCAGGGGAGAAACACTGGATAGCAGTAAAGAACATTCTCAAGTACCTGAGGAGGACTAAGGAGATGTTCTTGGTTTACGGCGGAAAAGACCTCAGGTTGGAGGCCTTTGCTGATTCCGGCTTCCAGAGTGATAAGGACGATTCCAAGTCCATGTCGGGTTATGTCTTTACCCTCAATGGAGGGGCGGTGTGATAGGAAGAGCTCCAAGCAGGACACTGTTGCTGACTCGATGATGGAAGCGGAGTATATAGCTGCTTGCGATGCCGCAAAAGAAGCAGTATGGATGAAGAAGTTCCTAACAGAACTTCAGGTTGTTCCTACCATAGTTGATCCAATACCTCTGTATTGCGACAACAACGGAGCTATAGCTTTAGCGAAGGAACCAAGGTCCCATCAGAAGTCCAGACACATCTTGAGGCGGTATCACCTGATCAGGGAGATCATTGATCGTCAGGAGATCAAGGTTCGGAGAGTTGCTTCTGAAGAGAACATTGCTGATCCATTCACGAAGCCCCTTCCTCAGATTCAGTTCGAGAGGCTGCTCGAGATCATTGGTCTACGATATGCCAGTACATGGCCCTTGTCACGAACCGCAGGTTACGGAACGTGACTGGCACTTAAGTTTACGAAACGTCTAAAGGCGTCCGTAAAATAAGTAAGCCAAAGCCCAGAAAACAAAACCAAATAAGCAAAAGAGTGAAGAAAACCCCATCATTTGAAAATAAGTTTATCAGATAAGTCATGTAAAACCCCTCTTTTCTTTTAAACAATACCAATTTTCCCGAAATTTTCGGCAGAGTCTCCTTTGTAAAAACTGGCCCCAAAAAATGGGTACAACAAAATATCTACATGAATCCAACAAAAATAGGGCATCCCCAAGCGGGAGCTAGCTCTTCGCCATAAGGCGGTCACAAATCCCACGCAATGTAAATTACAGCAAGCATAATAATCGTAAATAAAGCATGAGAAAAGCAGCATGTCGGCTCAAGTGAGCTCGACCCCAAAATACAGCATAAAATCCACAAACCTCACAGTCTCATCTCTAGGTCAATATACAATAATCTGGTAGAAACAGTAGATGGAGTACACTAGATACAAGAATATACAATGTGGTACAAAATAATAACATAACCCACCAATGAGCAAATCTCGAGCTCAGGCAAAAGAGGCAAAAGACAAGTGCGCCCGCCGCTACTGAACTGACGGAGCGGACCTGCAAAAGACTGTGGCACAACGGGGGTGAGTTGCCAACTCGTGAGTAAAAAATAACATCTACAAAGGCTATCGTATGCATGCACACAAGCATCCTAGCATCTAAAATACAGGTATGACTGGATGCACTAGCAGGTATGTATAAAACATCAGTGTACTAGTATGTATGCAACATGAATATCTGAGGTCTCAATAGATATATATATGAGAAATACCTTATCTCTTTTTGTTTTTGAAACTCTTTTAGAATGCCAGGATAATGTCAATGAATCGACGAAAATCGGTGTCCAGCAACGACACCCAAAAAGCTGTCTCAAATCTCATAAATCCATGTCATAGTGTCTCTGGCCTCAGCCATCCGGCTGACCCATCTCAGTATCAATATATCATCCTCTCGCGGCCCCGGTCGGTATCCTCTGGATATCCGCCGTGCCCAATGAAGTCACCGGTAAGTAATCCGTCCCCTGCCAGGCTCATCGTCATCACCACGAGCTTCTTGCCCCAGGGTACCTTACCGGGCCCACCATGTACCCGTGCCGGTTCCTCCACTCCTCGACACGGATTTCCAAATCCACAGCAAACTCATGGTGGACGACACTTACATCACTAGAAAACCGCAATTTACATAATTTAAAATATAATAAGTTTAGAAATTTTGCGGCTTTCCCCCGAAATCCAGCAATATCATAAAATCTCAAGAAATCCTCATAAGTGCATATATCCATGATAATGAATGCGTATGATATCAATAGTCAAGTTGCGATATGGGATTAAAGTATTAAGCATGAACAATTAATATGATGAAGTACATGCACCTGAATAGCGATACTACGGTTTCATTTTTAAGGGATTAAGGGCAGTAACCCAGTTTAAGTATCAACTAGTAAAAGTTTAATTTAAAAGTTATCTAGTGTGGTGGCATGGCAATTACCAGGGTGTGTGTGTAAACATGAATAGTGCTCGTGCTGCATATAAAGACCCTGGTAATGGTGCAGGTGTCCTATGGAATGGTTTCGTATAGGCATGTCAATACAATGCATAGATGCAGCAAATAGCCAATTACGCATTTCACCCCTAATTATTAACAGTTCTACGGATCTTGTAGGTTACTAAAACTATCGGGAGGCTTGCGCCATCCAATCGATAGTCCCCCGTAGATGTTACATCTACTCACCGTGTCTCGCGCTAGACGTGTCCGATCACTTGCTTGCCCTTCTTCGCAGCGTCCGTCTCACTGGCCTGCGAACCTGGAATACATAACACATAACACACATAAGCTCAAACACAAAAACGCGACATCACGATCCGACTAGACACTCGTGTCGCGAACCAAGCGCGCGTGTGCGCGATACGCTAAAACGTGTGGTTACGCGTCTGAATCACTCCGACGCGTCGCGATACACAGAAACCCAAAACCACACACACGAATCACACAAGTCGCGAAAGGTTGAAAATACGGAAAAAGGGTATTCAGCTCCAGATTTTGATACAGGAAAGATATTGCAAAACTATATATACCAAAAAGATACCAATACCAGAAGACACCTACAGCCCAAACCCCAACCCAAAAATCCCCTATCTGGCCGCAATTTGCGGCCAGAATGCCAATTTTGGCGGCCAGACTTGGGAATTGGGTCCCCAGGTTTGGTCGACACACTCCATACCCCCCATACATGCTACTGAACTCACTAGTTTTGGTCTGAAAAGTCTCGGGTAGCAGCAGATTTTTACAGTGCCTAAAAACACACTTTAAAGTCATGAAAACACTAATTTGGTACTTAAGGGTATTTTAGTGCAAATCAAATGAACTCTTGCTTTAAAATAGCTCTAACAAACACTCAAAAGAGTTAACCAAGCCAACAAATCCCACTCTCACATAAACTTCACACATATCCTCTAATATCACAAAATAATGCACAAAAAGAGATCTTTAGTAATAAAATGCAACAAGTTAAGGAAAAAGGAGGTTAAGTCAAGAATTATACCTTCTAAAAGACCTTAAAACCCTAAAGTTTCAGCTTCACACTCAGCTTTTGCAGATTTGCTTCAAAACACAACAAATGAGCCAAAAAACCTAAGGTTTTGTGAAGGAAAAAGGTTTGATTTGAGTGGGTTTTGTGCATGAACCAAAAGAGAAGTGAAAAGAGATGAGAATAGAAGAAATGGGGAGGGTTTTCTGCTGGGGAGTTGCAGGAAATTAGAATGAGGAAGTGAGAGAGGGAAGAGAGAGGGAATTGGTCAAAAAGTCCACCCCTTTACCTACCCTCCATGCTTCCTTGTTCCCTTCTATTTTTTTTTGAAAATAAAGATAAAAATGGGTTTTAGAAAAGATTTAAAAGGTGAAAAGAAAATAGAGTTGCTACCATGCATAAGAATGGTTAACAAGTTACAAGAAAAGGTTAACAAGTTATATACATTTTTTTTTGAAAACATGCACAATTGCTAATTAGCCCGAAAACGTCTAAACGAATTTCAAGACGTTACAGCCCTAGTGCAAGTGGGAGATTGTTAGTGTTTATGCCCTAGAAGGCCATTACTGTATCATACTAGTTTGTATATTACTTAATGGAAGCTTGGGATATTCACATGTATATAACAGTCTTGCTAAACATGGTAGTATGCTACTTGGTTTTTCTATCTTAATATGTGAGTGTACGTATTGATAGAGCTCTTAGGATCTTGCTTGTCTACCAGCGTTGTGATGGCAGTCACACTAGTGGGGGCTGGGTAGTCTACAAGCACATCCTTATTCAGGTCCCTGGTCGTTGGATTATCGAGACAGAGCATCGATACTCCGGAGTAGACTAGTGTGTACGCTTCTCATCCTAGTTGGAGAGATGGTCTGTCCCACAGCCGTCAGTACGTCGTACTGGAGATAGTATGCAGGTGCTCGTTAGGTTACGGGTACACCGGACAGGACTCACAGGGAACTGTTGGTTGGTTTGATACCAGTCGTCAGTGAACAGTTCCCAGGTGACAAGAGTACAGCGTAGTCCACAGACTTGACACTGCTACTTCGCCTCGAGTGTGTCCCACTGTTCTTAGATTGCTACCCTACCATGGCTCAAAGGAGTCGTGCAAACAGGTAGCAGTTGGGTGCAGTCCCGAGCACTTGGAGGCAGTGGCGGTTAGACAGGATTCGTCCCTCCCGGTATTGGGAGTAGATATCGTGCTGTGTCAGAGAGCCATTACGCAAAGTCCCTGGCCAGGGCAAGCGAGATTTGCTGGTAGGTTCCAGTAGTTTCTCAGGGTGTAATGGGCTTCCCTCCGACACGACTTATACCGCTATTAGGGGACTGACGCTTGCCGCCCCCTAGGCCCGATATGCGATAGTCTTGGACGAACGGACCGGACTGTATGGAGATTGTCACATCAGACTCAGTAGGAGTTCGGATGGGTTTTCTCATCGGCCTTCTTATCGACAACTACCTGGGGACCGTTACGTACAGCTAGTGCCGCTTGCGGTCTGTGGTTAAACCCACTGCCAGCGTAGTAGTCGAGTCTCTAGAGTCCCACACAGAGAGTTTCCTACTCCAGGCGAAATGATATAGAGGTTGCATGGTTTTGCGACAAAGGGTTCGGACGCATATGTGCGTTTACGCGCGTACGACTTTCGGACAGTTTTTACCAGTCGGCTTTGGTTTAAGCCAGTTACTGGTATCCGGTTATTGGATTTTTACAGTCTAAAGTTTTTCCGTATTTTTGCGGATTGGAGGGGCGTTCTCGTAATTGTACGAGAAGCTTCTAGAAGATGTGACTAAGGAGGTTAAGGTGACATAAGCTTTGGATAAGATTAGTGAGTCATGAGGGTGATTCATCATGATCATTAATGCACCATAAATGCTTAATGACTCATGTTAATGAATCACCTCTTTTCATTTATGAAGCATGCTTATTCATTTCTATTATTGATTATTCTTTAATAAGAATGCTTCATAATATATTATGATACACTCTCTCTCATCTCATTATCTCATCTCACATTCTCTCTCCTCAAGCTCTCATCTTCAAGAGACTAATCCTTAATCCTCATGTGTTGAGATCAAAGGTTTAGTTAGACTTAAACATCCATTACCTTCACTCTATATCATCCTTTCTTCTTTGATTAGCAATCAAAGTAGATTAGTTACCTCAAGTTAGAGGTGTAGCTTGGTGTTTTGCTCTCGGGTGGATCGTCTACTACCTAGAGAAGGTCGAGGAGAACAAAGGAGGACACAAAGACGAAGGACCGGTTTCATTAGGTATAATCCCTAAACACAAGTGAAAAGAAACTCTTTGTGTACGGTTATTTATAGTTTAGCTTCGATTCAAGCAGTTAGTCGATGTTCGTTCTTTAAACTTGATCGATTTTGAAAATTCCGCCTCCCCACAAGTACTGGGGTGTACTACATCGACTTACAGACCTTAGTCAACCAATCGAAAAAATCTTCAATGTGTAGACGTTCATTGAATGTTGGGAGGTCCATCATCATTTTGAACCTGTCATCATTGTCATAGTTGTTTCGGAATTGGTGATCACCTTGGTTGTAATGCCTTGGCCAGCGATCACGGAGTTCATGGTTAAGGACTTCGTCTTCACCGAAGTTTCTATCGAGACCATGAGCATGTGTGTTTTCTCGGCTTTGTTGTGTGAATAATTGTTGGATATAGTGCCCTCAAGCTGATTATTGTAATTGCAGGCGCACAATTATGATAATTGAGGGAGGACCTATACAGGTAGAACAATCTTACTCGAAATGATAGTATGCTATCTGGTTCGTCTTTATCATTGATGTGTACTCGTTTTTCTTGTTATTACGTGTCGCTAATACATAACGATGAAGCCCGTAGGATTCTTTCTTGAATGCTAGCATTATGATGGCGATCATATACGTGAGAGCTGGGTTGTCTATAAGCACATCTTTAAATGTCCCTAGTCGTGGGAGTATTGAGACTGGGCATCGATATTCCGGAGTAGACTAGTGTATACGTTTCGAGACCCCGACGAGGGGCGGTGGCCGGTCTCACAAGCCATTGGTGTTATGTCACCTAAGATAGTATACATGTGCTCACTGGAGGAGAGTACATTGGACGGACTCGCCGAGAACTTCTAGATGGTATTACATCTATCGTCAGATGGAAGTTCTCGAGTGGTATTAGTACGGGTTAGTCTTTTGACCTGAGATCGTCATTTATCTCGTGTGAGTTCCCATTGTACTTTGATTACTACCCTACCACGGCTCAAAAGAGTCGTGTAAACAGGTTTTAGTTGGGTATAGTCCCGAGCTACATGGAGGCAGTGAGCGATTTTTGGGGATTCGTTTCTCCTGATATTAGGAGTCGATGGCGTGCTGTGTTCGGTAGGCTATCACCTTAAATCCGTAGCCACGGTAGATGAGATTTACTAATATGAGTTCAGTAGTTTCTCGGTTGGTGATGGGCTTGACTTCGACACGACTTATCGGGTTATTAGGGGTCTGACGTTTCCATCCCCTAAACCCGGTATGCGATACTCTTAGACGAAGAGACCGGACTATACGGATATTGTCACATTTAGGCTCAGTAGAGTACGGACGGACTTGATTGTCGACCTCCTTTTCGAAAGATACCAGGGTAGCTGTTACGTACAACTAGTGTCGCTGACGTGCATGTAGTTTTGGATTTATCCAGTAAATCACTGCCAGCGTATTGTCAAGTATTTAGAGTCCCACACAGAGGATTTTCCCGTTTCAGGCGATATGATGTAGGTGACGTATGTTGGTATATACAACGTGTTCGATTAAATACGTGTACATGCTACACAAACTTTAATCGAACGGTTGATAATAATAGCGATTTAGGATTAAGCTGGATTATTAAATTAGTTTTTGATTTAATTATTTATATATATTTAATATATATATTTTAGTATTATTGTTCACTATTCATTTTCTCTCTCTTGGCTATTCATATTTTTGTATGAATACGCGTATATGTATTTCGATACGTTTACCGGGTTGTATTCCATATTTATACGGAATTTTGTTCTAGAAGATGGACACTTCATTTGTTAATTTTTCTTTTATAGGAAATCAAAAATGATATGGAGGATGAGGTGTAAAGAAGTATGGTGTAGAGAGGTATGGCTTGATTTTTATATGATATATTTCATTTGGATACACTATTCTTTCATGGTTGCAAATAATCAAGCCATTCTTTTTCCATGCATGTTAGTTTTTCCTTCAGAAAAAGACTTAGCCATTTTCCATGGCTTCTTCTTCTTCACCTCCTCCTCCTCCTTCTACATAGCTCACTTGAGCTTAGAAAAGAGAGAAAAAGATAGTGAGAATATTTCTACATCCCCACTCTCTATTCGTAGCGAGGTTGGAGCGTCGGTCGCTTCACTAGGTGAAGCCGGAGCTTTGATCGGTTTCCCTCAGGCGGATCTTCTTCGGCAATGGCGGTCTCCACTCAAGCATGATCCGGACAGCATACATGGAGTTTGGAGGGGTCTTCCACGATTGGGTGGACATGCGTCGGAGGTAGTATTCTGTATCTTTGTATGCTTGGTTTGCTAGTTTAGGTGTTTGGATCGATTATAGGTTCGGGGTTCCTTCGTGTTTTCTTGAAAATTTTGTTCACCATTCTCACTTCCGCTGCACTGTGGGCACTAAGGAACCCTACAGTGGCATCAATGACTCCCAAACACCTTAAACTAACTTGTTACAACATTAGAAATCGTGTTTTTTCCTGCATCGAAAACTGTCGAATAAACAGTCCCGAAATTTTGAGTTTTGACAAGTTTGCACAACCCGCGGGCTCACGGTTTGAACCAAGAAGCCGTGGGGTGAAGAGTGGGCACCCCAGGGAGACCCCTGAGGGGGCAGAAGAGCTAGGCCCACTCCCCAAGACCACCACAAGGTGGTCTTAGTGGTGGGGACCCGAAACTGCCCCCATAGGTAGTTTCGGGTCTGCCCACTCCCTGGCCTCGGGGGTGGGGTACCTCCTTAGGCCCCCTAAGTGAAAGTTAATTTCTTTCTCTAACTCCCCATAAAGGTTCGGGTGCGTTTCATTTTGATTCGGATTTCCGAATCGGCTCAAAACTCGATTTTTTGGATGTTTAGTGCACTTGGTTTTAGATCCCTTAGTATATTTGGGATGTGCACTAATTGTGTTATGGAATTCTAATGTCGTGACTTCGTTTGCATGCGTGGATGTGTTATTAACGTCGTCTAATTGCTATATGCTCAATTAGACAGGGTTACACACTTGTTTCGGTTACTTGTTTCTGGTGATATATATAATAAACGTTGCTTATGTTTTGCATCCGCGCTAGTCCTGCCCCCACTCCACCGTTAGTTAAGTAACCTAACGGTGCATGATGAAACACCATAGCGAATGCAGATGGTATAAGCCTACGTTCTATTTTCGTTTCTTCTGTGATGTTTAGGAAACATAAATGATGAGACTTTATTAATAAGATTAATGAAAAGGAAAGAAACCTAAAGATGTTGTAGAATCAAATTTTCAAAAAGGTAACTCTAGTTATTGCTTTGCATAGCGGTATTCTTCATGAATATCCAGCACCTCATTCGATGAGGAAAGAGCCGAGATCCCTTCACTGGGAATGACCTCTTTATCATAAAGCTAGCAAATGCTATCCCACTCGTTTTGTTTTGAAAACTACTCGATTTTAAAAGCGGAGCTTAAACCACTCCTTTTCAAATCACTCGTTTCTACAACGATATCAAGTTCATTACGCAAAAGGTTTTCTTAAAAACCTGTCGTAGCCCTCCGTCATTTCAGATAAGTGCTATTTAGTATTCGTGCTGCGTTTGTTGACTATGTTAAGGCGTAGTGTGCGGTAGCTGATTAGTGCTTATCTGCAATCATATGATGCGATTGGTTTAGGGTAGTCATACGACTTTGTTGACTATGTTAAGAGTCGTATGGGTGGGTTTAATTCAATCAGGAAATGACGGGTTGAACTTGGCTAGCTCTTATGATTTTTTGACCTTGTTAAGGTCATAAGTTGCTAGGGGAAAAAACGGATATTGGGAATTTCAAGTGTTGAAAATTTGCAATGAGGTTGCATACCTTCTATGAGATAGTTGGATCCCGATACCCACTGCGAGTAAGAGTTACTCCTGGGAGAGTTTTGCACTTTACAATTAGCTAATCCAGTAGGTGCCTAAGAAAGGTGTTAACGGGGTTACGCCCCTGTGGAAACGAGGTTATTTAATTAGTTCCATGCGAAAGCATGGGGTGACTCCCTCGGAGTATGAATACCTGCCTGGCTGAACGATTGGCGAATTTTTAGGGTGTAATTAATCCCGGCTAGTCTTACCTTTTATGGTTTGAAGGAAGATTTGATAAAAATAGTAGGAGCCATCCTGATTAGATAAAATAATAACCAATCTAACCTTGCAAGAAAGCACGCAGTGTTTTCTTCTCTCTCTCTCTCCTGGTAGCGACCATGTCATACCTTAATCAAGATAATAATATGGATGTATTGACCGAACCTGCTTGTCATACTGAGATGGGGAACGTTGGTTCCGCTCTACCTTATAACTGTTATAAGTCTGAGCAGGAAATAGGGGAATACCCGGATTCCCATATGACCCGAACGAGGAATGAGCATGATGATGCATCTTCTTCAGGTGTGTTCGTTACCGAGAATTGTTTCTCAGTTTGTTCTACATACTGGGTATTAGATACCGGATCAGGATCCCACATTTTTAATCTGTTACATGGGCTAAAGAAAGGTAGACAACTGGGAATAGATGATCATTCTCTCGGAGTAAGGAATGGTGCAATGGTTGCAGCCAAAGAAGTTGGAGAATATCACATAGTATTACCTGAAGGTAATACATTGATTCTGAACGACTGTTATTACGTACCAAAAATGTAATATCAATTTCTTTATTAGATAAAGAAAGATATAATTTTGTAGCAGATAAAAATGTTATGAATATTTTCCTCAATCAAGTGTTGATTGGGTTTCATACGTTATGTAACGGTATATACATTCTGAATCAAAATACAGTTCTTAACATATACAGAACACACACAAGAGGAAAAGTTCAGAAATGAACGAATCCTTCTTGTGGCATTGTAAACTAGGTCATATCAATGCTACACGACTAGCTAAGTTACATAAGGATGGATATTTGAATCCGTTCGAATTTACATCTTATAAAACTTTCCAATCATGTCTCAAAGGCAAAATGACCAAAACTCCGTTTACTGGACATGGAGAAAGAGCTACTAAACTCTTGGGACTGATATATAGCGATGTATGCGGTCCCATGTCTACACATGCCAGAAATGGTTCCGCGTACTTTATTACATTCACCGATGATCTCTCAAGATACGGACATGCGTTCCTGTTGAAACATAAGTCTGAAGCTTTTGAGAAATTCAAGGAATATAAGTGCGAAGTAGAGAACCAAACGGGTAAAAGTTTTAAAATCCTTCGAACTGATCGGGGAGGAGAATACTTGAGCACGGAGTTCCATGATTATTTAAAAGAGAATGGGATTCTCTCTCAGCTTACTCCTCCATATACACCACAGCACAACGGTGTATCGGAGCGGAGAAATCGCACCCTATTAGATATGGTGTGCTCTATGATGAGTATTGCTGAGTTACGTATTTCCTGTTGGGTTTATGCGCTTGAGACAGCCGCATACCTGTTGAATAGAGTTCTGACCAAATCAGTGCCTACCACTCCATATGAAATATGGAATGGGAAGAGACCATCTGTTAAACAAGTTAAGATATGGGGTTTTCCGGTGATTGAATCTTTAAAATTGATTCTTCTTTTGAGTAAAAGAAAAGTAAAGAAAGTAAAGAAGAAGATGTTTTAGTAATAAAAGTAACCGCAATCAATAACGGTGTCGCGTATAGCTAGACCTTTAGTGAGTACGGGTCGTCCTCTGGGATTCGTGGAATTTTACTGTTCTTGCTTTAGATCGGTTGAAAGAAATAGTAAAGAAATTCAAGAAAATGGTTCAAGATTTAGTTGAAGTAATAGTTTCAAGAAAATCAAGAAATTGTTTTCAAGAAAGAAAATCAAGAAAATGTTCAAGATCTAATTATCAAGAAAATATGAAGAAAGCTTGTTCGATCGGATTTAGTATCCATGGATGACTAATTAAAATTACTCCTCTTATCTATTGATATATTTAATACTAGATTGACGGCGATGAATGCGGATTAGGGTTCTTTGGAAGAAACTAGGGTTTCTTCACTATCGTCCCATGTCCTTTCGTTGATCCCATTCATTTTCTAGCCCTTCACAAAAAGATCGTCAATCTTATCTCAAATCGTGGTCAAGATTATCAAGAATTTGATATCGCGCTCGATGAGGATGTTGACGATTCTTTTGCGAAAGTTTGTAAACTTCATAAGACTTAAAAAGAGTTTAGAATTTTCTCATCCATCGATCTACCCTAATCCTACGAATCCTATCAAGCGGAGATTTACTCGCGCATCATGAAAATAAAAGAAAGAATAGAGAAAGAATTCATAATGCGGAAATTAAATGAAAGCGAAATTGAAACTAATTATCACCTTTATTATTCAACTTCAAATTACAACTCCTTCAATCCGAGATTACAAGAAGAATTGCTCTCGATCACTCCCTTGAAGAGGTGATTTTTCCGTCGAGCTTCACGTCGCTCGATCACCGTGAGTCTTGGATCTGTTGTGGATCACATGCTCGTCGATGATGATCTGCTTCGTATAAAGAAGTCTTGAATGATATCGCTTGATGAATTTCTCAATGATTCTTGATCTTGGATCTTGGATTTGTTGACTTTGTTAGCTTTTTTCTTGATTTGATTTGATGAATGAATTTGGGGGAAAATTCCGAATATTTTCAATGTAGCCCTAGGTCCTTTTTATAGCCCCTAATCATGCTTCCCCAACAAGCTAGGTTGTTACAAAGAAGCTTCCAGAATAAGCTAGGTTGTTACAAAGAAGCGTTCTCAACAAGCTAGGTTGTTACAAAGAAGCTTCCAGAGAACTCCTGAACCCTAAGTCCCTGAATCGGCCACGGATCCGCGGCGACTCGGCCTGACTCGGCCGTGGCCTATTGGTGAGCTCGTTGCTTCAAACTTCTGTGGTCTTTTTCTGTTGATCTCTGGGTCTTTATGTGATATCTGGAATCTTCTTATCTCTTCTGAATTTCTGCCAGTATTTGATTCTTCGATTTTCTTGTATTTTATCGGCAGATTCCTGATTTTCGATATCTGACGTGAGCTAATTTTGCACAAGATCTCAATGAAGAATGTGAGATACAAAATATTATGCGTAAAAATATTAAACATACAATTTCCTTCATAATGTTGATTATAATGTATAACACATGGTAAATGATATTTTGCAGATGAACTTCTAACATGTGTTATATTTATAACAAACACTTTTAGATGATTAAGAAAAGTAAGGAAATTGTCATATTAAAAGTGCACTATTTTTGACTGAACATCCGGCCTATATCAAAAAACAAAATCCGGACAAGCTCGAGGTAAGGTCAGTTCTTAGTAAGTTTGTGGGATATCCAAAGAATTCATATGGATATCTATTCTATCATAGTGAGGAATAAAATATGATTGTTGCTTAGCATGCCACCTTTTTAAAGAAGGAATTTCTTGTGAAAGAAATTAGTGGCAATAGGGTAGAACTGGAAGAAGTTCCAGCTACACAAACTACGATTGATGATTTGGTCGAATCGGAGGATTCAATAGTCTCCAATGAACCTCAGCCACTCCGCAGATTTAGTAGGGTTCCTCATCCACCTGAGAGATACTACGGTTTTCTCATTGACGGTGGGAGCGAGGATTGCATCATGGAAGATGATGACCTAACTAGTTTCGAGCAGGCCATCATGAGTGGGGAATCTGTGAAATGGCTGGATGCAATGCGATCTGAGATGGAATCCATGTACACCAACAAAGTATGGACTTTAGAAATTGCTCCTGAAGGGGTAAAACCCATCGGGAGCAAGTGGATCTTTAAGAAGAAACTTGGTGTAGATGGAAAAGTTGAGACTTTCAAAGCTAGACTTGTAGTAAAAGGTTTTCGTCAACGACCTGGTGTCGATTATGATAAAACCTTTTCTCCAGTGGCTATGCTTAAGTCCATCCGGATCCTACTTGCGATCGCTGCATACTATGACTACGAAATCTGGCAGATGGACATCAATACCGCTTTTATAAATGGTGATTTAGAAGAGAGCGTGTACATGACATAGCCAGAGGGCTTCGTAGACAGTGCGAGAAGCGGAAAGATGTGCAAGATGATTAAATAAATTTACGGATTAAAGCAGGCATCGCGGAGTTGGAACATCTGTTTTGATGTGGCAGCCAAAGAGTTTGACTTCATCAAAAACGTAGATGAACCTTGTATATACAAGAAGGTTGTAGAGAGTAAGATTGTCTTCCTCGTATTGTACATGGATGACATACTCTTAATAGGAAATGATGTTCCTATGCTATACTCGGTCAAACTCTTCTTATCACAAAGGTTCTCTATGAAGGATCTGGGTGATGCCTCTTACATCATGGGGAGAAACACTGGAAAGCTGTGAAGAACATTCTTAAGTACTTGAGAAGGACTAAAGAAATGTTCCTGGTGTATGATAACAGTGAACTCTAGGTGGAGTCCTTTACCGATTCGAGCTTCCAGAGGGATAAGGACGACAATAAGTCGGTCTCGGGTTTTGTCTTCACCCTCAATGGAAGGGCAGTATGTTGGAAGAGTTCCAAGCTTGATACCGTAGCAGACTCGACGATGAGGCTGAATACATCGCTACCAACGATGCTGCCAAAGAGGTTGTCTGGATGAAGAAGTTCATGAGATGAACTTAGTGAGGTTCCTACCATTAAGCATACAATATTTGTGTATTATGATAATAATGGAGCTGTGGCTTTGGCAAAGGAACCCCGGTCCCATCAATGATCCAGACATATTCTTAGGCAGTATCACCTGATCAGGGAGATAGTTGATCTCCGGGAGATCGAAGTCAGGAGAATTGACACGAAGAATAACACGGCGGGTCCACTCACGAAGGCCATTTGAGAGACTTTTTGGGATGTTGGGTATGAGATGCTACAACAATTGGCCTTAGTGCAAGTGGGAGATTGTTAGTTATATGTATGCCCTAGAGGCCATTATTGTACATGATTGTATATTATAGTGGATGCTTGGACATATATAGAGAGGAATTTCTTGCTCGACATGATAGTATGCTATCTGGTTGCTCTTTATCTTAACATGTACACTTTTATCATTATATTGTCTCTCCGTTACATATTGATAAAGCCCTTAGGATGTGTACTTGACTACAAGGACTATGATGCAGATCATACTAGTGGGGCCAGGGTAGTCTACAAGTACATCCTTTAATTGTTCCTAGTTGAGGGAGTATCGAGACAGGGCATCGATATTCCCGAGTAGATTAGTGTGTACATTTCTTGATTCTGTATGGGGTGATGGTTGATCCCACAGCCATTGGTGTTTGAAATCAAAGATTGTACACATGTGCTCATTGGAGAATGAGTACACCAAACATGACTCGTCGAGAACTCCTAGATGGTATTACACCCAGCAGTTTTCTGGTGACACTGGTACAGGTTAGTTTGTAGACCCGAGATCGTCATAGAGTCTTGTGTGGTTCCCGCCGTGCTTTGATTTCCTCCCTACCACGGCTCAAAGGAGTCATGCAACAGGTGGATTTTGGGTACAATCCCGAGTCACATGGAGACAATGAGCGATAGGAGGGGTTTCGTCTCTCCCGGTATTGGGAGTTGATGTTTCGCTATGCTCGATTGACTATAACAGGAAGTCCCTGGCTAGGGCTGTTCATGAGATTTACTGTTAAGTGTTATCAGTAGTTTCTCGACCCATTATGAGCCTCACATCGGCATGACTTATCAAGTTATTGGGGTCTGACGTTTACCACCCCCAGACTCGATATACGATATATCAGACGAAGAGACTGTTGGCTATAGCGCCCTCAAGTCAATTATTGGATTGCAGGCACGTAATTGCAATGATTGAGGGAGGACCTATACCGATAGAACAGTCTTACTCGAGATGATCGCAGGCACGTAATTGCAATGATTCAGGTGACACTACAAATCACTATTACATGTTGATAGAGCCCATAGGATTCTTGCTTGACTACCAGCAGTATGATGGCGATCATATATGTGAGAGCTGGGTGGTCTATAAGCACATCCTTAAAATGTCCCTAGTCATGGGAGTTTCGAGACTGGGCATCGATACTCCATGAGTAGACTAGTGTATACGGATTGAGACCCCGATGAGGGGCAGTGGCCGGTCTCACAAGCCATTGGTGTCAGTTGGTTCACCTAAGATGTATACAGGTGCTCATTGGGTTATGAGTACACCGGACGGACTCGCCGGGAACATACTAGTTGGTATTATACCGATTGTTAGATAGCAGTTCCCAGGTGACATGTGTACAGGTTAGTCTATTGACCTGAGATCGTCATTTGTCTGGTGTGAGTTCCCACTGAGCTTTGATTACTACCTTACCACGGCTCAAAGGAGTCGTGCAAACAGGTTTTAGTTGGGTATAGTCCCGAGCCACATGGAGGCAGTGAGTGGATCGTCAGGGAATTCGTCTCTCCCGGTATTGGGGGTTGATGTCGCGGTGTGCACGGGTGGCCATCACCAGAAATCCTTGGCTAAGGTAGTCGAGAATTATTTATTCAGATCAGTAGTTTCTCAGATGGTGATGGGCTTCATACCGACACTGAATGTTAAGTTATCAGGGGTTTGACTTTATCCACCACCTAGACTCGATATGCGATACTCATAGACGAACGGACCGGACTGTACGAATATTGTCACTGTCAGGCTCAGTAGAGGTTTCAGGATGAGTTTTCTCGTCGGCCTCCCTTGCGCTCAATACCTGGGTAGCCGTTACGTACAGCTAGTGCTACTGACGTGCTTGTGGTTAAACCCGCTGCCAGCGTATTGACGAGTCTTTAGAGTCCCACAAAGAGGGTTTCACTGCTTCGGGCGAAACGTTGTAGAGGCCGTATGGTTTTATGGAAGGGTTCGATCATATACGTGCACTTGTGCACGGATCATGATCGGACGGATAATACTAGTGGGCTTTGGTTTAAGCCGGATCATAGTATTATATTGTTGGATTATTTTCGTCTCGTTGTATTCATATTCAGTCGGAATACGGATGCAGGTATATATATACGGATGATGGGTATCCTTGTAATTCGTTACAAGTTTACTTTAGAAGATGCTTTTTCTTTTTCTATTAAACATTTACTTTAAATGTTTAGTGAGGTGGAAAGTGTGAGTATGAGTTTTGGCTTTGTTTCTTTGGTGCATGCACTTGGTGACTTATGGTGATGAGTAATGCTAGGTTTTGTTTTGTGTGAGATATTTTGTGAGATTTTATGGAGGTGAGGCAGTAAGATTCTTTTGGATTTTTCTTGGGTTGATTTAAGTGCTCACAAAATAACTCACAACATTATTACTTCTTCACTTGCCTTTTCTTTAGCTCACACTCTCTACCTCATAGCATTTTCTGTTAGGTCCACATTACCTCTCCCGGTACTTTCGGGGTTGCGGAAACGGTAAAACAAAATTTTTTCTAAACATGGTAACATGGACCGTAAAAGACGGATCTTTGCTAAACAACACACTAGCATCCTAACAAGAGATTTATCTACTCGGTTAGGGGTTATACCTCAACTTGAACTCCTTCTCTTCTTGTTGTTCTTCTCCTTGCTTGCTCCGAGGGTTGATCCGGACATTGGTCACCTCCGTGGCCTCCTTGAGTCGAAGACGATCCACCCGAGAGATGTACACCGAGCTCCACCTCGAGCCGAGGTAACTAGGGCAAAGAGATTGCTAGTCTAGAAGCCCTAGGTTGTGTAGAAGTGGTAGAGGGATGGTTTTGTCTTTGTGGGATCTTTATCTCTCAACACATGAGATCAAAAGATGAATCAAGAGGTGGAAGAAGGAGGAGCAAGCAACCATGGTGCATTTCTTTTCTTCTCACTAGAAAAAGGCAAGAGAGAGAATGAGAAAGAAATTGTGAGCATAAGAAAATGAACCATGGTTCAATAATGCAAAACATTATCATTACTAATCCCATCAAGATAAAGTTTGATGGCTACATTGAAATGACCATTATCATGATCAAAATAGAAAAAGAAAAAGAAAAGAAGAGTGTAGATCTCTCTTGAAAGTCAATGGTCAACACGGTCAACCGGTCAACAAAGTCAAGAGAGGTCATGGTGGTCAAATGGTCAATGCAATTAGCCATCGTAAAATTATCACTAAAAGGATTAGTAAATGATGTCCGCGGCTCATAATGGTTTTGACCAAACGAACTGCCAAAACCCTAATGAGTCCGAATCAACTGTCAGAACCCTAATGAGCCTGCCACATAACGGTTTTGGCCGAACCAACTGCCAAAACCCTAATGAGGCACCTCCTCATTCATCGCTCCGAAAAACTGTGCATACACACCTGCATCCGCATTCCGTAGAATGCGGATGCACAGAAGACAAAACAAATCCATCCGTGCAATACTAGGATCCGGCTTAAACCAAAGCCCACTAGTATTGCCTGCCCGAACACCGCACGCACACAAGTGTATGTAAGTGATCGCAGCCCTGCCGTAAAACCATACGGCCTCTACACGTTTCGCTCAGTGCAGGGAAACTCTCTGTGTGGGACTTTAAAGACTCGACACTACGCTGGCAGTGGGTTTAACCATAGACCGCAAGCGGCACTAGCTGTACGTAACGTCCCCAGGTAGATGTCGATAAGAAGGCTGATGAGGTAAACCCATCCGAACTCCTACTGAGCCTATATGTGACAATCTTCGTACAGTCCGGTCTGTTCGTCTGATACATCGCATGGCGGGCCTAGGGGGCGGTAAACGTCAGTCCCCTAATAGCGGTACAAGTCGTGTCGGAGTGAAGCCCAGAACACCCTGAGATAACACTAAAAACCCACCAGTATATCTCGCTTGCCCTGGCCAAAGACTACTCGTGTAATGGCTCTCCTAGACACAGCGCGATGTCAACCCCCAATACGGGGAGAGACGAATCCTGTCTAACCGTCACTGCCTCCAAGTGATTCGGGACTGCACCCAACTACTACCTGATTGCACGACTCAGTAGAGCCGTGGTAGGGCAGTAATCAAAGAACAGTGGAAACACACTTGAGGCGAAGTGACAGTGTCAAGTCAGCGGACTAAGCTGTACTCATGTCACCTGGGAACTGATAACTGACGATAGGTATAATACCAACCATCAGTTCCCGACGAGTCCTGTCCAGTGTACTCGTAACCTAACGAGCACCCGCATACTATCTCAAGTACGACGTACTGACGGCTGTGGGACAGACCGTCTCCCGTGCTGGGATGAGAAGCGCATACGCTAGTCTACTCCGGAGTATCGATGCCCTGTCTCGATAATCCCACGACTAGGGATGTGTATAAGGATGTGCTTGTGGATTACCCAGCCCCACGAGTGTGATCGCCATCATAACGCCGGTAATTAAGCAAAGATCCTAAAGGCTCTACTAATGCGTAAAGGTGATATAATAAAGAAACACACATGTACACATTAAAGCAGAGACAAACCAAGTAGCATACTACTATTTCGAGCAAGATTGTCTATACAACTGTGAATATCCCAAGCATTCATCAAGTAATATACATACTAGTATGATACAGTAATGGCCTCTAGGGCATATACACTAACAATCTCCCACTTGCACTAAGGCCATATACTGGCGTATCGAAGACCTATCATCTCGATCAGCCGCTCGAACTGAGTCTGGGGCAAGGCCTTCGTGAATGGGTCCGCTGTGTTGTCCTTTGTGTCCACTCTCCGCACCTCGATCTCCTGGCGATCAATGATCTCCCTGATCAGGTGATACCGCCTTAAGATGTGCCTGGATTTCTGATGGGACCTTGGTTCCTTCGCTAAAGCTATAGCCCCATTGTTATCGCAATACAAAGGTATTGGGTCAACAATGGACGGAACCACCTGAAGTTCACTAATGAACTTCTTCATCCAGACCGCCTCTTTTGCGGCATCGCTTGCCGCAATGTATTCAGCCTCCATCATCGAGTCTGCGACGGTATCCTGTTTGGAACTCCTCCAACATACCGCCCCTCCGTTGAGGGTAAACACAAAACCCGAGACAGACTTGTTGTCATCTTTGTCACTCTGGAAGCTTGAATCGGTAAAGGACTTGACCCTGAGGTCTCCATTACCGTAAACCAGGAACATCTCCTTAGTCCTTCTCAGGTACTTGAGAATGTTCTTCACTGCTGTCTAGTGGTCCTCACCTGGGTCTGACTGATACCGGCTTACCGCGCTCAGCACGTAAGCTACATCTGGTCTTGTACATAGCATCGCATACATTATAGATCCTACCGCTGAAGCGTAGGGTATAGTGCTCATGCGAACCCTCTCCTCGTTAGTCTTAGGAGACATCTTCTTGGAGAGGGTAATTCCGTGCAATGTGGGTATGTTACCGCGCTTGGAATCCTCCATACTAAATCTCTTTAGTACGGTCTCTATGTACCCGGACTGCGAAAGTCCCAGTAGTCTCTTGGATCTATCTCTATAGATCTTGATCCCCAGAATGTACGAGGCATCACCCAGGTCCTTCATGGAGAACCGGTGTGACAAAAATAGCTTGACCGATTGTAGCATAGGAATGTCATTTCCTATCAAAAGAATGTCGTCCACGTACAAGACTAGGAATACGACAGTTTGTCCTACAATCTTCTTATAGACACAAGGTTCATCTTCGTTCTTGATGAAATCAAATTCCTTGATTTCCTCATCAAAATAGATGTTCCAGCTCCGCGATGCCTGCTTTAATCCATAAATGGATTTAAGCAACTTGCACACTTTCCCGCTGCTCCCACTGTCTACGAAACCTTCTGGCTGATCCATGTAAACGCACTCTTCCAAACAACCGTTTAGGAAAGCCGTTTTAACATCCATCTGCCAGATTTCATAGTCATGGAAGGCAGCAATGGCAAGTAGGATCCGAATGGATTTGAGCATAGCCACCGGAGAAAAAGTTTCGTCATAGTCCAAACCAGGTCTTTGACGAAAACCTTTTGCAACGAGTCTAGTTTTATAGGTTTCCACCTGCCCATCCACACCAAGTTTCCTTTTGTAGATCCATTTGCATCCAACGGGTTTTACCCCAGGTGGAGCAATATCCAAGGTCCACACTTTATTGGCGTACATGGACTCCATTTTGGATTGCATTACTTCCTGCCACTTATCAGAGTCCCTACTGATAATGGCCTGCCTGAAACTGGTTGGGTCATCTTCTTCTAAGATGCAATCCTCTCGATCCCCGTCTATGAGAAAACCGTAGTATCTCTCGGGCGAACGAGAAATCCTACCAGATCTGCGGAGTGGCTGAGCTTCGTCTGGGGTTATTGAATCCTGAGGTTCTGTCAAATTTTCAGTTTCAGTTTGTGGTCGCTGAATTTCTTCCAATTCTACCGTGCTCCCACTAATTTCTTTTGCAAGAAACTCCGTTTCTAAGAAAACGGCATGCTGAGCAACAAACACCTTCTGTTCCTCGGTGTGGTAGAATAGATATCCATAACCATTCTTTGGATATCCCACAAACTTACATAAAACTGACCGTGCCTCTAGTTTATCCGGTTTATGCGTTTCAACATAAGTCGGACAACCCCATATCTTAAATATTTTAAGATATGGCCTTTTTCCATTCCATATCTCGAATGGAGTCTTAGGCACTGATTTAGACGGAACATCATTCAATAGATATGCTGCTGTCAGTAGCGCATGTCCCCAAAATGAAAGAGGCAACTCGGCATTACATATCATGGAGCGAACCATATCCAGAAGGGTACGATTCCTCCTCTCCGATACACCGTTGTGCTGTGGTGTATAAGGAGGAGTAAGCTGAGAGAGAATACCATTCTCTTTTAAGTAATCTAGGAATTCCGTGCTTAAGTACTCCCCTCCTCTATCAGACCGGAGGATCTTGATACTTTTGCCAGTCTGGTTCTCTACTTCGTTTCTGAATTCCTTGAATTTCTCAAAAGCTTCAGATTTGTGTTTCATCAGATACACATATCCGAACCTAGAGAGATCGTCAGTGAATGTGATAAAGTACGAGAACCCACCCCTTGCATGTATAGACATCAGACCGCATACATCACTATGTACGAGTCCCAAGAGCTCTATTGCTCTTTCTCCACGTCCGGTGAACGGAGATTAGGTCATCTTCCTTTTGAGACAAGACTGACAAGTTTCATAAGATGAAAACTCGAACGCATTCAAGAGTCCATCTTTATGCAACTTACTCAGTCTTTTCTCTCCGATATGACCAAGTCTACAATGCCACAAGTAGGATTCATTCATATCTGAATTCTTCCTCTTGTGTGTGTTTTGCACATTGAGAACTGTATTCTGATTTAGAACGTAGATACCATTACAAAGTGTACCCTCTGCAACCAGTACCTTATGAAGGTAAATGTTCATGATATTTCTATCAAGAACAAAGTTATATCCATCTTTATCGAGTAAAGAAACTGATATGATGTTGCAAACCACGGAGGGTACATAATAGCAATCGTTCAAAATCATAGTCTTGCCATTTGGCAATACTAGGTGATATTCACCGACGGCTGCCGTATTAACTTGTGCTCCGTTCGCTACTCTGAGCGACATATCACCCGGTGCAACTTTTCTACTTTTTCTCAGTCCCTGCAATAAATTACAGATATGAGATCCTGATCCGGTATCAAGTACCCAGGAGGTAGGGCTGACCGTAAAACAGTTCTCAATTACAAGAACACCTGAAGTAGATGCAAAACCATGCTTCTTCTTCAACTGGGTATCCTGGGAATCCATACAATCCCCTTTCCCTTTCTCATACTTATGACTGTTGTCACAAGTTAGAGCTGAACCAACGTTCCCCAGCCCCGAATAAGAATTCGGATCGGTCAAGCGATACATTTTATTATCTTGATTAGGGCGTGAAATGGTTGCTACCTGGAGAGAGAGAAAAGAAACACTCAGCGTGCGCTCTTGCAAGATTAGATTGGTTTATTAGTTTATCTAACCAGGATGTCTCCCACTGTTTCCTCAAATTCTTCTTAAAACCATTTAAAAGAAGAACTAGTCGGGATTTAATTCACGTCACAATACTTGCTTAACCTTTCAGCCAGGCTAGTGTCGGTACTTCGAGGGAGGTTTTCCAATACTTTCGCGAAGTTCCTTAATTTAAGAACCTCTTTTCCCTGGGGGCGTAGCCCCGCTAACACCTTTCTAGACACCTACTAGGTTTATAACATTGATCGTTAAGTGAAATAATTTCCCAAGAGTAATCCAACTCATCAGTGGGATCGGGATCCAACTGTCATTGTGTGATGACCTAGATGGTATCCACTCTAGTCACCACACTCCAGAAGGTATGCTAAATCTGCAAGTTTCAGTTTCTTTAGAAACTCCCGATGTGGTTTTTGCCCATAACGGTATATGACCTTGACTAGGTCAACAAGCCACAAACCGTTAGTCAAGTTCTACCCGTCATTATCCTGATTGCATTAGGCCCACTCGTACGTGCCCTTTACTAGGTCAACAAGGCCGCACGACTGTCCTAACCAATCACATTTGCAATCCACAGAAAAATATCATTTAGCTACCGTTCACTACGCCTTGACTAGGTCAACTAACGCAGCACGAATACTAAATAATATTAATCCGAAACGACGGAGGGCTACGGCTGGGTTTTTGGCGAAAAACCCGTTAACGTAATGAACTTGATATCGTCGAAGGAACATGATTGCCCTTTTGAAAATATAGTGGCGAAAACTTTTGCTAAAGAGGTCACTCCCTGTGAAGGGATCTCGGCTCTTTCCTCGTCGAGTGAGGTGCTGGGCATTCATAACCGAATACCTCGATGCAAAGAAAGAATAATCGACTATAGTGAAGTTATTACCCTGACGCAAACTTTTGTCCAAGGGGTCAGTCCCGATGAGGGGATCTCGGCCCTTGCCTCGTTGAATGAGGTGCTGGGCATTCATAACCGAATACCTCGATGCAAAACAAAAGTGAACGTCCTTGCAACAACAGCTTTTTGAAAAATTGTTCCAACAACGTCTTTTAGGTTTATTTTCTTGCATTAGTTCTTTTAATGCGTCCCATCATTTAAATCCTACCATTGCAGAAAACAACCAAAATATGACGTACGCTTATGCCATTCGCATTCGCCACGGGGCCCCGTCATCACCCGTTAGGTTACTTAACTAACGACAGAGCGGGGGCTGGGCTAGCGCGGCTGAAAAACATAAGCAACGCCTAAATAGTTATTATATATAGATATATAGCAATGATAGCCAATCCAGATCACAGATGAACACTTTGGATATACTAGGAACCCGCGATTCGTTCGAGCCTGCAACGAAAAGCGGATTACACGGTCGCGATGAATAGCCAATACCCCACCCAAGACCCCTACGGGTGCGGCAAACTACCCGCCAAGTATCCGAAGCGAAGCAACCTCCCTCAACACCGTGAGCAGGCCACTCGGCACTTCGAGATACCCGGTAGTTTGTGCACCCCCTCCATGGGTCTATCCTAGGAGCAAAAACAGTAAAAAGAATTATACAATGACGGCTACAACCCCGACCCGGTTGTGTGGCCATAAAAATAATATTACATCAATTTACAAATTTATTACATGAATGAAAGAAAAAGAAACTCTCATCTCACATCCACCCCGGCTATTCATCCGCGACAATCCAACGAGTTCATATACACATACCATCAGCATCACAGATCACAGATATGTATAACCCCTACTAATCGACGTATAGCGATTAGCAGACGTTCAATACACATATAACATTACAGATATAACCATTAGCCAAAGTCTACAGAACATCGACCAAAAAATACGGATTTTTGAGCCCCAAAAACAAATTTTTCTTTCTGGAAAATCTGGGCAGAAAAGTCATATTGTAAAAATCCCAAAATACCCATACAAGAAAACTGCAGGAAACAGATTCCACAACTGAGCTAACTCGGCCGCGGTTCCGCGGCGCTTTAGCCGAGTTGGGGAATCAAATTTCTCCAGTTTTCTCACAAAAGCCTGAGACGATTTTTAGTGTATGATTTATTAATTTTGGAACAGATCTAAAATCGGCAGAAACTTGAAATTTCCGGGGTATTTTGCGGTTTTTTGTCCGGTCGAAATTCTAGATACTTTGCTAACTTGCTAGGGTGTGTTTAGTTAGGCTCTAATACCACTGTTAGGTCCACGTTACCTCTCCCGGTACTTTTGGGGTTGCGGAAACGGTAAAACAAAATTTTTTCTAAACATGGTAACATGGACCGTAAAAGCCGGATCTTTGCTAAACAACACACTAGCATCCTAACAAGAGATTTATCTACTCGGTTAGGGGTTATACCTCAACTTGAACTCCTTCTCTTCTTGTTGTTCTTCTCCTTGCTTGCTCCGAGGGTTGATCCGAACTTTGGTCACCTCCCCGGCCTGCTTGAGTCGAAGACGATCCACCCGAGAGATGTACACCGAGCTCCACCTCGAGCCGAGGTAACTAGGGCAAAGAGATTGCTAGTCTAGAAGCCCTAGGTTGTGTAGAAGTGGTAGAGGGATGGTTTTGTCTTTGTGGGATCTTTATCTCTCAACACATGAGATCAAAAGATGAATCAAGAGGAGGAAGAAGGAGGAGCTAGCAACCATGGTGCATTTCTTTTTTTCTCACTAGAAAAAGACAAGAGAGGGAATGAGAAAGAAATTGTGAGCATAAGAAAATGAACCATGGTTCAATAATGCAAAACATTATCATTACTAATCCCATCAAGATAAAGTTTGATGGCTACATTGAAATGACCATTATCATGATCAAAATAGAAAAAGAAAAAGAAAAGAAGAGTGTAGATCTCTCTTGAAAGTCAATGGTCAACACGGTCAACCGGTCAACAAAGTCAAGAGAGGTCATGGTGGTCAAATGGTCAATGCAATTAGCCATCATAAAATTATCACTAAAAGGATTAGTAAATGATGTCCGCGGCTCATAATGGTTTTGACCAAACGAACTGCCAAAACCCTAATGAGTCCGAATCAACTGTCAAAACCCTAATGAGCCTGCCACATAACGGTTTTGGCCGAACCAACTGCCAAAACCGTAATGAGGCACCTCCTCCTTCATCGCTCCGAAAAACTGTGCATACACACCTGCATCCGCATTCCGTAGAATGCGGATGCACAGAAGACAAAACAAATCCATCCGTGCAATACTAGGATCCGGCTTAAACCAAAGCCCACTAGTATTGCCTGCCCGAACACCGCACGCACACAAGTGTATGTAAGTGATCGCAGCCCTGCCGTAAAACCATACGGCCTCTACACGTTCGCTCAGTGCAGGGAAACTCTTTGTGTGGGACTCTAAATACCCGACACTACGCTGGCAGTGGGTTTTACCACAGACCGCAAGCGGCACTAGCTGTATGTAACGGTCCCCAGGTAGATGTCGATAAGAAGGCCGATGAGGTAAACCCATCCGAACTCCTACTGAGCCTATATGTGACAATCTCCGTACAGTCCGGTCTGTTCGTCTGATACATCGCATGGCGGGCCTAGGGGGCGGTAAACGTCAGTCCCCTAATAGCGGTACAAGTCGTGACGGAGTGAAGCCCAGAACACCCTGAGATAACACTAGAAACCCACCAGTATATCTCGCTTGCCCTGGCCAGGGACTACTCGTGTAATGGCTCTCCTAGACACAACGTGATGTCAACCCCCAATACCGGGAGAGACGAATCCTGTCTAACCGTCACTGCCTCTAAGTGCTTCGGGACTGTACCCAACTACTACCTGATTGCATGACTCAGTAGAGCCGTGGTAGGGCAGTAATCAAAGAACAGTGAGAACACACTTGAGGCGAAGTGACAGTGTCAAGTCAGTGGACTAAGCTGTACTCATGTCACCTGGGAACTGATAACTGACGATAGGTATAATACCAACCATCAGTTTCCGACGAGTCCTGTCCAGTGTACTTGTAACCTAACGAGCACCCGCATACTATCTCAAGTACGACGTACTGACGGCTGTGGGACAGACCGTCTCCCGTGCTGGGATGAGAAGCGCATGCGCTAGTCTACTCCGGTGTATCGATGCCCTGTTTCGATAATCCCACGACTAGGGACGTGTATAAGGATGTGCTTGTGGATTACCCAGCCTCCACGAGTGTGATCGCCATCACAACGCCGGTAATCAAGAAAAGATCCTAAGGGCTCTACTAATGCATAAAGGTGATATAATAAAGAAACACACATGTACACATTAAAGCAGAGACAAACCAAGTAGCATACTACTATTTCGAGCAAGATTGTCTATACAACTGTGAATATCCCAAGCATCCATCAAGTAATATACACACTAGTATGATACAGTAATGGCCTCTAGGGCATATACACTAACATTTTCTTTAACCTCCACCCAAACCCTCTCATTAGTTTAGAATCTTTGGGTGTTTTGAGATAAAGTAATCACACACATTCTCTACTTCATCTTATCTATCTAGGTTAGCAAACTAGATACCCGAGTTGCTTCGATTTTGAGGCGGGAGCCCGTGTTACTTGTAAGTCTATGGTAGCGCCCCGACTGTCTGTCCGAGGCCAAAATGCGGAAACAAAAACTTTTTCTAAACTAGAAACCGGCGCTATCACAGAATTTAATCCCGGATCGAACCATTAACTTATTACTAGATAACTAGAGAAGGGATAGAAAAGCTATACCGATCGATCCGTGTCCTTCGGTCTTTGGCCACCATCCCAAGCTCCCCACGGCATCTCCGATCTCCGAGTCGGAAGGGCACCACATCAATAAGTCTTTTTACGGGCTCCCGCTTCATCCGAAGCAACTCGGGCACGAAGTTCGCTAGCCGACGTGTCCAAGGTGATGTAGAGAATGTGTGTGATAATTTTGTCTCAAGCATCCATTGATTCTCATCACATGAGAGTGTATGGATGGAGGTTGAAGGTGATGCCATTGGTGGAAATGGTGAGCTCAAGAAGTAAGAGGAAGAAGAAGAAGAAGAAGTGCCTTTCTTTTTCTTATGTGTTTCGATGATAAATGAGAGTAAGAATGAGTAAATACAAGAGCAAACCCAAGCCATATGGCTGCCATCTCTGTCCTCTTATCATTTCAACACATAAATCAATCCTAATGTGACATCAGAACAAGAAAAGAAACCATGAGTCACTAAGCATGTCCATGTCACATTAGATGCACTTCATCATGAAATCCACTCATATTTTCCACCAAAATAAACATTAACCCAAATGTTTATGACAAAAAAAAGAACCGCATCATCTAAAGTAAACTCATGACAGATCACAAGGATACCCCCCACCTGTATATACATACCTGCATCCGCATTCCGACTGAATGCGAATGCAATGAGTTTAAAGTAATCCGACAAATCTAATATTAGGATCCGACTTAAACCAAAGCCCACTAGTATGATCCGTCCGATCATGATCCGTGCACGAATGCATGTATATGATCGAACCCTGCCATAATACCATACGGCCACTACAACGTTTCCCCCGAAACTTGAGAAAATGTCTGTGAGGGACTCTAAAGACTCGTCAATACTTTGGCTGTGGATTTAACCACTAGCACATCAGTGGTACTAGCCGTACGTAACGGGCTACCAGGTATTGACCAAAAGGGAGGTCGATGAGCGAACTCATCCTGACACCCTACTGAGCCTGTCAGTGATAATATCCGTACAGTCCGGTCCGTTCGTCTATGAGCATCGCATGGCGGGCCTAGGGGGTTGGTAAAAGTCAGACCCCCAAAAGCGGTACAAGTTGTGTCAGAGTGTAGCCCAGAACACCCAGAGATACACTGGAATACCTACCAGTAAATCTCCAGCCTTGGCCAAGGGCTTCGTGTAATGGCTCTCCTAGACACAGCGCGACCTCACCCCCAATACCGGGAGAGACGAACCCCTGCCGATCCGCTCACTGCCTCCATGTGGCTCGGGACTGTACCCAACCAAAACCTGTTTGCACGACTCCTTTGAGCTGTGGTAGGGTAGTAATCAAAGCATAGTGGGAACTCACACGAGACAAATGACGATCTCAGGTCGATGAACTAACCTGTACACATGTCACCAGGGAACTGCTATCTGACGTCAGGTATAATACCAACTAGCATGTTCCCGGCGAGTCCTGTCCGGTGTACTCATAACCCAATGAGCATCTGTATACATCTTAGGTGAACCAGCTGACACCAATGGCTTGTGAGACCGGCCACCGCCCCTCGTCGGGGTCTCGACTGTATACACTAGTCTACTAATGGAGTATCGATGCCTAGTCTTGAAACTCCTTCGACTAGGGACCTTTTAAGGACGTGCTTATAGACCCCAGCTCCCACGTATATGATCGCCATCATACTGTTGGCCGTCAAGAAAGAATCCTAAGGGCTCTATCAACGTGTAATAGTAATCTGTAATATCACCTAAAGCATGTACACGATGATAAAGATAAACCAGATAGTATACTATCATCTTGAATAAGACTGTCCTACCTGCATAGGTCCTCCCTCAATCATTGCAATCACGTGCCTACGATCCAATAATTGACTATGAGGGCACTATATCCAACAATCTCCCACTTGCACTCAAGGCTAATTATTGCGATGTCGCATACTCACTGCCCGTGTGATACCGAACACCCAACTCCTCTACTAATCAGTCTCACAAAGCCCGTTTGCGAAACTATTGCGTTCGAGGAATAGCCTCAGTGAGTGGATCCGCCCCGATGTTTCTTTATATGTCTCTCTTTATCTCAAGTTCGCGGAGAAAGCCATCCCCCGAAATGAGCAATACCTGTCTTAGAATATGTCTGGATATCTGATAGGACCTAGTTCATAAATGAACTCCAAATCCAAACTTCTTAGACTGTATCGACAACTGAATTTAATCAGTATCCTGCCCTATGTCTCCCTCAGTATCCTCTTGGACCACCTGTCCAAACTACTGCTCCTCTTCAGAGGGAAAAATATAACTCTGACAGTCACTCTGTCATCCAGGTCACCTTGGAAGCCTGGAATGATAACCGTCTGCTAAAAGAGGATGTTGTTATCATATCCCTAGAACATCCACTTATGTTCTAAAACTGCTTCCGAACTTTTCTCCAGGATTGGATCAATATCAACTTATTGTAGCTCGTGCAAAAACAACATCTGGTGTGGTACTTGACATCTCATGATCAACTCAATTGCCTAAGCAAGTGACCTGCCAATCATGCACATCCCTCTCCCCTTTAGTCTTTAATACACCTTTAGAGAGGGTGACTCCATCACCTGCAGTATCCTACCGTGCCAGGAGTCGTCCATTCTAAAACACCTGTAGAATGCTGTCTAAGTACCCAGATTGGGAAACTACCCAAATCTAGATCTAAAACCATAGATCTAATAACCAGAATGTCTGATATAATATCCAAGCTTTATGTGGAGAAAACACTGTGTGACAACCAAAGTATAACCAATCGTAGTATAGGAATTTCACTTCCTACTCTGTGTATGTCATCCAAACAGCAGGACATCACACCCTACTACCTTCTTAACAGATCCATCCCCTATTCTGAGGAAGTCAAACCTATGACTGTCACATCAGAAATAGATGATCTATATCCGCTATATGTGCTTTAGTCCATAAATAGACATAAGCTACTTGTCCACTATAATTCCGCTGCTCCTACTGATTATGACAGCCCTCTGGCAGAGTCATATATACGTACACTTCTAAAGCTAGTTTAGAACGACGCTATACTTATCCCCCTGCCGGGTCTCACAGTCTGGAACAACAACAATGTCAAGTTTGGGTAAACAAGAACCTCCCTGTCACCGTCCTTGAGCATACCGAAGTACTTCTCGAGTTCCTGAGGTTACCCACCATATCTGTGGAGTGGCTAATGGAATGTCAAAATAGATTGAATCTTTAGGTTCTTATCAAATTTTCAGTAATCGTTTGCGGTTCTGGAATCACTTCCAGTTCTACCATACTCCCACTACAGTTTTCTAAAAAAATCCATTTTACTAAAACTGTGGCGAGTTAAGAACAATATCACTATTGATCTTCCAGATGGTAGAAAGTCAACCCTCGTCATAGCCCGGGTCAACCCACAAACTGCCCTTACAGAAACGTGCCTTGAGTTATCCAGAGTCTGGTTTTAAGCATAAGCCGGAAAACTCCCCGTACCTTAACAATGTTAAGATATGAACTATTCTATATCCAATATAGAAACAGAGACACTGATTTAATTGAAACCAGATTCAAATCATGCAGCTATCTCCAGTGCATGTCAACTAAATGGAAGGAGGCCGATCAGCGTTACTCAACTTAGGAGGGCATCCAAATATGAGTAACCTGAAAGAGAAATAAGTTTCTCAATAACCATTACTATAAACTGAATACCATACACAAGTATCTACATCTTCGATCACCTTGAAGAATCCTGATACTTGCAACACCTGGTTCTCTACATTATTCTTATACCTACAATTTCTCAAAACTTAGATCTTATATTTCTACGAAACACATGTCTGAGAACTAGAGAAGTCACTGTTGGGTTTACCTAGCACCTCATGAAGGGTTTGGAAGCATCACATGTACCAAAGATTAAAATTTTAGGGTGCGAAGTAAGCATACAAAGAATCATTCCTAGAAAAATTAGGGATTCAAAAACAACACTTCATTACAAGTAGATTAAGCTAGGGTTTTGAGAGTACAACCTTTGTAGCTCCCTACGCTAGACTCCTCCGCTACTTAGGGTTTGGAAAAAGTCCGCTTGAACTCCTCTAGGTCCACGATGATCGACCCGGAGTCCGCTTTGTCCAAGCTTGCAACTTCACTTTATCAAGAAAATGAAATAAAGCTAACACTCTAAACAAGTGGGCAAGACTTGTGTAGAATGGTGTTGTGGTGGCTTTTCTCACTTCAAAATCCTAACTTAATGAGTAATTTGCTCACTAGATAAATCTAGAGAGCAAAAGATGAAGGAGGAAGGAGATGGTGGCCTTTTAGAATAAGAGAAAAGATGAACTCTCTTAAGAAAATAAAAAATATATCTATATATTTTTTACTTCTCATCTCAAACCATGGTTGAACAATAAATATATTATTGAACTTGAGTTAAAACCCAAAAGGAAAGTTAATCCATGGTTAAATGGTGGGTGAGCATGGTTAGGTCAAAGAAGAGTGCAGAAAGAAACCATGAATTATCCTTTCCTTTTTCCTTTTTGTTTCAAATCAAATGCAATAATAATTCATATATATAAAACCATGGTGTGAGTCTTATATTGCCACTATTTTCTTTGTATATACAACCATGAAGGATGATGTATGTATGTATGTGTGCATGCACATCTATATGTGCATGAATCAAGAAAGAATGCATACATGCATGCATACATCCAAAAATACAAGAAAGGATTTCTAGTGAGAAACTAATGATTAAATGATAAATCAACACTTGATTTATCAATCCGGCCATATCACATACGACCCAACCAAAAGCAAACCGCCCGATTAATGTACGGTATCTCATACGCGCATTTTAACCGGGTCCATACGCATATCGCATATGCGGACCACAACGTTTCGCCTGGACTAGGTAACTCCTTTGTGGGACTCTAAGACTCGTCAATACGCCGGCGGTGGGTGATGATCATATCAACCACCCCCAAGCCGCAAGTGGTCAGCTAAACGTAACGGCCACCCGGGTATTGAGCGATCAGAAGAAAACAAGCGAACCTGCTACAACTCCCGTCGAGCCAACCGGCAACACTACCCGCACAGTCCGGTCTCCTCGTCTGATATGTCGCATATCAAGTCTAGGGGTGGTAAACGTCAGACCCCAATAACCGATAAGTCGTGCCGATGTGAGGCTCATAACGGGTCGAGAAACTATTGGTAACACTTACCAGTAAATCTCTAATCAGACCTGGTCAGGGACTTCCCTGTTACGGCCAATCGAGCACAGTGCAACATCAACCCCCAATACCAAGAGAGACGAAACCCCTTCTATCGCTCATTGCCTCCATGTGACTCGGGACTGTACCCAAAAACCACCGTTTTGCATGCCCTCATGGACGTGGTAAGGTGGAAATCAGAGCACAGTGGGAATCACACAAGACTCTATGACGATCTCGGGTCTACAAACTAACCTGCACAAGTATCACCTGAGAACTGCCATCTGACGTGAGGTATAATACCATCTGGGAGTTCTCGGCGAGTCCGTCCAGTGTACCCAGTCTCCACTGAGCACCCGTATACCATCTCTGATGTCAAACACCAATGGATATAGGATCATCCATCGCCCATCTCATGGGTCGAGAAGCGTATACGCTAGTCTACACTGGTATATCGATGCCCCGTCTCGATACACCCACGACTAGGGACCTTGAAGGATGTACTTATGGACTACCATTTCCCCACTAGTATGATCCACATCATAGTCCAGGTAGTCAAGTACACATCCTAAGGTCTTTACCAACATGTAACTTTTAGACAGTATAAAGAGACAAGTATACATGTTAAGATAAAGAGCAACCAGATAGCATACTATCATATCGAGCAAGAAAGTCATCTCTATATATGTCCAAGCATCTAATATAATATACATCATCTGTACAATACTGGCCTCTAGGGCATACATACAACTAACAATCTCCCACTTGCACTTCGGCCAGCTGCTGTAGTATCGCATACCGAGCATCCCGAAGAGTCTCTCAAACTGTATCTGGGGAATGGCCTTCGTGAGTGGATCCGCTGTGTTATTCTTCATGTCAACTCTCCTGACCTTGATCTCCCGGCGATCAACTATCTCCCGGATCAGGTGATACCGCCTCAGAATATGCCTGGATCGCTGATGGGACCTGGGTTCCTTGGCTAAAGCCACCGCTCCATTATTACCGCAATACAAAGGTATTGGATGCTCAATGGATGGAACCACACCAAGTTCAGTAATGAACTTCTTGATCCAGACAGCCTCTTTGGCAGCGATGTATTCAGCCTCCATCGTCGAGTCTGCCACGGTTTCCTGCTTGGAACTCTTCCAGCTAACCGCCCCTCCGTAAAGGGTAAAGACAAATCCCGACTGCGACTTAAATTCATCCTTATCACTCTGGAAGCTTGAATCGGTAAAGGACTCCACTTGGAGTTCTCCGTTACCATACACCAAGAGCATCTCTTTAGTCCTTCGTAAGTACTTGAGAATGCTCTTCACAGCTGTCCAGTGACTCTCTCCAGGATCAACTTGATACCTGCTCACTATACTTAGTGAGTATGCTACATCGGGTCTGGTACATAGTGTAAGTCCATGCTACCTCTCCCGGTACTTTCGGGAATGCGGAATTTGGTAAAAAACAATTTTTACGGAGGTGGTAACATGGACCTATAACCCGGATCTTGGTTAAACTTCTATCTAACATCCTAACTAAGAGTTTCTAGCACTCGGTTAGGGGGTTATACCTAGCTTGTCTTGAACTCCTTCGTCTTCAAGCTCCGGTGGTGGTCCGATGGCTCGTTCTCGTCGTCTCCGTACGCCGAAGATAGATCCACTTGAAAGCTCCAACCTTTAGCTCCTTCTTCGTTCTTTGAAGAAACTAGTTCACTTGGTTTGCTAAACCTAGTGAACTAGAATGAGTAGAGAAGATTAAGAATGGGATTTTATCTATGGTTCTTGATTCTCAACACATGAGAGATATGAACCATAGAGTCAAGAGAGGGAGCAAGAGGATGAGAGTGAGAGCAAAGTGGAGAGCTCAAGAACAAGAGAGAGAATGAGCAAGAAAGAATGAGGCTCTCTTTTGTCTCTCACCCTCTCATAATCCAAAGTAATCATAACTCATCATATCAACAAAAGTCTTATGTGATGGTTGAAGCAACCATAACCTTATCATGTCATGCACTCATTTTACTCAAATGAGCAAGCAAGTAAAAGTCTTTGGCATGAAATGATAGCCATGGTTATCATGATGGTCAACTAGTCAAGCCTAGTCAACCGGTCAACAAAGTCAACAAGTCAACAAAAGTCAACAAGTCAACAAAGTCAACAAAAGTCAACAACCAAGTCACCATAATACTTAATTAATATAATAGTTAATCACATATCATATTCTCATTAGGGTTGAGCAAAAAGTCAAAAAGTCAACGGTCAACTGTCAACAACCCTAATGAGAATCCGCTGTCTGTTCCTCCCTGTCAACTGTGCATACACACCAGCATCCGCGTTCCGAGGAACACGAATGCAAACTGGATAAATCCAATCCCATAAAGCACACTAGGATCCGGCTTAAACCAAAGCCCGCTAGTGTAAACTGTCCGGACACTGTACGTGCACAAGGGCACGGATGTGACCGAACCCTGTCGCAAAACCATGCGACCTGTTGCAATACCATGCGACCTCTACTCTTTTGCCTAAAGGCGAAAAGCTTTCTGTGTGGGACTCTAAAGACTCGACACTACGCTGGCAGTGGGTTTAACCACAGACCGCAAGCGGCACTAGCTGTGCGTAACGGTCCCCAGGTAATGCCGACAAGAAGACCGACGAGGCAAAACCCATCTGAACTCCTACTGAGCCTGAGTGTGACATTCTCCGTACAGTCCGGTCTGTTCGTCTGATACATCGCATGGCGGGCCTAGGGGGCGGTAAACGTCAGTCCCCCAATAGCGGTACAAGTCGTGCCGGAGCGAAGCCCAAGACACCCTGAGATAACACTGGAAACCTACCAGTATATCTCGTTTGCCCTGGCCAGGGACTACTCGTGTAATGGCTCTCCTAGACACAGCGCGATGTCAACCCCCAATACCGGGAGAGACGAATCCTGTCTAACCGTCACTGCCTCCAAGTGCTTCGGGACTGCACCTAACCACCACCTGTTTGCACGACTCCTTTGAGCCGTGTTAGGGTAGTGATCAAAGTACAGTGGGAACACACCCGAGGCGAAGTGACAGTGTCAAGTCAGCGGACTAAGCTGTACTCATGTCACCTGGGAACTGATAACTGACGATAGGCATAATACCAACTAGTCAGTTCCCGACGAGTCCTGTCCAGTGTACCAGTAACCTAACTAGCACCCGCATACTATCTCAAGTACGACGTACTGACGGCTGTGGGACAGACCGTCTCCCACATTGGGATGAGAAGCGCATGCGCTGGTTTACTCCGGCGTATCGATGCCCTGTCTCGATAGTCCTGCGACCAGGGACCTGCATAAGGATGTGCTTATAGATTACCCAGCCCCACTAGTGTGACGGCCATCACATCGCTGGTAATCAAGCAAAGATCCTAAGGGCTCCACTAATGTGTATAGGCGATATACAAAAATAAACACATGTACACATTGAAGTAGAAATAAACCAAGTAGCATACTACTATTTTGAGCAAGATTGTATATACAAGGTGAATATCCCAAGCTTCCATTAAGTAATATACATACTAGTATGATACAATAATGGCCCCTAGGGCATATACACTAACAATCTCCCACTTGCACTAAGGCCATGTACTGGCGTATCGAAGACCTATCATCTCGATCAGCCGCTCGAACTGAGTCTGGGGTAGGGCCTTGGTGAATGGATCTGCAGTGTTATCTTCTGATGCGACCCTCCGTACCTCGATCTCCTGGCGATCCACGATCTCCCTGATCAGGTGATACCGCCTCAAGATGTGCCTGGATCTCTGATGGGACCTGGGTTCCTTCGCTAAAGCTATAGCCCCGTTGTTGTCGCAATACAGAGGTATTGGATCAACAATGGACGGAACCACCTGAAGTTCTTTCAAAAACTTCCTCATCCAGACAGCTTCTTTTGCGGCATCCGATGCAGCGATGTATTCCGCTTCCATCGTCGAGTCTGCAACGGTTTCCAGTTTGAAGCTCTTCTAACACACCGCCCCTCCATTGAGGGTGATGACAAAACCCGACATGGACTTGGAATCATCCTTGTCACTCTGGAAGCTGGAGTCAGCAAAGGCCTCGATCTGGAGGTCCTTTCCGCCATACACCAAGAACATCTCCTTAGTCCTTCTCAGGTACTTGAGAATGTTCTTTACCGCTATCCAATGTTTCTCCCCAGGGTTTGACTGATACCGGCTCACCACACTCAGTGCATAAGCTACATCCGGTCTGGTACACAACATCGCATACATTATAGAGCCTACCGCAGAAGCGTAGGGTATAATAGACATGCGATCCCTCTCCAAATCAGTCTTGGGAGACATCTCTTTAGAGAGGGTGATCCCGTGACAAGCCGGTAGGTTACCGCACTTGGAATCTTCCATACTGAATCTCTTCAGTATGGTGTCGATGTACCTGGACTGTGAAATTCCTAATATCCTCTTGGATCTGTCACGGTAGATCTGGATACCCAGAATGTATGAGGCATCACCCAGGTCTTTCATGGAGAACCTGTGTGACAAGAACCCCTTGACAGATTGTAGCATAGGAATGTCATTTCCTATTAAGAGAATGTCATCCACGTATAAAACGAGGAATACTACAGTTCTCGCTACAAATCTACTATAGATACATGGTTCATCTGGATTTTTGATAAAGCCAAATTCTTTGACCGTCTCATCAAAGCAGATGTTCCAACTCCGCGATGCCTGCTTTAGTCCATAGATGGACTTAAGCAACTTGCACACCTTTCCGCTGCTCCCACTCTGAATGAAACCCTCTGGCTGGTCCATATAGACACACTCCTCTAAATTTTCATTTAGAAAAGCTGTCTTTACGTCCATTTGCCAAATCTCATAATCGTGGAAGGCAGCAATGGCAAGAAGGATCCGAATGGATTTCAGCATGGCTACTGGAGAAAAGGTTTCGTCATAGTCCAAGCCAGGTCTTTGACGAAAACCCTTTGCTACCAGCCTAGCTTTATAGGTCTCAACCTGTCCATCTACACCAATCTTCCTTTTGAAGATCCACTTGCATCCTACGGGTTTTACCCCGTCTGGAGCAATGTCCAACGTCCAAACCTTGTTGGTGTACATGGACTCCATTTCGGTCCGCATTGCATCCAGCCATTTCACTGAGTCAACGCTCTGAACGGCCTGCTGGAAGCTAGTAGGCTCATCATAATCTATGATGCAATCCTCTCTATCCCCGTCTATG